>VFSE01000337.1:0-515824 GCA_010157825.1 Vickermania ingenoplastis | reverse complement strand
GCTTGCGAGGAATAAAATAAGAACGAACAGAAGAAATAATGAAATGATAATGATAAAACAATATGGGTAACTATAGCGGGCACGCTAGAGTTATCCATACAATCTGTCACGATGATACTTCATGGAAACAAAGCTATGTGCGTGAGACAAATGTTTATTTTCCGGATTTCTTCTTTCTGATTGACAGTACAGCAAGGCATCGTGTTCTTCGATACTTTTGCTGCTAAGCTTTTGCTTTTGCCGACCCACCCACCCCGATATGGATCACCACGACCCGGATCCTTGGAAAAATGAATGTTTTCCAAGTTTGTGGTTTGGCCAGCAAACCCACCCCTTCGCGAAGATAGCGAAGCCGTGCTGTTTTCTTGTTGTCAGTTTTGATGTTTATTATTTGCCTGTACTTTCTTTTATTATTTTATACGAATTGCTTCGTGCGGAAGGTTTTTTAGCCATCGCGGTATACCTAGGTATGCTTAGCGGTGGTGAGGTTCCTGCCAAAGGTTGCAATAATCAACAAACAAATATCCGATAGAGTCGAACGCTTTACTTTGTTGCCGATGGGTATATTCTCGCCATCGTATCTGATTACCTTGTTTTACGTGTCATGAAAATGCAATTGTTTGCTTCGTCTCCTTCGTTGCTTCCTTTTATTCCGCCGGATTAACGACGCCCTGCATGCGTTGTATCTCCATATACAACGATACTTCGTTAATCCCCAACTCCTTGGTTGACGGAGCCTTCGAGCCTATGGATTCGGCTCGGGGTGGTGGAGGAGGGCGGCGCTGTCCTGCGCCATTGCGGCCTCCAGGTTTGATGGCGGCCAAAACCCAAGTATATCTCCAGGGTCTCGAGCCGCTTGTGCCCAGTAAGTCTCATCAGTTCCGCTGTCGGCACCCCCTTCGCCGCCAGGTGATGAATCGCGCCCTCCTCACCGATGTCAGCGCTGACTCCTGTTCTCTCTCCGGAGAGCTGCCCGAATGCGATCCCTGAGATCCCCGTGATCCGGGAAAGCTTCCGCTCCGGGGAGTCCTCGACAGGATCCTGGAGAGGTCGTTCGCTTGCTCCACTCTCAGCGTTGAGCCGGCCGCGTAAACCCCTCTGAACTTCGCTCCCTTCCCGTAGCGCTGGGTCACCACTAGGCCGTACGTCCCGTCCTCTCGGATCCTTCTCGAGACGAATGTCTCGCTGGCGGAGATACGCCACATCCCCGGCCCTCGCTGCCAGACACCACATCATGGCCAAGAAGAGAGCTGCCCTCGGGCTGCTGCGACTCAGAGAGCGGATCGCCTCGCTGCACTGTGCGGTCACCGGTGATGCTGGCTCCGACGGACTCTCCCTCATCATCCGCACGATTGTCTTCTTCGCCGTGTTCCACTCCGGGAACTCGTTGAGGTGCACACCGTGGGACTCCGTTGTAGAGGGGAAGGTTCCGCAGGGCTCCTGCCATCGACGACAACTCCTTGTCCACTGTCGCTGGGCGCCACCTCTCGCCTTGGCATCCATCAGGACGCATCGGATCGTCGCCGCTGCGATGTTCTGCCCTAAGTACTCCACGGGCATCGCTTGCAGCTTTCGTAGGCAGCGGATGTGGTGGTAACGCGTTGGCTTGCTGACGGCGTTCCATGAGACCATCTCCTGTGTGGAGGCTTGTGGCTGAATATGTGCCAAGTCCTGGGGCAGGTAACCGAGCCTCCTGGCGGGCTGCCCTCGCTGTTTAACAGGAACGTGGGCTCGTCTCGTAGGATCTCCTGGTACTCATCCTGATCCTGGGCCTCGTTTCCTGGTTCGTTCTCCCGTGTCGCGGGTGCGCTTGTCACGGATGTCCTTCTCGATTGTGGCCGGGTGGTGCTTTGCTGGGGCCTCGCCGGGTATGTCGTCACACCCTCGGGCAGGTACAACCCAAGCACTGCCTCAGATACAACCGTCGTGAGGCGGTAGTACGCACCATCAGCTTCTGTTACTATCTGTGCTCCAACTCGAAAAGACATTCCCTCGATAGCGCCCGGCAAGCATCCCGCTGACGCTGCTCGAACGAACATGTGAGCGTTTGTAAGTGGCCGCTCAGCCAGTTCTCCTTCCGTGTCGCTGCCGATCCACAACGATAGAGGGAAACCCATCGTCCCAAGAGCCTCTATGACGTCTCGCGGAGTCTTCGCCCCAAAGCTGTTATGGCACACTCGACGGCCTACATTACCGATAGCTAGGGAGCGGGTGCCGTTGTCCGCCACGTTTGCGAGCGCAGTGGCGACGAGAAAATAGCCTATTCTCCTTCTTCTCGCCGCCATTGCCGACGTGCTAACGCGAGTTGCTGCTGCACCTTCAAAGACACCTCATCCACCTGAGTCTCTTGTCCAGATGAGGAATCCACCGCCTGCGTGATCGACGCCTGCGACTCCGGTATGGTCTCCGCTTCTGGTGACAGTAGGGGTCTACTGCTTCTTGTAGCGTATGTCTCTGCTACTGGTGTGTGCGGCGCCTCTTGCGTGGGTCCCTCCGATGGTGGGGGCACAGCCTCGCTGGCTGCCGGCACTCTTGTGCTGGGGGTTCGGCGCTTCGGGCCTCCTCCGTCCAGTCGTGTCCACCCGAAGGAGCTCGTCTTCCATGTGTCGTAGGAATACGTCCTTGGGGTCTTCTCCTTCGCGCATCTGCTGAGGAGGCTCCGTAGTCGTTCAGCAATATTGTGTGGGGATGCCACACCGACTCGGAGGAACTCAGCGAAGAAGGTGGCGGCCATGTACAGGCCGCAGTCGTCGCTCCTGGCCGCTGCCGAGGGCACCGGAGACTGGTGATGCGCAATCCTGGCCACAGCTTTTCATGGCCCTACGCAAGTCTCTGTGCACTATCGGCGATGGTGCGGAATCTACAATTTCAAGCTCTCGTTCTTTCGCCGAGTCAACCGCAGGATACCAGCTATCCAGTGGTGGCGAATAAAGAGCGGAAAGTAGATGACCCTCTGGGAGGACAGCTGCTCACGAATCCGCGTGACGTGAGCGGGGTCAGGGGGAGGGTGGCGCAGGAAAGCACCTTCTCGCGCGGAAGGTACCGGGCGAAGACATCATCGAGCTCCACATTAGATGTCTTGCCATGCGCGAAGTCGCCTCCGAAAAGTAGGCGGCCTGCCGGCGGAAAAGTGGCAGGCCACTCTAGTTTTTTCTCCCCTGTGTCGGGGCAATGGAGCCGTCCGGCATCTCCGTCGCCCCCCATGCCGTGGCGAAGCCCTTCTCGCCTTTCCCCTTTGGAGCAAAGTGCTGCTGGAGAGCACGCGGAACCTCCGTGGACCGAGACTTTTGACAGCTCCTCAATTTTCTCCGCCTCCCGCAGCTTCTTCCGGAGGACCGCGTTCTCCTTCCCAAGGCTCGCTTTCGACCGACCACCCTCGCCGCCAAACAGCACAGAATCCTCCGGCCGGAAGAAGTCCTGCGGCACTTTCTCATCTGCCGACGCCTCCCTTCCACCGCCCACAAAGAGGTGACGGTGGCAATGATGTCGCTGTTGACCGACCTGCAGGATTGGGGTTGGAAGAGGGGAAGCTGCTCCAGGTACTTCCCGTACAGCATCTTGTCCGCACTGTCCATGCTGCGCGATGGCTCCGAAGTTGTGGAGCTGGTAGCGCGACATACCGGGAACGCGGAGGATGATAGCGGCGAGCAAACGACACGCCTCGGCGGGAGAGCCCTCGAAGAACAGGAGGTACTGGAGCGCCAGCACCTCAAAAGGAGAGTGTGGCGTCCTTCGCCTTCTCTCACCTCTCGCCGCAGATCATCCAGCTCTGCTGCCTGGGCGTCCTTGAAGAGCGCTCGTACGACGCCTTGTGGTGGCCATAACCCCCATCCAAGGTGCGTTCTGGGTCGCGATCTGCCCCGACATCAGCTCCACGAAAGGCGCGAAGTCGATCGACGCCACGATCGGCTGCGTCGGGGCATCCTGACGGATACCTGCCAGGATATTCTGCACCTGGGCCTGGTGCTGCTCCGCCGTCAAAGATCCTGCAGCCAATGCTGCAGCCAGCGTGCTGATCGTCGCATACGCTGTCGAAATGTCCATTTTTTTTTTTTTGAACTCTGCAGCTGGAGGCTGAAGATCTTGAGGCTAGATGGGTTATCACGTCAAGGGGAAACAAGGAGAAAAGGTGATAGAAAACCATCTTAGCAGCACAAGTAGACACCACAAGAATACAAGAGAAACGTATCGCTCCTGAGACATTGTAATACTTCGTTTCCCTCAACCAAACTCAGGAATAGAACCGGAACTCGCCTTACTCGGCGGGGCTGGTGAGAAACCGAGGGTTCTTTAACGCTCAGCATTCGGCTCACGCAGAGCCACGGGCGGCTCAGCTTGCCCTAGGACAATTGGTGCGAGAGGGGGCTTCCGGACGGAGCCCGAGTCGCCCTTGCCACAGAACACGAAGCCATCGCCCACGCTCAGAGGCGGGCGAACGGTTTCGGCGGAATAGGAAGGGGATACTCGCTCAACAAGCTTTTCGAGTATGTCCATGACCTGTGGCACCGCAACGGTATCGAGGCCACCTTCTTCCAGATCAGCGGCCCATCCAATCCGGCTGATACACTATCACGTGTCTTTGGGGGTGAAGCGAGAGGAGGCCAAATCGTACGCAAGCCAGCAGCTACGACTTGTCTTCCCTCTCTTCGTTACACTTCGTCCCCGGTATGTGAGGGCCTCCCCTTCAAGGCGAACAGGCACCGCTGAGGCCCGATGTACATAGAAGCATGCTCGCTGTGGGGTGAATCTAGGCCACAGAAAATGAATAGAGGTTCTTGCCGTTTCCGGACTTGACTTCTACGGATACTTGGCTCAGAGAGAAGGCCGACTCCTTATGTTTTCTTTACTCCTTCTTTCTCCCTTTTTTCCTAGGGTACAGGTAAGTCTAGGCAAGGGGCTCTTTCCCTAATGTGATGCATTATACGCATGCGAAGGCGCTGCCGCATCACATTCGTCTTGTCCCTTCCTACTTGGTTGTCCTTGAGACATCACTTTTATTTCTATGTCTAGTCTATTTTTTTCTTCTCGAGACATTTGCGATGACTTGCCTCAGCTGCTAGTTCCAGTTTTTTATTGCATACTTGACCATGCTTTAAAATTTTGACCGTTCATCTTTTTCTTTAACAGAAGCTGAGCTATAGAAACTACCCTAATTACAGGAAATTGAAAAGTGAGCAAAAACACAGTAAATTTTCTTCATTCAAAGGAGAGTGTGTGAGAAACTATGTATCATGCGATCATTCTGCGTAGTTATTATTTAAGGTTTGAACAGGAAACTTAAAAGAAAACGAGGAAAGTATACATATATGTATTAAAAGAATGTTCAGTCATAATGATATTATTGTCTGTTTAATTTGTAAAAGGAAAGGATAAATTTATAAAAACAAAAGAAAACAAATCACAGGGAGAACACACTGACAAACAACAAGAAGAAAATCTTTTATATTTATCAAAACAATAATCCTTTATAACAACACACAACACGGTAAAAATTACAACACAGGACTACAATTAAATGAAAAAGAAGAGGGCCACCCATACCGAGTGTATTAGAAACGAGAAAGAACAGAACTCGCCCAAGAGAAAAAATGCTAATGACGGGGTTTCATGTTTCTTCACTGTAATGATACCTCTTTCCCGTCATGGCAAACCTTACTCAGTTCAGTCGTGCACCATTATGACGGTTGTTCTCCGCATCTTTCTCGGCACCGACTGGAAGGGCGATATCGTCCCCAAGGTCTTGCAACTCGGCGTTCGAATCATTTTCAGAGGGAGTGTTGCGCACCTTTCCGTCCTGATCTAGCTCATCACAGATACGAGCTTCAGGTATAAGGAAGCGGATCATGAAGAAGTTTGTTACCAGCGGAATACCAAATCCAACCAGTACGATCAGCTTCCACAGGTTGTGGAAATCACAAGGACGACTTTTCGTGTCCACCGTCCAGATGTACTTGAGTACAAGGGTGCCCAATTCCCCAGCCACACTCTGGCCAAAGTTGGAGAACGCAGCGAGAAGCGCGTAAACCATCGATTCTGAGCCGCGGGGGCACAGTTGGGCCATTAGGATTACCATGGGCATCCAGTTGAGCATGTAAAGCACCTCACCAACAATGGAGTCGCCGAAAACGTACATATAGTGATCAGGGATGTGCATTTTAAGATTCCAGCGTTTAACCATGATCAGATCAAAAATATTGGAGATGATGCCGATAATTGTGAGAACGTAGAAGGTGTAGCGGTAGCTCTTCTTGGAGAAAATGTACGAGAAGGCCACGACACCGACCAGACCAGCTGCATTTCCGATGAATCCATTGATAGTGTAGAAGAACGTGTTGCTGAACTGCGGTCCTCCTGGGTTGCACGCCTCATCGCCAAGGAAGAACTTTGTGAACGGAGTGGAAACACTAATACTGAGCGCACTGTTGAGAAAACCGTAGAAGGAGGCGCGAGCTACCACAGGTGGCAGGGCCCAGAAGTTCCATGCAGTCAGCACAAAGGAGCCTGCAAAGGTAACAATAATCAAGGGTACCCCGTCGTACATGGCGTTGATGACGGCACTGATCACCACCACAGAGGTCATGACGACACAGAACGACGTGATGCGCCAGTTGCGGACCAGCACTTCCTTGTTGAACTCGATAGCGCCACCGCAGTAGGTGGGGATATAGAATTCTTCGTCGTCGTTGTCTGTCTCGTCATTTACGGCAGAGGATTCCTGATTTGTTGCTTTCTCCATCGCGCCTTCGACGTAAATAGGTTCCTCACGCTTCGCGGCACGTTCCTCCTGTCTTTTGGCGAGGATGTGCTGGCGGTCTTCCATGCGCTCTTTCTTGTTGGTCTGTTCGTCCAGCCAGTTTACTAACAGCCACGGCACACAGACAATCATGCAGCCAGCGGCGATAAAGGGACCAATTTCAGGCTTCTCGAGATCGGACACCACACCCTCGATAGATGAGCTGATAATTCCGGCAATGAGCTGAAGCACCCAGATGGAGGACACAAGGTTGGGGCCGGCGTAAGGGTACTGGCGAATCTTGCGGGAGTAGAGGCCCTCCAACAGGATATCGACGTTCGCTTGACCATAACCGCCAAGGAAGGCACAGGCGGCGGCAATCTGACCCCAGCGGTGCTCCGCGGGTAGCAGACCAAAGATCAAACAGGTTACCGCGCCAATCGCAGTAGAGATTGTCAAAATCCAGCGCTTCTTGTACCCAAAGATGGCGATAGCATCAGAGATGAGTGCGGTGAATGGTTTGATGGACCATCCCATACGAGACACAGTGTAGTAGCGATTGGCCTCAAGGGTATCGCACTCGAAACGAGATACATACATGTTGAAAAAGGAAGTAGCCAAGAAACCGTTACCGAGGCCTTTGACGAAGAACTCGACTGTGTTGATGGTAAAGACCAGCTTTAAGCCGTAGCATTCAATTGGTTCGCCGAAGATGGGGATCTTCCGGATGAAATTAAGCTTTCCTCCACACATTTTGAACAACTCTTTTGATTCTGGGTGGACGTGACGAGACTCCACTGTCTCGGTGTTTGTGAAGCCTCCAGGAAGCCTGTCGTGCGCGTCATCATCACCATAGCGCACAGTGTTGGACATGCCCGCCTGATACCGGACCAAACTTGCTCCGAAAGCGCCACCATGCGCCATGGACGTGACGCTGGCGTCGAATCCGTTCTGGGAGATAGCCGTGTTTGTGGTCATTGATAGCACCTTTTGGGAAACTCTGGTGGATCTCAGTTGTATTACTTGAAAGCGGTCAACAAGATGTAAAAGAAGAAAAAAAAAAGAGTGAGAGGAGAGAAAGAAACCAGAAATACAAAAAGAAACATCGAGAACCGTAACGCAAAACAATAGCGAAGGCAAATGTCAAAAATGCGGCATCTACAACATCAGGAGATTGACACTGTTTATCATTCCACTCAATCTCACAGAAGAAGCTCCCAACATATTTTCTTTTGTGCAGGCGTAGATGTGGTAGAAACAGTCAATTACTACTTGTAAGCAATAAATAAATAAAGGAGCGCCAAGAGAATACTATGCCGGCTGCACAACTTCAGGTGTGAATCAACCCTAACAAGAAAGGAGGACGTATGTACTTGGATCAGATCAAACAAGGTGAGGGAAAAAAATAAAATAAATACTGTGCTAATTAACTAGATAAAGTACTTGAGACGGCACACAAGAAATATATGGAGGAGACAAAGCAGGTGTTGAGAAGAGATGTAACAAATTCGATTAAGTTAGGGTTAGGGTAGGTAAGCATTTTCTCCTGTGAACTGACAGGGATATACTGTAAAAGTATTATTGTTGGTATTCTTAATTTTAAAGGTTGAGGGTTACTATTTGTTCTTTTGTTTTCCTATGTTCCTATTGAACTACGTTAATCTTTGCTACTTCGGCGTAGAACGTGCCTCACTGAACCCTTGAAACTCGAGACAACAGGGGCCACGGGCATTATTTAGTACTTAAAGATGATAGATTCAACGGGAACGCATTCCTTCTTGCATCGCACAGCTTTATCTCGGTAGTCCTGAAGTTGCTGTCGAGAAATAGTTCTATTGTTCTTTTCGTTGGTAAAGTCGAAATCGTTTGCAATAATAGCAGGAGGATGGTTGTTGAGGTGGCAGTAATGAGTTTGATACGCATTGTTCCGAGTCAGTACGTACGCTCGATAGGCAGAATATGTAATGACGGAGCAAAGCAAAACGTCACCCACAACGTTGTATGTTCGATTTTCATCTGCCACGCTTCTTCCTCCAGTGAGGCGATGGTACCATTTCTCTTTCAGTGGCAACTTTGCGGGCCATGGCCACCTCCCATATGTGGGGCTCCCAATGCGCAGTACCGCGGTACGATTCATCACTGTCTAATTACAACAGAAGAAAAAAGAAAAAAGAGCATTTTTCCAACTCCAAACAGATGGGATCAAGTTGCTCTCCAGAAACATAGAATTATTTAGATATATATCCCCAAGACTCCCGCATTTTTTGTCACAGTTGAGTGTCCTGAAAGAAATCAATTAGCTTATTCATTGGTTAGATACTGGTTTAAATTTCAGGATGCTCTGGACCTTTGACCGCCGTGTCATCAACGTTAGGTTCATCATCATCATCGCTTGAGAGAACTGGTTCGCCTTCCTTGATGTGGGTCTCATACTCCTTCTTCTTATTCCTTAGTTCCTCGATGCACATTACGAATTTTGAGCTTTCTTTAGGTGGATCAATTCCAACAGAACGAAACAACTGGATTATGTCTGGGTCATGCCGAATAACAACTTTCTTGGCTTTCTTTGCTACAGTAGCAGGTGACTTTCCTTCGCAAAGGACTATGCATCCATCCGGTACAGCGGATTGTGGATCAAAAGACTGCGCCGCCAAGGCCTTGGCACGTTTTTCCTCTTCCCGAGCAACAACAATCTGTTTATTCTCGATATATACCACTAGTGTATCACAATTTCGGATCTCCGTAGCATAAGGGTTTTGACGTTCAATGGCTCTTTTCTTCTTCTCTTCCAATAAGGCACTTTGAAGTATTTTTTCCGAGGCCAAAAGCGCCTCTTTACGCTGATTCTCTTCTGCTTTCCGTTTTTCCTCGTAGGCAGCTTTAGCAGTTTGGCACCATTTATCCCATTCATCCATTTTGTCCTGCTTCTCAGCCTTGATCGATTTAATGGTGTCAAGAACAACATTAAGTCGAGCACGTAGTTCGTCACACTTTTTATATACTTCTGCGCGTTCTGAAGAGCTTTCGTTGGCATGGGAGTCTATCACCTTTTTCTCTACCATCAGTTCATTGTATCGTTTATTCAGTATCTCAATTTTCTCATGTATTTCACGTATTTCTTGTTCAAGCATCATTTCACTTTCTTCGGATTTTTCTATTGCTTCTGTGAGAGGGTGGAGAAGACGAAATATCCCTTTTGCAGCCTCCAGCTCGCGTAAGCACCTATTGTTCTTTTTCTCAGCTTCCAAGCCACCAGGAGTGGACTCCATTTTCCGTTTCATGTATTCTATGGCAGCATCGAGTTCCGCAGGACTAGTGAACAAGGCCAATTGAGACTGTAACGCCCGGACCTGATCTCCTTTTTCTCGACGTTGTTTGCGAAGGGCCGTTATTTCCTCGTTTTTTTTGTACCGTTTCGCTCTTTCACTCTTTCTTTCCGAATCAATATCATTCAGTTTTGTTCGAAGAGCTTCTCGTTCCGCACGACGATCGTCTGCTTCTCCTCCGCGTTTTACCGAGCTTTGAAGAGTTTTTATTTTATCTAAGATTGCGTTCTTCTCAAAATACAGATCCGTCAGTTCCTTGCTATACTTGGAAAAATCGGGACGAGGGGGGGCACCAGGTTCACTCATCCAAGGGGGCATCCGTGACTTGCGGGCTCCATTCTCCTTCCCAGTTTTTTCTTTTCTGTTTGATTCTCCCTGGCCTTGTACGTCAGTCATTTTATGGTTATTTTTGCTGAAAATGTGAGTAAAAAAATTTTGTGGGGTAAACAGAGTAACATTTTATGGATACAAGAAAAAAAAAGAAGAAGAAAGCAAGGTAAGAAGAAATAGAAAGGTGTCATTAGCACTTTATCTGCATTTTTAAGGGGGTCTTTGTCGATAGACGATTATCGACATTATTGATGAATTATTGTTTAGTTGCGAACATTTATATATTGTTTTGTAAAAGAAAAATATGGATATATCTATCTGACAGATGTTAAGGGGCAATGGGATCGATGACAAAGAATAAGCTCCTGAAAAAAGGGAGGAAAGAAGGGGCGGAAGGAGCGGGTCAAGCACCAAAGACTGAGGTTATAGGTTGGAATACTGACAATAATAATTTTATTATTAGTTTAGAAATCAAATGTGCTGGATGCTCACTAGGTGAAATTGATATTAGTTCGTGGAGCAGGAGGTCCAACATCGGCAATGTCGTCCCTTCTTCAAATGGTACTCCGAGTAAAGAACAAGTACTTTACTACTGCCACCTGCAACTGCCTCCATCCTCTCAACGTATCTGTAATTGCTTGTGAGGGTCACTTATTCTTCGGAAGTAATTTCTAAATACTACTTGCGTATATATGATCAAACAAATAATAGAAGTGTATAAATACATGAAAGAGGTATTTGATATGCTGCAATCTAGAACCAATACTAGAATATATATATAAAGATGCCTAATGTTAGAAATGTAAAATAAAATAAACAAATAAATGAATGAATAACAACCGGACTACTCTCAACATCGAAGCTGCACACTCTACATCCCGACTACCATGGTGCCTTCCTTGAATGAAATAAAATAGTCCGCGGGATGAAGAGTAGTCGCTAGTACAACATCTCATAAAAAGCGAATGTTTGGTAGAGTACGAGGGAAGGGGAAAGAGGAGAAAAAAAATCCTCCCCGAAAAAAAATGCCGATCATTTTTCAATGAATAGAGTTTTCATATTGCTGAAGTCCACGACCCTGTATTTGTTTACTGACAAGTTGTAGAATTTTCTTCCCATTCCGCTTGCAACCACAACAGAAGGGAAAATGTGAAGACAACGTTTAAAGAAAAACTAAAGCTTCGCTGCTGCATATATGTAATAATACTTCTTTAAATATTGAAAGAAAATGTTTATGATGGTATACAAAACAAATAATCATTTTGTTGCTCTACTTCTAACCAGCCGCTTCTTTCATTTCTCAAGTAGCAGTTAAAAATTCCACCAGCTCTAATATCTCTCTGAGGATTTCAATCAATTGCGTATAATTAGGTAGGTGCTTCAAACCTGTCTATTGCGATACACTGAGAAAAGGAAAAATTAGGAGGGTCATAAAGGAAACATCGTGTTTGAAAAATGCTTGCTGACAGTTTTCAGTTTTATTCAGTGATCTGTAGTACAATGTTGTTTGAATGATGTGCCATGAGGAAGAAGCAAAGTAGGACAGGAGAAAAATAATTGATGTTCGGTGTAATCGAAACCGTAAGGCGCAGCATGCTTCCTTTTTTAGCATGCTGCTAGTATATAATGAGTACATATTATATATATATATATATATATATATATATTTCGCATGCATTCAGTCGTCACCTCATACATGCTAAAAATAATAGTAAAAGAAAGTAAACTACAAAGTAAAATAAAAACTTCGTTGAAAACCGTGATCACGAAGTCAGTGGAACGATTCGAAGAATGTTGTCAGGTCCTTCGATTAAAACATAAACAAGAGAATTTTGAGGATTCGTAGTTAGAAGCGGGGCACCTGGAGACGCAACAGGCATTGCCTGCACCGGGGTGTTGTTTAAGGGTGTGTTCTGGCATCCAAACGTTGCCTGACTGTTAGGTACGGTATAGTACTGCGGGGCGAGATAGAACTGTGGTTGTGTAGGATACATTTTTGGAACAGTATCCTGATGTCGTGGAAGCGGACTTGGCAATCCTCTTGATGATTCGGTGCTGATCTCGTCATTCCGGTTGATCTCCTTTAATGCCATCTTGACGTATCGGTGCTTGGACAATGAGTTCACCAGCAAACCATGAATATCCTGGCAGGAAGCTCCTTTAGGGCATCGTCCAGTTACAGCAAATTCCCAGCATAAGTTAGTAGTGGAAATATAGTTCTCTGTTTGAGGACTCTTCTCATCCTTGACCAGGGGAATAACGACGTCGTTGGTAAGCCACCTTCGATATTCCACTTCATACGCAGTGCTCCCAGCTGTAACATCAATATCCTCAGTCTTAAATTCTAGGTATTGAAGAGAAAACGCTTTCTCGCGAGATTCCACAGTTGCCGACTAACATTCTCTGTAATATTAGCTTTCATCGTTCGACAGAAGTACCGGCGCTGAGGAAGAGCATACGTCTGTCGAACAGCATCTAAAACTTCTCGTTTAACGTGAATCTGATGGCATGTTGTTGGATGCTTGTCTCGCGTTTTTCCTGTACACTTCCCAAAACTGTGCATGAAACAGATGTCAAGAGAAGACCTGTTCCGATCTCCTAGCCATCCTGCAGTGGGTTCAATATCGGTGAAGCTGACGTATTGAACGGCACTTGCCTTTCCTATGGACATTGCCAGTCCTAAGGCAGCAGCAGCAGATAGAACAATATGAATCACTGTTGGGGGATCAGTTAGCATGTCTCGGGTTACGTAGATTTCTCGGCCATCTTCACCGATGGAATCCGAGCAGTTAAAAACAGCTCGCTCATGTGCTCCAGTGAGCTGTTGGAGAAGAAGGGATCCGTCCATGAGACGAAAAATGAAGCTTGTTCAGATTATACAGGTGTACGTTCTCCGATTCGAGTAAGTATAACACTAAGAAGTAGCAGATAAAAGAAAGAAAACGAAAGAGCACTGAAAAAAAAAAAGAACACAGTAGTCTTAACAGAGAGGAAAGTTCCCATCTGAAGGGCGTATAGTTCAATAAATTATTTCAAAAGAAACAAACAGAAGAGCAAAGGAGTAGCACGAAAATTTTCAACGCATATAAAAAATGGCCATAACATCGAAACTCAACTTAAGAGTACAGCTGTTAGTGTTCCCAGAGCTAACTCTGGGACTGAGATCATTTTTCTTTCTCTTTTTTTCAAACTTTTTTTTGTTCTTCACATATAATTCATCAGTCTTAATTAATCTGTTGCACTTTCGATGATGACTCGTGTCTCATACTCAAAAAGAAAAAAAAAATAGGAAAGATGGATTGCTAAGGTTCTAAAAGCGCAGGTAGCTAACTTGCATAAGGGGAAATTTAAAAAAAAAGCGGTCAAATCATGTATGTACGGATTGTATATCCACTTAGATATGTTGTAGCATGCTGGGACAGCAGGGACCTTCTACAACTTTATTTTGAACTAACATTTCTTGACTGAGCGATTTTTAGAAATGTTTGTTTAATGTTACAGAAAAAGTTTTGGAACGAAATATGGGACGGATATTATCGATTCGTTCAGACGCTAAAAAAAAAAAAACACTTAAATAAAATAATTAAAAAAACGACAACTATATATATATATATATATATATATATATATAACACAGGTTTGAAGTAAAGGGAATGCTGAAGCGTATAAATGAAAAAGGTGATCGCTGAGAGCCTTTAAGAGCTAAGGGTAGAAAAAATTGCATAAGCTAAAAAAAAGCAGGGAATGATAAAATGAAATAGCTTTTAAAAAAATGCCTAAATAAAGAGGATGGGAGAGAAAACAAGTGAGAGCCATCTACGTAGCATGCTGCCGAGCCCCCACCACCGACTAAAAATGTTGTTCAGCTGAATTAGGCTCGCTGTCCTTCTTGTGCCAACTGTAAGGGATTAGCCTAGCGGTAACAGAGCCCTCTTTCTGTTCAACTGTGTAAACAGGAATAGGAGAAAGCTTTAAATGCGGTCTCGGGCATTGAGACCAATCCATATCCATGGAAGGGCGTGCACCTTTCGTTATGGGTAAGCACGTCCCAGTACTGCTTACCCCGTCAGGGAGAGTAGTGTCAGAAGGGTCCTTTGTCTTTTCTGAACCGCTGCTGTCACTCCCGCTTCCTACCGGGGCGCAAAAACGACGCAAGGCCTGACTTAGTACTTGATCCCTCACCAATGCGTTGTGAGGGCTGGCATGAATGAAGGGGCAATGCCTTCCGCTGGGGCAAGATCCTGCTTCAGCGAATAATGAACACTGCTCAGAAGACACCGCAGGGAAGGCCTCCTTCTGATGAGAACTCTCTCCGAATAGCCACTGTCTATAGGCAGCTTCGTAGCGCATGAAACCCAGAGTGTTATAAACATCTTGAACACGGTATTCCAGATACTGAACTTTCAGAGCTTTACGGGCAACAGCTGACAGCTGCTGACGAAGTTCCGGTCCAATAGTGGCCTTTACAGTTCTAGAGAAAAATTTCCTAGTTGGATTTGAGTAGTGTCTGCGAAGAGAGTTCAGAACAACCGAATTCAAATGGATCTGAAAGCACGTTCTAGGATTAAAATCAGTTCTTCCAGTACATTTTCCAAAGCTATGCATGAAGCATACAGTCAGTAATGGCTTCCCTTCGCGGTTCACCCATCCATCTGTGGGTTCAACGCAATCCTCTGTAATCGCAAAAAACAGTTTCTTTGTTAGATTCGATCATGGGTGGATGGCTTCCAATGGGAATGATCATGACAGCTGTTGGAGGCTCTGTCGCAACATCTCGAGAAATATATGGTAGCATTATTCACCAGCCTGATAGTTAGACAAGCAAATTAATACTAAACTCGAAATAAAAAAAGGTTATAGAAAGGGCAGGAAAATGAAAAATAAAAGTAGAAAACAAGAGGTCGAAGAAAATGTTAAAAAAATGCTTTAAAAAATGGTCACTTATGAACGTGAAACAAACAAACAAAAAAGGAAATGATTCGCTGAAGCTCCAATAATAAGAAAACGAGAAAGACACAAATAGAAAAACAAGAAAACAATCTCTTAAACACGAGATATGAATGCTTTGATAAAAATACTACCTGTTCTACAATTGACTCGCTAGCTCGGAGTTCTTGAAACATACAAAGAGAAAAAGGCAAGAATAAGAGGCGAAAAAGCGCAAACTTAAAACAAATTATATTTATTGAAAAGGAAATTTTTTTAAATAGAACTAATAATGAACAACGCTACCAAACCAGTGGTTGCTTTTGAACCGATTGTCCTATTTCATTGTGTTTCGGGTGTAATCTGGTGTACTTATTTAGAGTAACAAGCGATTGTTATCTCCTCTCTCTTGTGAGGTTACAACCCTTTAGCACGATACTTGCTGAAAAATCCAAGGATCCGTAAAAACGGGTCCCTCACGAAGAATGTTTACCTCAGATGTAGTTGTCGTTGCCACCAATAGCTCTCCACACGGAGACCAACTTAAACGCCATATTGGATTCAGAGAAACACAACTACTTTCCCACAACACGGATGATGTGACCCCAGATTGTTGTAAGAGTTCCTCCCAAGACTTTCGATAAACAACGATGACCGACCCATAAGCAACAGCTAATAAGGCATATTTACTTTCGCCACAGGAAGGAGAGAAAGATACGTCCGAGATTCGATCTGAGTGATTACCTAAAGTGTCCAATATGGTAAAATGCATTTTCATACCATCATTTTTCACCGCATGCCAAATACGAACTTGACGGTCGCAACCTCCAGAAGCAACTAGGAGCACCTCAGGATGATCCACGAGAAACGGTGCGAAAGATACGGATGTGGTTCCCATGGCATGGGCGATGTGATTCACATTGTTGCTTATTGTTTCGCTTTCCTGCCAACAACCGTTATCAAATGATGTTACAGCTAATGTACCATCACTACTGGCAGAAGCCAAAATTGCCCCAAACTGATATGGCGCCCAATGAACAGCGTTGACACTGCCGTGATGAATATCAATAACATGGACTGCGATCCATTGCCCATTTGACTTTTCTTTCCATATAATAGCTCGCCTGTCGTATCCTGCCGATGCAATAACTTTTCCAAAACGAGGATTGGCCCAAGCCACCATCCACACCGGGGCCTGATGCCCTATTAAAGCGGCTTGACGTCGAGACACCGAACCTCCTGAAACCTCGAATATTCCCACTGTGCGGTCAGAACTAGCTGTTGCAACTAGCTGGCCATAGTAGTCAAATTGGATATCATGAATGACATCGGTATGCGCTGGAAGAGTTTCTGTCATCTGTCCATACAAATTTGATGGCCGAAAATGTGGACTTTGAGCCATTGAAGGCGTTGGAATATTACGGCTCTGCGGTATCATCAAGATTATCTAGCACCATAAAACAAAGGAAAGCAAAGGAAAGAAACATGATATGAATGAATGCGAGTATCTCTGTCATTACTTTTTTTCTCCCCAACGAGAAAGTATCGTTGTGTTGCGAATGACATAATGAGCGAGATCATGATTATGACTAGGAGGAATGCTTTGTTAATGGATAGAATCACTTTTGAGAGCGTGAAAAATATCTGGTCCACTCCAGAAAAGACTTGTATCTAGATGGGAGCATTGGGTATGTGACACTTTTTCAGTACTCATCCAAAAAGCATTGGGATTATTCAATCTTGATGAGGTTTCTCGCAAGTACGACAGCTCATAGAGTGACGTGAATGTATGTTGTACGAGGAGCTGCTCACGCAGAAACAAGTGTGCACTTAATTTCAGTGCAGCTCTAGATATCAAATACCCTGAACTATTGTCGTGAGACGAGCTTCTCAGTCTTTTTCTTCGAATACTGTGAGAGTCATTTTCTGGTGACCGAAGAATGATTGAGCTAACCCAATCTCGTTGCTTAAAAGGAATTGGACAATCACCTAGCACATCGCTTCTATTAAGTGATCCTTGATTATCGTCTTCAACAGATATTCTTAACGAAGCAATGCAAGGAATATTACCACCTAGTGCTCTCCGCTTACGAATCCAATAATCTTTAGCTTCTTCTTTAATCTTATCTGATGCATCAATGCTTACAGTTCCTGTGTCAATGGACTCCAAATCAATATCTGGATTGTTGTAAGCCTCCAGCTCCCAGGCAGTAATGAGCTTCTCCAGAATGGAAATGTCCAGAACATTGTTGGATTTAGTTGATTCGGCACTACCACTAGAATTTTGCGAAGCACCAGCTTTAGAATCGCTGTAACTTTTCAGCCATTCTCGATCGAACGAATCAGCTATGTAATGAATCTCTTTCTGGCGCGATGTCTCCAGGGAGGAAGACTGAATGCAACGTGGAACCGCGGAGACAGGGACTATATCCAGGGATGATAACCATTCTGAACGCCGACGAATTTCTGGTGTTAGAATAGCCCCAGAGTTTATGGTGCTTGCTCCACCAGGAGCCTGAAGGTGAATTATGCGTGAACCAGGATAAGGGAAGTACTCTGCATTAATTTGGTGTAAAAGAAGCTCTTGACTAGACGACAGTTTTGACATCAGAAAACTATCAACTTATGCTTATTTCCTTTTTTTTTCTGAAATAAAGGGGGAAAAGGTTAAAATGATTGTTTCTTTAGTTCTTCTCGCGTTCTAGCGTATTCAGAAAAAAATGTATCGATAATTTATTTATTATGAACCGGTAATTATCGCACGACTACAAAGCCGAAGAACATCAGGAAAAAAACCAAAAACCCAAGAACCTTCATAATCAAACTCCGATTGGTCGTTAGATGAGCAAGATATCTCAGAAGTTCATTACTTCCTGCGTTTACGTTTCGTAATGCATCATCTACATTTGCATCGATTCTAATTACCACATCATCTTGCTCACGAACCAGGCGAGTAAAATCATTGAATAGCTCGTTGACCTCAGTTACTGCTGCCTCAATTTGCATGACGTCTTCCATGCGCTGACGAGCATATTGTACATTCCCAGATACTAGCTGCTGTTGTTGCTGGTACTGTTCCATATCTTGGAACAAAGCACTTTCCAAAGTTTGTGGTTGGTCAGCAGATGAGAAAAGATTCCTACGCGTCGAGTTGCTCTTCATATTCTGCGTCTGTTCTTGAAGAGCGGAACGAAAATCCTGTCCCGTTTTTGCCAGCTTCGTTTTCAAACTCTGGACCACCGTCTCGCTATGTCTAGCTGCTGATTGTCCTGTGCTCGTGTAGGATTCTCTAGAAGGGCCTCTAGAATAGCTCATCTTCTGCGAAGTCACAGCAACACTCTTCAATTGTTCTAGAGTATCTAGATCTTTATGCAGTTTCTGTAATGTCGTTTTAACTATCTGCGTGAGTCCACTTATTTCAGTCGTTTGATCTTCAAAAATATTTTGTCGGTTGTTCAACTCGGCAAGCCTATAAATCATAGTCGAAACATTCGCGATATCTCGAGAGAATGCTTGTGCGAAGCGCGAAAAGGTTCGAACCTCATTCGTACTGTGAAGACTTTCTCTCGATTCCCGGTGGCCGTATAATGTCTGTGACTTATGAAGCTGGAATAGATTATACAATTCATCAGAACGGTCGCGTTCCATAGGCATGGCTCATTGTTCTGAAATATTAAAAAAAAAAACTGCAGGAACAACAGCAATAATCGATGATATCTTCCAGGATGTCCACGATTATTCGTATAGGCGTCACTGGCACACAAAAAGGGAAGAAAATACGCGGCAAGAAAGCTTCAATTGTTGGCAACCATGCTTTATGTCTGTGACACAGATCTCTGGCAACAAGGGAAAAATCCTTATTCGTTCACCTTCTTTTAGTTCTATTTATTATTATTATTTTTTTTTTTGCTTTCTCCGTGTGTGTGCACTGTTCATGAATCATCACGCAAGAAACACGAGTCGGTCAGGATATATTTTGATTATACCCTACTCGTCGTCCACGGAAGAGACAGAGCTCGAGTCTGGTATTTCGCGTATTCTTCTTTGTACAGACTCATTTCGATGAAGAGGGTTTAGCCAGGTGTTCACAGTCTCTTTGAACCCTTTAGTTTCTAAAACAAACACACTTTTGTAATCTAATTCCTCACTCGCATCAGAAGATAAAACGGCTTGAACCACGCTATTGGAAAACTGTTGATTGACTCTCATCAACATCTCGAACGAAGACGGGTCACGGCATATTACTATCGAACCTTTCTGCACTGTAACACCTTCAAATATATCGGTGTAATTCATCAGATATTGAACAAAAATATCTTAACACTCATAGAGAGGGAAAAAGCAACGAAGAGGCCCAGAGAGACTGCGATCAACAAGGTTCACCTAGGTACTCCTTCGTTGGAGAAACCGACCATCATGCTCCTGGACGTTCCGAGGATAGAGACCCCCTGCAACAGAACACCGTGCATGCTCCATTGATCCACTATGAACAACACCTCACCCTCGAGAGAGTTTATCTTACGAGATCCCGCGGGGGGCACTCTATTCTTTCATTTATCAACGTATTTCGTCTAGTAGCAAGGTAGTTTATTATTTCGATGCCTTTGATTTCTTTGAATCGGTCGTACTGCTCGCATACTACATGAGATCGAGCACTAGTTTCTTCTATGCTCAATGTTTTAACGTCCTTTTCGTTTAGCCGACGCTTTGCGAGCTCATATTTCAGTTGCTTATAACGCAGCTCTCTAAAGTCAGCAGCATACATGTCAGCAAATATACCAGCATTCAAGCGTTCCAGCCTTTCTACATCCATTCTTTCCTCGACTTCCCTCCGCTCAAAAAGAGTTATTTGATTCTGTTGCTGAGCGTACCATTTAATGTATTCCATGGTTCGTTCGTGGTCCTCAGTCATACAGCCTCTTTTCATCATGTCCCCTCGTTCAACCTGTTTTCTCCTAGCTGCAATCCACTCTGTAGGTTCTGCTCCTTCGATTCTCCAGCGAGCATCTGGCTCACTAGCAAAAACTATACGACGACGATGCAAAATCTCTTGGACTATCAAAGCTTCTTGAAGCATTTGGAAGTATTCGTAGACAATCAGTTGACGCGAAACCTGTTCGGCATCTGCAGGAAGAAGAGCGTTGACAAACATCAATCCAGGAAGAATACCTTTTAGGTGTGGAGCCATACTACGACAAATCACTGCAAAAGATTCCTGCTCCATTCTAAACAGTTGGTATCTAACTTGGGACTCTGCCTTCTCTATTTGATTTTGAAGCTCTTTTAACTTTCGCTTCTCAGAGTACACAAATGATTCGTGAAAACACTTGAAATACTTTGATGCTCCGTTACGATTATCGGTTGGAGAAGGGCGTGAAACCGGTAAAGGTAGGTTGTGATATCTGTCCATAACACTCCTATATTCCAATTCCCTAAAGTCATCTTTCTGGAACGAAAAAACACTGTTTCTGTACACGATCTCTTCATCGCTATGCATTTTCAGCTGCCGTACTAAAGAAACGGCCGCCATCACGTGAAATACGGTTATGTGTGCCTAGGTTAGACGGGAGAAGCAAGGGAACAACGTATCTACAACAGCACATTTTCGCCGGATCATAATGTTCTTGGTGAAATGCAATTATGCGACATCTATTTCTTTTTGTGTTTGTTTTGTTTTATCCGCTCGCGTGGTTGTCTCATGCAGTGGTTGCGGAAATGCTGCAAAAGCTAGTTATACAGGTTGAAAATAGCTCTCTGCTAGGGAAGTAATTGAACCATCGGCACCACCAATCAGAAACTCAAAGCCATCATTTCGGATTGGTCGAACCACAAGTGAGCAGACTTCACAGCTATGTTTGTAGATACCGATTGGATATGTTCGTTCATCCACATTAAAGTAGTAGACATGACCTGATCGAGCAGCAACAATAAATTTCTTGTCAGTGACAGATACAAGACAATTGAGTTCTCGTGAATGTTTTTCTTCTGGCATTACAGAATGTGGTGTCTGCAGAGAAAAGGGTATACTAGCTTTTTCGTCGTCTTTGAACTGTCTAAGGAAAATACAACCGTCATCATCACATGAAACCGTTTTGTCTTCTCCGAGCATGCAGATGGAGGTGACACAGGACCTGTGGAACGGGAACTCGGTTCCTTTAGGCCTCCAGAGTAGTTCTATCGGATTTTCTACTGATGTATTTGAAGGAATAGAAAATAGCACTGTGCGCTCCCTTACACAAATAAAGTAAAGCGCTCCTGATGAATCCCCAGTGACGTACATGTTCTGACAAGGGGCAAAAACGACGCACATCAATTCATTAAAAGTAATTCGAATCTTCTCTTTAAGAATTGCTGACCGTCTTTCTGGAGAACCCCAAATACCCATGCACCCGTCGAAACTGACTGTTATTAACTGTTCTTCTTGGTCGCTCCCTCTTCCAGTGGTGTGCGTGGTGTAAGCTTCAGCCAGGCCAGACACCGTATTACTGTGAAAGTTTTCACGAAGAGAAATGTCCGACAATTCTCCATCGCACCCCCAGTATCTAATATCCCCGGAATCATGCCCAGTTACAGCCAATCCCCACTTTTCACTGAATAGAAATGCGGTAATTTCACTCTTAGCGTTCTCCGTACGGCCACCTCGCACTAATTTCATTTTTGCGGCCAAGCTTCGTTCAACAGTATTCTGTTGAACAACGGTGTTTTTCTGCTCATACATTCGAAGGAAATGCAACCCCCTTCCCCAACAAATCATATCCCCATCTATTGACACAGAAATATACAAATTTCTCGTTTCATTATCAGCTTTCTCCTCAACTGTTTTGATTTCATCAGGATCTTTTTCTTCTTTTTGACGATACGCAAGGCCCACAACTGCGGTTTTGTGGGCAGGTACTTCGATAACAGTATTACGCGTAGGAAGAACATGAAACAAATCTACGCTTCGATCTGTCAAGACGAAGAAGGGGATACTGAAATCTCGGCCTTCCAGTAAAGACTCGGAGGATGTCTTGGATAGTTCTGTTGCATCGTTGTAGCATCGCCCAACAGGCAGGAGCTCTTTCGCTTTTTTTGGTTTACCTTCTTCGTTCGATGAAGAAATTGAAACTTTGGCCAGCACATCGTTGGAATTTCTCTCGTACACAAAAACTGTGTTTCGGTTATCTAGAAGCAGAATAATATCGTACATTGGAATATACAATGCGTCAATGAAACGAAGTGGTTCTGAACGCAATGTTTCGAGCTTTGCGCTACTATTAGGCTCGAGTCGATTACCTTGTTCCAGATTCTCCTTCTTTTCGTCAAAGACTTGCCGTCTTCTCTCGTTCTCATTACGATAAACAGACGAAGCTGCTTTAGCATTTACCTTAGCCCCAATTGCTGTTAGAGATGGATGCTGAACCTTGGCTGATACACGCAGATGAGCATAGTCCATTAGTCGAACAATCGGACTGAAAGTCACAGACAGTAAAGCTGTATAATTCATAATAGGAATCACTCGCAGCATAGTATTTGAAATCTCTTCCTTGAACCTCACTCGTGATGGTCCAATCCGCATACTTTCTTCACTAAAGAAATGGTGCGTACGAGTGACACAGAAGGTTAATTTTCCGTCCCCTGTTACGCTCCGAACCTTGGGGATATCGAGCTCTGGGCCAGAGCCTATATCTGTACGAGACCTTGTAAAGACTGACTTCATTTCGGCGGTACACGCCTTTAACCCCATCATTACTCCGTTGTCGTCCGTCACCAAAACATCATCCATCTGCACCCCGCGCAATGGGGCAGCTGTAACGCTCCGAACCCATCCTTCCATGGAAAACTCTTGAAAAACAACGTATGTCTGTGGAGTACCATTTTTCGCTACTTCGCACTGCCAAATTCTGACTTTCTTGTCTGCTCCTCCAGTGATTAGAAACGTGGTATACATGGTGACTGCACTTACGGGGCCATCGTGCGCTCCTTTGATCGAATGAAGAAGACGGCGGTTTCTCACTGCTTCAGAAAATTGACTTGTTGCGGACGAACGGGTGACCTGGGATTGATTGATAAGATTTCTTTTAGCCGTTCCATGTCGATTCCTTATGTCCCACAGATACAACACTCCATCAGCCCCTCCTGTTATTCCTAGATCTACGTTGCAATCATGTGTCACACAGAGTACTTTTCCGCTGTGGTGGTAACCCTGCAGTTCCACGCCAGAGGGGGTTCTGGATGTCCCCCACAAGTGGATAGACAAACCACCTTCGCTTTCAGGAAGAGTCGCATCCTCACCTAAAATGTCCGCTTTAAACTCAGCCATTCGCATTGATTCTAATTGAGCCCCATATTGTTTCAATGACACAACAATAACAGCACCAGTGTCGTACCCCATAAGGAATTGTGTATCCTCTTCTGATAGAAACGGCTCATTGGGCTCCCGCAAACAACAAACACAGGCTATTGTTGATCCCAGTCGAGGAAACGAAAACATCGATGTAACTCCGACTTTCGACACCAATTTTTTATCTGGTTCTGATTGCATGACGTCATTACGAATATTCTCCCGGGGTAGCGGTGGCCGTCTCATCGATTTGTTTTTCTTTATGGAGTCGTGAACTGCTTCACCACATGATTCTGGTGGAACGAACTGAGCCAAATTGGCGGGAAACAAAGCTTCTACTAGAGATGATGGAGAGTAATCAGATATTCCAAACGCTTTTGTGTATTGGCGCAAGATCAGTTCTTGAGGAACGCATGGATACACACTGGACAATCGAACATAAACTGTGACAGGGAATGGCTTGGGACTAAGAAAAGGATTAAAGTTGTCATTTGCGGTGGTCATGTCGATAGCATTGTAGTGCCTGTCTTGCACTCCATACGAGAGCTAAAAAGAAAAGTTAAAAAAAAAAGTAAAGAAGGAGGGTCCCAATGAAAAGAAGGGAGGAAGGCAATACTTGGTACTCCCGTTACTCCGTTACTCACAGGCATCTTTTATTCTATTATTTATCTTTTACACAAAATGAATGAGCATTCATTTAGAGAAGGGGGTAGTTTCAGTAGTTTTACGCTTTTTAGAATTATTACAGCATCACTAGTCCTACCTTATGTGGTTTGATAATAGGATAGGCCCAGTTGTAGAAGTAGTATCTTAAAGAACCATCTCCAATGTGAAACTTCAGGTCTTTTGTGAATGTACTACCCTCCATAATCTCCACTATGTTGCACACGTCGAAGCCATTTTCTGAAGCAATGATAAGAAGATCACTCATTAGCTGTTTTAAAGGGGTACGAGTATGGGCGTAGTAATGAACATAAGCAGCGTTAATATGTGAGTATTTGGCGTTGGCAATCAATGCAGACGGAATGGAATAGTAAGAGAAAAAATCTGTTATTTCCCCGTTGTTATCTACGACATATGTGCTCACAACACTTTCTCTAGGAAGGAAAAAATGTGCAACTTCCTCTTCATTGAATAGAGGGGCAACCTGAAATCCTAGAAGGTACCCTGCAAGTAATTTGGTCAATCCTGGAATATCTTCTTCTTTCATGGGCCGAAGGTTCTTGGTTGCGAGGGTACGCGGTAGTGTAAGAGACTTTGCATACGCTGCGGCTGGATTTCGAAGTTTTCTCAGCTTTGTAGGAATAGAGCTGAAATGAGTGTCAACTAATTTCCCAGGGTTCAGTCCTCGATGATAATATGGTGCAACAGTAAATGGTGTCGGGAGATCTATACCAGCAGTGTACACCGCTTGCCAGATATTGTGTAAGTTCACTCGTCGGGTCACTTCCTTGATTAAAAGTGGTGCCAAGCTTTTGACACGAAGAGCCTTGTGTACACAGAGAAAGTTGATCTCACAAATACGGCGACCTTCCGGGGGCTCTTCTTCGGGTCGATATGTGTCCATCCGAAGAGTAATAGGAATCCCAGCAATAAATCCCAACAATTTCTTATCACATTTGCGTCTGACGCCAACATGCCAATCGGGAATATATCCAGGTGGTGTCAACGCCCAGAGTAAGAACTCACAAGAATAGTTGAAACGCAGCATGCTCTCTTTGTCTTCGACATAGTTGTCTCGTAGAAATTCATATAAAGCTTGAATATCCTCTTTTTTGGAGTAGTCAGGAGACCACCATTCAAAGGTGCTGGGAACCGGATAAGGCTCTTTAGGTATTTCATCCACCGTTTTTTGAGGAGCAAGTGGCTTTGCTTCTTCGGGAATTTCTTCGCCTTCATGAATGACAGGTTGGGAGTCCCAAAAATTATGCTGCTTTTTCTCCATCCTGCTTGATGGGGGTTAGGGTAGATAAGCCGACAAAAAAAAAAACTGCAAGAAAGCAATAGAAACAAGAAATATCACTTCTACACATTTCTCACGTTATGTATGATAGGTCATTGGAATTGTCTGTGATACTGCTACGGTTGTCACACCCGGGAAGTGCATGTTGGAAAAATGAGCTAATGAAAGGAGGTATCATCATACATATCGAATAGTACTGAGACTTATTTTCCGAGATATGTACCACACTTTCCCTGTAGAAAATTAAAAAATAAAATGATCAAATAGTAGTCCTATTTTTTTGCGCGTGTCTCTGTGCCCAAAGAGTTGCATTTTTCGAAAATATTTCACAGCTTCAAGAAAAATGAGTCTGTCTCGAAATGCTTGTACGGAAGCTGCAAGTCGTATACTGTTTTTTCGGGAAAAAATAAAGAACAGGAAAATAATGAAGCTAAACGTTCTTTCTACATCTATCTGAATGTATAATAGAACTACTTTTGCCTTCGTTAGCAATTTAGCTGTGGTTTTTCAGCTAGTGATCATTTCACCTTCTTGGAGCAAGCCACCAAGTCCTTTTCAAGATTCCCCAAGAACATAGCTGTGCTTGTCAAAAAATTTGTTAACGTTTCATTGACAAACTTCTCTCTGTTTCGGATAATTTCGTTACATTTTTCCTTATATACCTTGTTTGCTTCCTCAAAAGCCACTTTGTTCGCGTCTCTCTTTGCAACTTCCTCTTCATAAAGCTTGGAATCTGAAAGAGGTTTGTTCTTCTTTGCGTAGTCCGCTTCTTTCTTCGCAACCGCATCCCGGTAAACGTCGTAATCATTCATTGTCGAGTTTCTTGGGCCACTAAGCTTTTTCTCCTCCGCAATTGCATCCGTCATGGTCTTCAAGTTAGAGGGACTCAGAGCATTTCGAAGTGTTTTTAGATAATGATTTTCAGCCGTCCCGGCAAGATCGACCATTGCAGTAGCAGCACTTTTCTGCCCAGCAGTATGGCCGTCCGCATCGCCAAAGGACTCAAATACTTTGGACATTTTGGCCAAAGCTAATGTCATATCTTTTGCCGCCGATTCAATGGTTCTGGCAGCCGCCTGATAGCTGTTTAGCGCATCTTCGAGCCCTCGCATCGCTGCGTTGAGTTTCTCGTACTCCGGATCCTCCGTCTTTGGAGCCATCCCCAAGGAGGCCTTAGCGCCAAGCATAAATTTTTTCATCTTGCTGTTTAGTGCTGAAAAGTGAGTATAAAGCAGAAGAGGAAAAAAAGCAAGAAAGCTGTAAGATAGTAGATACGAAGAATAATAACAATAAGAGAACGGAAAACAAAAGATAATGGAGCAACGACCGCAGTGAATAGGCCATCACGAGATGCAAAGCAACATCAAGAATCAGGGAAACAAAAAGTAACTAGATGAAGCGGAAATGAGAAAAGTAATTTAAACGTTTTCTGCTTGTCAAAAAAAAAAAAAATTAAAGTCGATTAACACAAAGCTTGCAGAACTCATAAGCTGAAAAGAAAATGCTGCCCCCTGCTGATATCCAAAAAACACGAGCGGAAGCACCACGGAAAAATTTTTGTGGGGTCCCAAAAATATCGTTTGGGCGGCAAGGTTCACTTGCAATGTCATGAACAACATGCCGGATTCCTCGAAAGCTCAGGTGGTGCTGTAACATAATCCGCGTTTTGATCACATCCAGCGGTGTTGTGAAAAAAGCTGCGGTCCCCCCAGCTACGGCTCCGCATATTGGAAGTAGTGTATAGTAATACGGACGTGTTGCTTCGTTGGTGAATGTATATCTCTTAAATCCTTCGTAAAGGCTCATCTGAACTACGGAGAAAGGTATTTCCCTCCAAAGCATAATGGGCATACCTCGAAAGAGGTATCGTAAACCTCTCCAATTCATCTTCCCACAGTTCTCACTTTCAGGACCCACATTGTTCGTGATGCAGTGCAGAGCTCGTCTGGCACTGTGGTGTTTTCCGGCTTGTAACTGTTGTTTTACCATTTCAGTTGGAACCCGAATGCAACACGCTGCACATTCACCGATAGATGCAGCAACAGATTGCACGGCAATGGCAGTCACTCCAGTCGGTACGTCTTTACTGGGGCGATAATCAGGATCCAAACAGCGAAACAATGATGTCTTTGTTGTATCATACGCAAAAAAGAAAGCCGCACCTCCAGGAATAGAACCTATGGCAACAGCACTCAGTCCCTTGTAAATATTTCGCACACCACCACTAGCCCAGAATCCTTCTTTTGATTGTATCCTGGTTTTGATAGTATCAATAGGATAGAGCGTCAGATCCACAACTAGACCGGCAAATGCACCGGCAACGAGAGAGTCCATGCCTGAGCTACCAGCTCCGGGGGCCAGTACTCTCTTCCTACCGGGTTTAATAATATTATTATTTATTTATTGTTGTTCAAGCAGCGGAAGATATAGAAAAAGAGATAGAGGAGAAAAGGATTATTAAGCAGTAGCAGAGCTAGTTCAAGGAACGCGTGCAATAGACTTTAACTTAACTATTTTTCAGCTGTTTATTTGAAGGGGAGGGTAGTGGGTCATTTCAGTCTAACCCCTCACAAATAACATTTTACCTCGGCGATCGGCGCTGAGATGGTAACCTTTGGGTCAGGATACTGGGGGGCATCTTTCGTTGTGGGGAAACAGAAGACCTAACTGGAGCATCAGCTTCGCTTCCAACGTTCTCTCGCGACCTAGCATCATTGGAATAGAAAGACAAGTTTTGAGAAGTTCTACGAGTAGATATTGGAGAAGGATGCCGATGACTCCCGTCAATGCTTCCCGGTTGTCCATTATATCTTTTGGAGGAGCTCCGAGCGGATTCCAAATGATCGGCATCTGCCTGAGCAGCAACTTCTTTTAACTTATTCGTGATCTGTGACTTAATATTCTCATTGAATGCTACTAAATAATTGGGTTGATTATTCACCATTCGAAGATGTACGTCATTCATATCAACCTCTAATTCGACATTAACTTCGTGACCAGATGCAGCATTAACACAAAAAGAAGTGTATAGCTTTCCATCCACTTGAGAGGAATCCGGCAATTTTTTTGCAGAGACTGGAAACGGGGAGTGAGGTGCAGAAGCCTGGTTGAAATCGTCTCGAATACTCCCGTACGGCTGCTGCCCGCTCCTTGACGAAGTGCTCCCTTGCGTAAAGAATGGTGGGGGTGAAGGGGACCCTGAGTTTCGCCCTCCAGACTGACCATCTCCTTGTCCTCGGTAAGGAGAGCTTCCCCTGGATACGTACGAGCTGCCATGTGGAGATTCCGTAGGCATTTGAGTCGCTCCATTATTTCCATGAAGTGATGCTTTTCGACCAGGTGAGACAAATCGGCTGTTGTGACTTCGAGAGAACACGTTGCTATCAACACTAATCGATCTAAAATTTGCCATTTCCCCCACGTCACCTTCCTCTTCTGGTAAATTTGCGAATTCTAGCTTCCCATTTTCGTTGATCCGCAAGCATTGCTGCATTGGAGTCTCCGATATTTCTGTTGGTAGCACAAAGTTTCCAGCCGAGATTCCTAATGGAGCATGCTGAAATACAAAGTCGTCGTTTAACAACGATTGCTCAGGAGATCCTTCACCACCAGCGAAATCAAAAATGCTGTTAGTCATAGGTTTACCAAGCGATGGTGTTGGAGTAGAGCAAGACGTCCGAGTCGTCTCACTCACCCCATCAGCCGCCTTGAATTCTACCGCAGGGGGATACCGATAATTCATTAACTGATAGCAGCGATCTAGTGCAATCGTTGCGCAAACATCCTCCAGTTCCTGTTGGCACATGGTTTCAGTTTCAGCTCTACGCTCGTCCTCTTCGTGAGTTAATTCGTCCTCGTACTTCGATTCATCTGGGCTTGACTCTGACATCTTTGTATCATTTGGGTTGTATGAGTGTGGGCTACCGGGCTGTGAAAGTTCTGGAGACAATCGCTGAGCCGGTATCATCTTTTTCTCTGTGATCCATGGATGTCGAAGTAATTCCGTTGCTTCCGGCCTTTTCTGGACATCACGACAGAAGCACAAATTCAAAAAATTAAGAAATTCAGGAGAAAACTCAGTTAGGTGATCCTCTTCAGGAAGCACTAACGGGGATTCAGACGTTGTGGTAATGTAGAACGTAAGAGGAATATAGGCCTTCACTCCCGTGTGATACCACGGCTGAAGCCCCGTAGCCAATTCGAACAATGTGCAGCCCATAGACCAGATATCAGACTTTTGATGAGGAGTCCGCTTTATCAACTCCGGCGCCATATAAATAGGAGTACCAATAATGCAGCTGGATGCCTTGCTTAATTCCGACACCCGCTTACTACATCCGAAGTCGCATAATTTGACGTTTCCCGTGTGACTCACGAGAATATTGGCAGGTTTGATATCACGGTGAAAAATTCCCTCTTTGTGTACGAAACTGATGGCATTCAGAAGATGGCGGGTTATTTTTCGCAGTATTGTTTCAGTGAGCGGTCCAAATCGTTGCAATAAATGCATTGTTGAATTACCGGCCAACAGTTCCATAGCGATACGGCACACTTTCTGAGACTTGCTGTGTTCAAAAAAGTGGTAATTAATAACGTTTGGATGCCGAATTGACCGAAGTAAAGCAAACTCCTGCTCAATTTCGTTAAGAGTGTGCACATCCGTGATATTTTCTGTACTCATCTCTTTAATTGCTAGCAATTCACCCTTGACCGTATCGAGCCCGATAAACACTTTCGCAAAACCACCCGATCCTAGCACCCCTCCCCGTTTTATTTCGAGTGGATGGGATTCGTCTCCCACAATAATAGTCTTCCCGTTGACAGCAATATAGTTTTTCAAAGCGCTGAGAGAGGAGGGAAGGTCCTTACTTGCCGGAGATAACCAAGTACTTCCTCCCATAGCGAACCTTGCAACAGCCACTGCAGGAGATACTTTTGCTCGCTGTGTGTGACCGTAGTAGTAGGATGCTGCAGGAGAGTGCAGAGGACTCCCAGGAGCCGTGAAACCTGGTGAGGTACTCGAAAAAACCAAACTTGCACGACATGCTTCTTGCGATGCAAAACCCCAACCGTATTGGGTACTGCAAGGGCTCCCCTGCCGTTGTGGAAGAAAGGTGCTCCGCTCTAGTTCTACGCCATTTCTAATGGTTCCGCCAAATGCTGACCTGTACCCTCGCCCTTGAACTGAGCTACTGGTTGGCCTAACAATAAAAGACCGGCCCCACTCTCTCCCAGGACTTCCATTCATCGTTGGCGAGGCTGAAATACTCGCTACACTTTGCGACGGATGATATCCACTATATAAGAAAATACTGCTGTTCATTCGTTGTAACGACGGGCGAAAATTATTGTTTTGACCACTATGAAATTGGACGCTGAAAGAGTTGGTTAACGAGCTGCCTCCACTAGGACAAGATTCTCCCATGTGTGCCCATGACGTACTATTGAAACGGCCAGTGATAGGAGGAGAATCTGGTGGAGGGCCCGCCGTCGAAGCAATGCTTTGCTCGTCGTCATCTCTCATTCTTGAGGACCCGGAGCCATCACTGTTCATCGATTAATAGACAGTCGAGCTCAGAGACTAGTGAGAAATGTGCTGATTATCACGCACAGAAACGACGGAAAAGTAGAAATGTAAAAGGCATTTACAACACAGTATAATACAAAGAGAATAATAAACGCAAGAAAAAGTATAGACTAACAATCGTTGGAATATGGCTCAAGTACTATTCGATGAATTGCGTACGTGTTTCAAACCGATGTGCTTCTTCACCGGTTAAAATTAGCCCAATCATCACAATGTTAGAGTATAACTCAACTGGACTCCGAAGGGCGTAGGAAAGGCATTTCTGCATAGACAGGCTGCAAGTCTTCTTCACTTAGCGGAGTTGACCTTCCCCATAAACGAAGTAAATCAGTCTCTGAATTGGCAGAAAGACCAAGAGAAGCCAGAAAAGCGCAAGTCAAATCGGTCAGCGACTCAATCATCAGAAAATCGCTCAGCATTGCCACTTCTAGGACAAGGTCCAGTGAATGTGCGTTGCCATCGAGCAACTTTCGTAATGCATCGCTGGAAGTCACAATATTGGAAGGTTCACCAAAAGCCATTCCAGTGAGGAAACTTAATTCCCATGATTGAATGCACTCTTCAATCGGACTACGCAACGGTCTGCTGATGATCGAGGGCAGGTAACGTTGAAGGTATTCCAAATACTCGAACACTTTCTCACACCCCTTTTCTGTTCCTTGGGGTAAAACAACAGGCGGTATCGGACCTCGAATTGGGTCCACTTCACTGGAGATGTTTAGATCTGCAGCATCCAGTAAAGCTTCTAGTAGACGACAATGCCGTGCTCCACTTGTCCGAAGAGCGTAGTGGGATTGCACTTCTTTTGAACTTGAGCAATTTCTGTAGATACCAACTACTCGTATGTACCCTGTTCCGGGCAGAGGCGTCTTTTCATCATCAAGAGGTACATAAAAGGTTGTGTCAAGCCCCAACTGTGGCATTCCTTTGTTCTTTTCCTGTCAGCTCAATATACAAGCCAAAAAAAGAAAAAATAAAAATAGGAAAAACGATGCCAAAGAATAAACACAGAAATAGAATGATTCATTTAATGTATCAGCTGTGTTTTACCCTGTTTACTATATTTCATATATCATGCAAATGGCTTTGTTCTTCTTAAAAGCAGATCTACCTCGCTAACCTTCTTGAATTATCAAGGGACTTAAGGGTAGACAAGCACGCGCGTCGAAGTGCATTAGAAGAAGAAGTTTGAGAAAGAAATTGAAGCCGGGACTTCACACGTTCTGCAGAGAAGTAAAGGCGCAATTTCTCCGAAGTGCAAAGATTCTTTATAATGAACGCCGCCTCGCGTACGCAGTCTTCGGTCGAAGAGAGCAGAACGTTGATCAGTGCATTTGAAAAAGCAAAATCTTTTTGCTCCGCGTACGTCAAGACATACGAAATAACTTTCTCACTGGAGGTAGTGCTATTCCTAATGGCCAAAAGCGCATGAAACATTGCAGCTATTCGAGTCGCATCGTCAGGGTGGTGTGCTGACGAGAACAAATCTAATTCATCTACCTCAATCAGATGCAGTAAGGAGTCAAGACCTCCGAGGTCCATCACCACTTCACAGTTTTCTTTCTGGCCAGCAGTAAGGGATGATAAAGCTCCAGCCGTCTGTTCAAGGACAACAGGAATACTCCGACAGCAACTGATTAAGTAACAGAGTGCATCCAGCCCACCTTGCTGTAATGGAATAGATTTGCTTACCCGTGAGAGATGCCACAACGCGGATGCCACGGTTTCGCAAAGCTGCGGAGATGGGGCCCCATACTCACTGGAGGTTTTTCTCTTGACATTGCTGTTCACCGGTCGGAAAGTGGAATACCTGGTAAAGCAATCCCAGAGAGTTCCTACCAGTACTCGAACAGCATTATTTCGTAAAAGTAATGACCTATTGTCTTGCAGAGTACAACAATTTCGTATCACTCCTACTAGTTTTTCGCGGATTATCATTGTAATAACTATTCGAGGCTCTTTATAATGCATCCCCTTGAGTGTTTCCTCCCATGCAGATGGTTTCTGATGTCCCGCAGACAAAAAACTGAAACCTGCCGTTCCGCTTGCTAGTAGCGGAGAAGAGCTTTCCAGAAGGCGGAGAACTACTTCGCACCCCCCACAGACTTGCATCGCACCTTTGATATCTGGAGATATCGTTAGAATCCACAAGGCAGAAACTATTTTATCGACTGTCGATGGCGCTAAACAGGAATTACCCAACTCCTCCTGTTGTAAAAGAGCTAAAAGCACGAGAAGTCCACCAGCCTCTTTAATTGCAATCTTGTTCTTGTCATCAATAGCACAATTACGCAACGCCCCGGCGACGTTGTCCATCACTTTTGGAGTTGGTGTATATTTCCGCTTTTCCGCACTGGGGTTAAGCAACGACAGCAGCACTGGCAGCCCATGATCTCGACGGATAATGGCGCGCGACTCAGCAGAAGCAGAGCAATTCCATAAAGTTCCTGTAACATTTTCAACTACACCAACACTTCCTGATTGTTTAGTGATGCTAACCAGAGATTTTATTCCCCCATATACGAGAATATGAGTTTTACTATCTGGATCGAGGCTTAAATGCCACAGAGCCCCAGCAGCATTTTCTGAGGCAAATTCACCAATGTCCTGCCGCAGGTCGCCGGAATCCGTTTCAAGGAGGTTTAGTAGAATGGGAATTGCTCCAAGATCGCGAAGAATCGTGCGATTTTCGGTAATGGAAGCGCAATTCCATAATGCACCAGCCATTTTAGTTTTTATCGAATCACAAGGGTGCCATAGCGTTGCCACTATTTTCTCTAGCCCCCCGATAGATCGTATCTGTTTTTTTGCCAAATCATCTCTGGTAATATACCCTATGACCATGGAGACATTCTCCAAAATAGCTAAGGAATCTGTGAAAAGTAAATCTAGCACTTGCAGACCGCCTAATTCTGTTATGCGTGAACGAAGCGAGACAGAACCAGAATCACTGCTCACGTCGTCTCTTGACAATAAACCCCATAGCAAGACTAGCGCCCGTTCAAGAACAGCTTCAGACGTGCTCCCGAGGACAATGTCCATGAGAGGCTCCAATCCGTGGTATTGAATGAAAGTTTCACGGGAGCATCGTACAAGCTTAGAATTGACCATATCCATGGGCAATAGATGTGGAGCTCCAGCAAGGGGCGCTAAGTATTCCAATGCTTCGCACTTCACATTCTCGTTAACACTCTGTAGCAACTGTATGAGTGCTTGTATTAGGTGCCCTTTGTTCACCAAATTCTCCAGGACATCCCCCCACATGTGTTTCTCGTGCTCTACACTTGAACCATTTCGGCGAAAAACATTTCCTATTAAATTAAAGGAGATGATCTGTAGTCGTGGGGGCAGTAACGGAAGACGATCAATAAGAGCTACCAACGCCTGTGAAAATCCAGTAAAATCCTCATTTGTCAAATTTGCCGACCCATTCATGCTCACTTCAAGTGCCTCAATTGCACTAGCAGCAGTTGATTCTTGTATGTCTTTTGAAGCCATTAAACGTATTAGAGACTGAGTCAGATGCTCTACAGTTTCAGCATGGTCACAGGGACCTGATGCGAGATGAGCCGAGGGAGAACGGATCTTTTGGAATGGAGTTCGAGACAGCCCCTGTGCAACCGCACCAGGCTCAGGGGCGTTGTTGTCTTCGGCTCCTTCGTCACCAAAGTCACATTTTTGATGTGTATCTTGGGCAGTTGTAGGAGCTGTAGCAGGCGACATTACGGCAGAGAAGTACACTTCCACAGCGGCATTACATACGGCCTGTAATTCTCGAGCTTCTTTCTCCCGAGTTTCTTGTTGCCGTAATTGATTTTCAGCTCTAGAAAGTTCAGCACGCAAGGAATCACAAGTTCGAGTGAGAGTTTCACGGCGTTCTCTTATTGCATCTATTTCGCTAGACAATGTTATGGAGAGTTTAGTCAATGCCTCTTCAAGATTAATATGTTCCTCATTATTGAAATCCTTCCGAGTAATATGGCGAATAGCTTTTGCAAAAGTAACTAAAGGGCATTTTTGCACTGCATCGGATTCTGCCACAAGTCCTAATAATGCAGAAATCTGATCTCCTCTTTGCATACTATGCCTTGGTGCTGCACTGGAACAATCAAATCATCAGAGAAACAAAATGATGATAAAAGGGAGAAACTTGAAATTAAAAAAAGAAATAGGTTTCATATCATAAAAAATTGCTCACTGGCATTACACACTCTCGTTTCAAAAGAAACGCCAATAGTTTTCTGAATAATCTAAACTGATATGCACGTTTATTCTTTGGTCCTGTTTATTTCAAATTAAGATTGTTAAACGTTCAAAAGAACCGTAGTTCCGGTCAAGTTTCTCTCATATCTCAGCATTACGAAGCAGGCAGCTCAACCTTACGGCGCTTGGTCTTCGCTTTCTTTGTGCGGAGCGATAAGTCCAACGGAACAACAGCATGGCCTTGTCGCACTTCTACTCTCGGTTGTACCCCTTCAACAAAAGATAAAGCAGAGGTCCACTCAGGACCTACAGGCTGGCGCATTGATCGTGCGAACTCCTGCGGGTTGGAGAACGGTCTAGGAACCATGTGGAGCTTCATTCGATCAGGAACAAGCTCCACTCCATCATGATTGATGATAACGTGATCCAATACCGCATCCGCTCGACTTCTCTTTAAAAAACTTCTCTCGATATTCTTTTGCATTTCTGTGTGGTGTAGCTTAGCCTGGTGACGCTTGTTTAGTCGCTCATCCTCTCCTCCCCATTCACCCCAGCCTGGCAGGTTTTGGTTAACGTCGTCCGGCTTTAACATCACATTAACTTGAGTGTCTTTTTCCTTCTGAAACTCTTCATCTAAATCGTCATCTGCAAAAGCTCGAGAAACAAGATAAGCTTGGTTATTGTTTAGGTCATCTGCTCTGCTCAACTGTAGGCTATCGTCTTCTTTTCGTTTAAGGTTATCACTAGCTGGTTGTGTAAGGGACGCTGGGTTCTCACCAGGAAGTACAGAAACTCGAGATACACAGGAGCTGCTGAGTACAGCCCTCGCACCAGCAAATTCTCCGGCCTCATCATCAGGGGTTGTCTCCATAGAGCGAGGTGTTCCGCTAGCAGACATGTTTTGCTCGTGTTCACTATGTAGGACAATGTTTTCAGTGGAATCCTGCTGTTTCAAGAAAGACAGATGACCAAGTATTTTTTTCGTCGGCATCTCATCGGAGCCATGTGCAGAGCGACGGACGTCATTTCTCAAGCGATTTAGTTCGTCTGCGTGACTCTTCATCTCTCTCTCTCTTGCATTTTTCATGAATTTCATTTCGCGGAGCTCTTGTCTGGCTCTGGCAACAGCCGGAGTCAGGCTATCCATTTCTTTGATGTCTTCCCATAATTTACTCGCAATGCGATTCCCAACATCAGAATCCTTGGACTGCAACAAATCGTCAACGAGCTGCTCATCTGCTTCAGAGCTCTCATTGCCCTCCTCCTCGCCCACGTAGCGCTGATAATTATCTTCACCTGCTTCCGCTTCCATTTTCTGCATTAACTGTTGGTGAAGGGACAGCTGTTCATTGATCGCATCTTTTGCTTGAGTGTCGAATTGGGCAAATTTCTTCGCGTGCTTTACCCATGCACTGGTATTCTTGTGCTTTTGTGTTACTCTTTCTTCTGCTCGAGCTTTGGTTAATTTCTCAGCGAGGCGCTTTCGAGCCAATTCTGGATTAAGCAATTCCAGAGCTTTTTCCTTTTTCTCCTTGTCTCGCTCTTTCTCTTTCCGGAGGATTCGGCGGTACGTCTTACTTTTGATTTTATTTAGTCTCTTTCGTCTGCTGTTTTCACTTGCCAACATAGCTTTGAGCTTCGACATGTATTGCATCGTAGGCTGTTCACCGGAACTTTTCATATCTCCGAAGGGATGCGCCTGACCGTCACTTTCTTCTTTCGGCGTCAATCCAGCTGAGCCGAGGAGGCGGTGCATTCGGTTCCCTAGTTGCTGAGCAACTTTTTTATTTGCGGTATTGCCTTGTGTTTCATTCCGAACTCTTACCTGTGAGGTGGCAACTATTGATCCAATGGAAGTTGGAATAGGGTTGCTTTCTGGTGCTGGCAAGGGTAATTGAACATGCTTTGAGTTGTTCAACTCCTTTAGTAATGATTTGTACTTGCTCATGTTTTCCTCCGTAACCTCGCGAACTTTCTTTCGTGTAATGGCATCCTTTACCTTGTCTTCCAAGTCAACACTAATCATACTATGAGCGCTATCAAGTGCTTTGCCAAGGCGAGCTGCGGCAGACGATTTCTCTTCCGATTGAACAATTTTACGCAATGTGGAATTAAATGCTGCTTGATGTTCTTGGTCTGGAAACAACGTCTCATCCAGGGCCAACTCCTTTCCTGTGCTTTTTTTCTTAGGTGTTCTGGTGCTCGGCTTATTTGGAGAGACATTTTTCGTCGTTCGGTTTTTTTCTTCCTCGTTGACATTTATGTCGAGCATCTCGTCTAACCCAATGTAGTTGTCGTCATCGTCGCTAGTTTGCCCATCTTCGTGATAATTGTAAATATCTATCTTACCTTTCGATTTTTGCGAGTTGTTGGTGTTCGAACTATTCTCCCCAGAGAAGAATCCGCCGTAGAGTCTTTCATCCTCGCTGTCAAAAGCAAGATCGTCGTCAATGTCTTCATCCAGCTCTGGTGGGATCAAAGGGTTGTTAAGCATTAATTTCCCTTCTTTCTGGGTTAATGATTTTCCTCCCTTTCCTCGTTTCTGATCTTTTACTTTATTTTTCGGCGCCATGGTAAACCCGACTGCAGCCTTTTCAGAAGTGCACGTACGGTGAGTGATGATAACCCCTCTAACGAAAAATCCTGTTTGTGAAAGTGCAGACGGGGAGGAAGAAAAAGTGTACATAATTTAAGTGACTAATACAGGGGATCAATCGCTTCATATTCATTCATTTCTACTCTTTAGCAAAGTTATTACAGAAAATTAGATAATATATGCATGTAGACTGAATATGTACATCGCAGTACTACACCAAGAGAGATCCAATTATCTCGTGAAATCTATGAATTAGATAACGCAGCCGTCAGAATGTTGAATCGCTGCTGCTCCGTCAATGATGAGCGCTTCGTTTGTTTCAAAAGCATTTCATTACGCTTTGACGGATTAAGTACGGGAAGCTGGGGCAAACGATCTACAGATCTCTGAGAGCTTTGAGCCACCACTATACGGCCAGGCCTATTTCCTGCGGAGTCGAGGCCTTCAGGATGAGAGGGCTTCATGATTTTCGGGACGCTTCTGCGAATCTCTCTGTGCGCTCCTTTGCTACTTGCTGCTTCGGCTAGTCGTTTCTGTTTCTCTTCCATAGCCGGGACTTTAGAAAGCAAAGGATTGGCTTTTGAGACTGGTGCTACCAAGTTTGTTCCTGTTTTCTTTGGCTGTCCGTCTTCTGTGCCTTTCTTTTCACGTCCAGTTCCTGCAGAACTCTTCGTTGCATCTGTCCACCGCTGTTGGTTTTCGGAAATAATGTAATCTCCTCCATCCAACAGCACCTGTGGTTCATCTTTTCTATTCTTCGGCCCTGGGCGTCCTTGCTTAGTCGTAGGTGGTGCTGCGGCTGGTGGACGTCGCACTTGCACGCCCGGTTCAGGTTTGATGTCAATGTGGTTTTGAATTTCTTCTGGTTGCTGTAGAGGAATGACAAACAGTTTTTCTCGCTCTCTCAGATCTTGTTGGTCCTTCTGCTTCTGACGGTCTATAGCCTTTTTGGACTCTTCCTTTCCTCGCCGAGGGGGTCCGCCACGCTTTGCGTTTGATCCACCGTTCTCTTGGACATTTTCCCCTCCTTTTTGGGGATCCTCAGATGGCACTATCTTGGAGGATGTCCGATTCGACCCTAGCCCACCTTCATTTGCCATCGCGGCACCTGTTTCTCCGCTCCGCGACTCGTCCGCTGGTCGTCTAGGAGACGTCCTAGGAGAGCGGTCACTCAGAAGATCATCTTTTCTAGGGCGTTTCTTTTCTCCTTGCTTTTTATTCCCTTTAGAAAGATCTCGAGCTATCAGAACACCATCACCGTCAATCATCGCCATGGGAGGGTTCAAATCCAACCTAGCGGATCTTCTGCCATCCCTACTAGTTGCCACCCGCGGCGAACGGCTTTCTTCTACACCATGCAAGTCCAGAGGTGGAGGTTTTCTCGAGCTCGTAGGCTCTGCGTCAGCTGCGTTTATGTCTGCAGAGGGAAGCATTAAGTTGAAATAGGAATGAGGTAAACTTTTAATAGCATGAGTTATTTGATCTTCATGCTGGACGGATTCGCTGTTGCTGGGCAGGCGGTCGGGGTCTTGGTTTGGTGCAGGGATTCGTGGTTGCTTACGAGGCTTTGTTGCACTTCGAGGAAGGTTCGTCGTTTCCTTCCTCGGGGTGCTGTCTATTCCTTTGGAAGCCGGTTCTTTAGACTCTTCCTCTTTCTTTTTACCTTCCGGACGGTGAACAGAAGAAAGGTGAAGGGTGGAAACTTCCGGGGCCGTCACCGTGGCTACTTCTTCCACAGGCACGACATAACGACAGAACTCGTCAATCGGAATGCTTTGTGGAGCATCTCCAGCGCCTACAGACGGATCTGAATGTTTCGTGTTTTGCTGAACGGCGTTTCGCCCACCAGCGTATTTTCCTGCTCTTCCTTGGCGCAGCTGCGATAGCGATTGGGCAGCGGACAGCTCCACCCTCTTAGCAGCTTTCAACAGAAGTAGAGACGGAACATCCTGTCCCAGATAATGGTGAGTATACGGGAGCTTCTTTCGTTTGGAAGCACGGTCAATTGCATCTCCAATGTATCCAAAAAAAAGGAATATCTTGTTGAGTAAAATCCTCGTCACACAATGGTAGTTGATTATAATCCTGCGGCAAGAAGGCTTGAGCAACAGAGTCCCGTAGCTCCTCCCAGACAGAGTGTGCCGTATACCCTTCCTTGATAGCCTCAAAACATCGCGATATGTAAGACTCGGCACTCTGATTCACTATCTCCTTTGCGATCCGCTCACAAAAAAAAGCTCTATACAGCACTGCTGCTCCGACTCTCGGACAAGGATATCGTCATGGGGAAACAATTGGTGGAACTCTTTAACAACTTTCACAGTCTTGTCGCGTTCCCCTCGCGGAGGCGGTGGGGAAGGGGTTCCGGATTGCTCTTCCTCCTCATGTTCCTTCTGATCCTGCTCCAACGCAGCAGCAGCCTCAGCAATGTCTTTCTGGAGTGCAGCTTCAAAAGCCTCGCATGGTTTATGTTGATATTCCTGCCACCCCTTTGAGAAATAAGCAGAAGTCATATATTCCGATGCGAAAGGGTCGGTATAGTGAGTGGATTCACGTTCATCAGCATCTTCTTGGGCAGACGGTGACGCATTGACTTCAACAGTGCTATCTACACCTTCACCCACACAATCTGCGTTAATATCCGTCGGTTCGCTAAAGGGTTCAGGCCTGCAGGCAGGATCGACTGGGAAGTATTTTTTAGCCTGCACTACCCATTCTCGCTCTGTCTCATACAGAAACTCGCGTTCATATGCTTTTATTAGGGTATCCTCCTTAAGAAGCTGGTTAATGTCAGCGAAAAATGCTGGGAGCTCAGGAAAAAGTTCCTTACTATCCCCTTCTTCGAACGAATTTATTCCTCGCTTCGTGGGGGAGAACTGCGGTTTCCCTTTCTTATCTGACATTCTACTTCTTGTTACAATCAACTTAGCAGTAAAAAAAAAGGAGCGAAGATAGACGTTTGAGGAGTCCGTATACTCATCATAGACAACTAAATTATTTAGCTAAAATTATAACATTTTAGTTTTGGATTAAATTGACGGTTTCCTGGAAAACAAGAAATACAAGATTGCAGTGCAATAGATTTAGTACCTCACTAATTTTTTTTTGTACTCAGTTAGCTCGCTCTTGATCGTTCAAGTATACCGCTGAAATTCTTGTTTTTGATAGTGCGTTGTGTGCCCCACAAGAGAAGAAAACAAGATGAAGATGCACAACTAACAAAAACGCACAGGACAAAAAAAAAAATACAGAAAAAAAGCGCGCAGCAATGGCTGCTTGATTTGTCTTATATTCTACTAGTGCATGGATTTTTTAATACTTCCTGAGAGCCAGTCCAAGCCTTCGTATAGCCCTTGAGCCGTCTTACCGCAGCAGCCTTGAATGTACCATGTACGCTGCCGAAGGGCCTGAAGTCCGAGCTTCTCTGTTACTTCGGTGGTGCTCATGGCATTGGGGAGATCCTGTTTGTTCGCGAACACAAGCAGCACGGCATTACGCAATTCGTCTTCCACCAGCATTTTACTGAGCTCTGCCTTGGCAACACCTATTCTGTCCCGATCATTACTATCTACCACAAAGATAATACCATTGGTGTTCTGATAGTAGTGGCGCCAGAGAGGACGCAGCTTCCCCTGGCCACCGACATCCCACATTGTGAATTTAAGGTTCTTGTACTCCACCGTTTCAACATTAAATCCGATTGTGGGAATTGTTGTCACAGAATCACCGAGCTTTAATTTGTAAAGAATTGTCGTCTTACCAGCCGCATCAAGACCAACCATCAAAATTCGGACCTCCTTTTTCCCCATCAGGGATGACAGCCACCCACCCATTGTGAAAAAAGCAGCAACTTAGACCTTCTATAACGAGCAAACGAGGAAGAAAAAGAAAATATTCAAGTGTTCGCAATGCAAAAGAATTTTTTACCCCAGGTTCAGAAAGCACATCAATAAACTCTAGAGTTTTTCAATTAAGAGTATTTGGTTGCAAAAGCACAAGTATTTTAGATAGTCAACTAGCTTTTAGAATAGCTCCTGAGAGCCAGTCTAGCATTCTTCTTCAGCCACAGTCTCTGTTACTTCGGTGGTGCTCATGGCATTGGGGAGATCCTGTTTGTTCGCGAACACAAGCAGCACGGCATTACGCAATTCGTCTTCCACCAGCATTTTACTGAGCTCTTCCTTGGCCGCACCTATTCTGTCCCGATCATTACTATCTACCACAAAGATAATACCATTGGTGTTCTGATAGTAGTGGCGCCAGAGAGGACGCAGCTTCCCCTGGCCACCGACATCCCACATTGTGAATTTAAGGTTCTTGTACTCCACCGTTTCAACATTAAATCCGATTGTGGGCTGTGTAGTTACCACTTCTCCGAGCTTCAGTTTGTACAGAATTGTCGTCTTACCAGCCGCATCAAGGCCAACCATAAGAAGAATGCGAACCTCCTTTTTCCCTTATCAGGGATGACCGATTCCGACCATTGTGAGACTCGTCTTTGCCCACTTATTCATCCATGTTGAGCAAGGGAATTATTTTTTCTTACCAGTAAACTCAAGACCACATAAATTGGCGGCTTTTCGTGCTCGCTCCACGTCAGTCTGTTTAACAGCATAGCATGCTTGCAGCTTTCGATAATTTTGAAGGTGGCTACGTAGAAACCTATATTCTTCGCACCCTAATGATTCCTGAGAATCTTTTAGCTGATTTAGTCGAGTGTTGAACTTTTGAGAAAAAGCAACCTTCGTAGAGGAGCGCAAAGATGTAACCCTGAGCATGATATTCTATTTGGCTATACACAATAACGATAATGAGAGAAGGATTTAAATAGAATATGCTCTGTGCTGGCGAATTACGTTCACAACTTCTCTAGTTCAAAGACCTAGCGCGTTCCATCTAGGTGCATATAATTGTTGAAGAACAGTTTATTCACAGCGTTGGATATTGTCGTACAATAAAATCATTGAAGAACCTTCTGAATCGCTCCTGAGAGCCAGTCCAAGCCTTCGAAAAGTCCTTGTGATGTCTTACCGCAGCAGCCTTGAATGTACCATGTACGCTGCCGAAGGGCCTGAAGTCCGAGCTTCTCTGTTACTTCGGTGGTGCTCATGGCATTGGGGAGATCCTGTTTGTTCGCGAACACAAGCAGCACGGCATTACGCAATTCGTCTTCCACCAGCATTTTACTGAGCTCTGCCTTGGCCGCACCAATTCTGTCCCGATCATTACTATCTACCACAAAGATAATGCCATGAGTGTTCTGATAGTAATAATGCCACAAACGGCGCAACTTTTCCTGGCCACCGACATCCCACATTGTGAATTTAAGGTTCTTGTACTCCACCGTTTCAACATTAAATCCGATTGTGGGCTGTGTAGTTACCACTTCTCCGAGCTTCAGTTTGTACAGAATTGTCGTCTTACCAGCCGCATCAAGGCCAACCATAAGAATGCGAACTTCTTGCTTCCCAATTAATGAGTTGAACACCGAAGAAAGCCACTGCCCCATTATCAACGGCGCTTCAAACTATTGCAAGACAAAAAAAGAGGCTAAAAGAGCAGTAAGAACAACAAAAATAAACAAAAAAAAAGGAGATCAGGCGGAAAGAACTACAAATTACCATGTTAGTCAGAAAGAGCTGTTGTACTCAATTTTGTCAGTTTTTGAGTCCACTCTTCTTTCATTCATTGTTTAGTTGGGTTAATGGAACCTGCTAGTGAGTTCCGATATTCTTCGTCCCAGTTGATCTAATTCTTCGGCGGTAAGATCCGGAGCTGAGAGGCGCTCCTCCATCTCAGCCAACTTTCTCCGCTGCTCTTCCACATCGTCGCTGGTGTCCCCGCGTGTCTCCCCTCGGGCAGTTCCCGCGACATTATTTTCCGAGACAGGGTCCTTTCCCCGACCTCGTTTTCTGCTCTTTTTACCGCCACTTACAGCGCTGGAGGCCCCCCAACCGTGAAGTAGCCCTTCAAATCTAGGTTTAAGAGAAGCAGCACTCTCCTTATCCGCTTTCGTTACACGGTTACCATCAATCAAGCGTAGCTTGGGGCACAAGAAGCAGAGGAAAGCACGTAGTTCTTTCTCTTGCAGTCCTTCCGGGTTTGATTTCCAAAAAGGATTCTGTTGGAGGGATACAACTTCTAAGTTTCTCCAGTAGGAGAGAAACACCAAATCTTTGGCAGAGGAGAACAGATTTTTGTCTGCTACAAAGTAGCGCACTGCGGGTAGCGCCTGCACGCAGCTCTCGATGTGAACCTTCTGGAGTTTATTCCGATGAGCAATTATTGTTGAAACACGCATCATTTTCTTTGATCCAGAAATGCTGCTGGTGCCTGGAAAGCTATCCAACGAAGATAAGGCGTTGTTGCACAGATTAATCACATCAAATTCATCGTTTAGCTGAATAAGAGCATTAGCATCGAGCACAGAAATACAAAGGCCCCGCAAATCAATTTCACGTTGCAACAGTGTATTAGTGAACTGCGGCGCTCTGCGCAAGTGTTCAATAGTTAATCGCATGTAAAGGACCAGAATCTGCCATAGAAACTGAAAGCCACACTATCCTAACCTTGATCACTGCGAATAGAAGGCAAAGGAAGGGGGAGAGAGATTGGCTTTCAACATGTCTAGCAAATAAGGTGAAAGAGATGCTGATTAGTCCAACATTTGTGATCGAAAGAATGAATGAAGAATCAGAAATCCTGCATGTCCTCGCTACATTGTGAAGCAACGATGATTTAGCGTTCATTTACTTAGAATATCCTCTGGGTAGATTACTTTAATCGTCATGAAGTGAACGTTTTCCTAGCGAACTAGGAGGTGAACGAAACATCCTTAGAAAACTTGATACTCCGGGGACGGATAAACTGAGGTACTTCTGCCGTCTTGGATGTTATAGATTGAACACGAATAACCAGAGTACCTTGTTCCATCAAGCAAGTAATCACAATGAAAGCATTACCATGTCCCTTGATCAACGGCTTCGTAACTTTTACCCCCTCTGTCAGAGGGTACAGCGATGCTTGAGGTATGTCACTCACAGCCTGGTGCACGCCTTCCGTCAGAAGATACAGTTCAACTGCATCTGCGTTGGGAGGGAAACGTAATACTCGGCGGCAAGGGATCGCAGACATTTTGGAAAAAAGCAGAAATAAGGAATCGCTCTGGAGGTTAATTCCGAGAAGCCCATTCTCCGCTTCCACGAGTGAAGACGTGTCCCTCAGTGCGTACAAGTAAACGTTGAAAGACATAAAATCTATGAGCCGAGAGCCACCATTCAGCAGCTCGCAACAAAGGGAGAGAGCGTCATTTCTGGCTTTGCTGTGTTCGTGACCAGTTTTATCACTTTTTTTGACATTCTTTATTTGTTTCTTCAGTGTGAACAATGAGCCGGATACGCAGCTCTGTAAACATCCTCCTACGCAGAAGATCTCATCCGCACTCGCACTACCCGCCAGTTTCCAAACTTCAACCACATCAACGCCTTTGTCAATCCCTGATTTGTTCGCAGCGCAATGTTTAATAATTTTTTCGAGAGCTGATGTGAAGTAGGGGATTTGGCACATTCCACCGCTAAGAACAACTCTCGATATTGGAGATGTCGCAGTTTGCGCTTCAACGTGCCTCATGAACTGCTCCAACTCACGCTGAAACAGCTCTGTCAGTCCCCATTCGCCACACAATGCCATCTCTACTTTCCGGCGATTCAGCGTTTGGTTGTCCAGCAAATCCATCCCATCGTAGAATGCCTCGACTTCGACGGCCACCGTCTGTATTTGTTGATTACTGAGTAGCGACGATTTCTTCTCCTCTACCTTCATGCGCAGCTGACGCATGGCCCTAGCAGGTAGATGCTCCGCTACAATGAGATTAGGTTTGCCAAGGGTGTCCCGTCGAGGCTGCATCGCGGACATAAACTGTGGTATTCTTGATTGAAATACTTTGCGCTGCTGAAGAATAAAAGCAGCTGCCACCCGATCGGCGAGAGCAATATCAATGACGTCACCACCGTGGGGAGCATACGCAAGACAGCTGGAGTAATATGGCCTGTGTGAACCATTGCTGACAATAGTTCCATCTGCAATGCTCAAAAGCGTCATATTCAATCCTTGGGCACCCCAATCCACAACTAAAACATTTTCCAGCCGCGGCTGTTGAACCTGAAGGAACGGTTTATAGCTGGGGGAACTGGGGCCCAAAGCGTCTAACCCCATTAGTGCGGCTTCGTCACTAAAAATTATGTTGGTATGCGCGGCAACAGCAGCAAAATCTGAAGCTTGAACCGCATCCATGACCCAGCGGACATTATTTTGTTCCTCAGAATGAGGGAATGCATATCGTGGTACAACTATGGTGAGAAACACATTTTTTTCTGCTTTTTCGGCACTGTTGAGGCTGCATGGGCCGTTCACAGAGTGCTCCTTCACATGATTGAGAAAATGAACGAATAAAGTCATGGCAGAAAGGATTCGAGAAAGATCATTTCCATTTTGTGTGTACTCGTGCAGAAAGCCACTGTTTCCATCAAGATCTTCTACGGCCTTGTGACCCTTGTAACGGATTGATGTAGAACGCCGGAGAGCAGTGCTGAACTGATTATCAACAGTAGGTTGCTCTGCTGAAGCATTCAATATATGCTCGTTTGCGGCATGCAAAAAAATGGAGGGTATAACATTCCCTGGTTCTCGTGCGTAGTTATGATAAGCTGTCTCGCCAAAAAGAATCTCACTACTGTCAGTGAATGCGCAAACTGGTGGTGTGTTCCGATGTCCAGCAGAGTTTGCCACAACTTTAATTGATGTCCGCAAGGGGGATTCTCCCTCCCATGTAGCTGAAGCTGGTAGAGCCGTCACGGCTACATAACAACTGGAATGCCCTAAAGATATACCAACGCCGTACATAATACCTGCACTGCCGGATTCTATTATACTCTCTATTTTCTGTGTAAGATTAGGAAAAGAGAAGTATATAGATAGTGAACAGTAAAAAAGTGGCATCAAATTCAAATAATGATAGACTTACTTTTATTGGTTTCACATCAAGCGAGAAGTCTTTTTTTCGGTTTTGAGGGATCTTTTCTCAGCACAGAAGATGAGGCAACTTCCGCACTTGTCTTTGTAGTTCTCACGCGGGGAACGCGCAATTCACCTGTGTTCTGCGCATCTTGTTTTTACTTCTCGTTGAAGATGCTGCTGCGGAGTCTAAGGATTCGCTTCAATCGTCAGGGTCTAAATCCTGCAATTCCTCCGTGATATGGTCTAAAAATGTTGTCAGTTCCTCAATGTCGTCTCCTTGGATACCTTTAACTTCATGTTGTTCGGGAAAGCGATACCATTCGTCCTCCGCGGCAGTCTTCACGTCCACCACCAGATACCTGTATTTGCCCAAGACTTCTTGCGTTTTTATATTTTGAGAAAGATGTTGCCGAAGGAGATGTCGAGGTGTTAAGTCTACATAGGAGCTCGATAGCGAGGAGTGTTGCGAGTGTGTTGCAGAGTCTTTCCCCATCTCAGAAGCTCGAATAATATCGCGTATCTGACTTTCTTGCTTTCGCAATCGATGTTCTAGAGTGTTTAATAACAGAAGATGTTGTTCAGTAAGCTTCTGCGTTTGTTCTTCAACAAGCAGTCGTTGTCGTTTCTCAGCGAGAAGGGCATTTTTCATAAACTCTAACTCCATGTTTTGATCGTCTCTCAGGTTAGTCGAACTTCTAAACCCAGATGATGTCAAGCTGTCGTTCTTCCCAGCAGTCTGTTGGACAGCAGCGTTGTCTCCCAGCGTTGCTATTCTCCTCTTTAGTTCAGCGTTCTCTTTCTGAAGTGCAGATAACCTTTCAGCGAAATGGGACGCTACGCGCTGAACGATTCGATGTGTTTCCTCTCTCCGAAGTACTGAAAATTGTGATTCGGGACTACCGCCCGCTCTCGAAACATTTTTTCCAGGAGCTGGCAGTCGCGTAGCCTGATTAGGGGTCGCCACTCTTCTAGGAAGTTCAAGTCCTCTACTTTGAGTCTCCCGAGCGGCTCCGAAGTACTTTCCAGGTCTGTATGTCGTACTTCTGGAGTACATTATTGCCTTAAGTTGTTCTCAACAAGGAAGTAGAGAGTAAGAGGGTCAACCACTTCCATAAATGGTATCGCTTGTCCGCCAGCCAAGCCGGGGTATTTCTCACGCATTCTCCAGCAAGTTTCTCTATGCTCAGTTTTCATGATCATTAATTGTGTTACTTATGATTCGGATTGGTGCTAGATTGCTCCAATAAGAAAGGCCCTTACTCCTTTCGTCTATGTTTGTGCTTGCGATGTTTTTTATCCGAGTGATGCCGGTGTTTCTTCTTGTGACGATCTTCTTCATCCTCTTCGTCATCTGCCTCTGAGTCGCTCGCCTCACTGTCTTCCTCGCTGTCGTCGTCATCGATTTCTTCATCGACGTCGCTGTCGCCTTGCCGCTCGACACTAGTCACCTTCTCTAAGAAACGCAATAAGCCATCTTTTTCTGCTTTATCAATGGCGGAAAATACGTGTTTCTTAGAACGGGTGATAACAGTCAATTGGAAAGTCCCTACACCACTCTCATCCACTTCAACACTAGTGACATCAGAGAACAATAGCTTTAGGGCAGGGCGGTGCAGAAAGAGAAAACAATCCTTTAAAACGTACAAGAGGCCATCTGAACTGCGGTACAACGACCGCATACACGAATGCATGCGCTGGGTGAGGACACTGAAATATTGATCGTTCTTTCCACTCAATGCAGGGACCTTGGTCAGAGCCTTAAATGCCCGCATAAGTATTTCGCTCACTGGGCCACTCATTGATGGAGTGAGAATATTGTCTTTTCCTTCCTTTGGTTGAAGATGCAAAAGCTCATTAATCTCTTGTTGTGATTTTAGTTCGCACTCCCAGGGGTGATTCTCATCAAGTGACAACCCTGGGGGGCAAGAAATAACAACATGCGCATAAGAGGTTGAACGAATAGGGGTCTTTAAAATCAAAACTACGTATTGCGCCAGCTGCTCCTGTTCATCTGCACCACTCTTGGAAAAAGTTGAAGGAACATCACAAACGTAAATCATGGAGACATCACTAAGCGGAAACGAAATGGCACCCTTTTTCTTCTCCTCTAGCACCGCACGATGGTTGGAGAGAATCAGTTTGTACTTTCCAGGAGGATATGCCAGCGTTACATCGTCAAAGATGCACACGATCTTCTCATCCTTGTGCTCCTCCCCAGACATTATCGTTGCCAGGCGAAGTACGTTTGTTTCGGTTTCCGAACTCCCACCTGCAATCTGCGAGTGGCACGTTTTAATAGCGACCTGAATGTCTCGAAGAATTTCTTTCCCGGCTTCTTCTGTTTGTTCGTACCCAATGCAGGTATTAGGAACAGCGAAACGAACAGAAGTTAATTCCATGTCCACCCCTTTGGTTTTTGTTATGGAAGAGCGAGGTTGCAGTGTTAAGCTAATATCATTTTTTGTCGTTCCAGAAGCATTAACAATACATTTAAGGGGTAGAGAAACAATTGGTCTCGAGGAGAACTTAACGTTTCCCTTATTCATCCCCTTTGGTAACGAAATAAGCCCTAAAGTTGATTCGGAGTTTTCATGACCTTCAGGTGCGGATAGCTTCAGCTCCCCCCAATTTTCCACAGGGGTGGTCATGGTGATGCTGTTGTTGCTGTTGTTTTTCCTTTCCCTTTTCCTACTAGCGGATGAACGATAGCAACGTAAAAAAAAAGGCAATAGAATTATTTCGCACAGCAGGATCTTTCTTTTCAAGCTGGTAAAAGAAATTGCAGCAAATTATGAGATTTCTTGCATTTGGGGGGGCGCATGTCTTTTTTGCGGTACTAAAAGAGACACTTCATGTTGAATGAGCAACGTCACATGTTTATTTGCGACGTCAGGCATCACGAAGCAGACAGGGCTATTGCATCACTAATCTGTAAACTGTAATTCCAACTATAAAAGCTGTTGCAATTCCTATAGCCCATCGCATCAGCCTGGCAACAGAAGTCCGCGTCCCAAGAAGTTCAGATGGAGGAACCAAAACACGGTTTAAAATTGAGTATGGGATGTCTCCCATACTATCCCATGGCAACCCGGTAATGCTCGTATATGCAGCCTGCAATGCTGGATCAGTGGAGCCCAAGGAACGAATGCTCCGCTCATCAGCGTCCCTATATGAGAATCTGAAAGGGAATATACTTGTAGTCTGAGCCAACTTCAAAACATTGATCAGACGCGTTCGAATTTGCATAGCTGGTGAGCTAGAGAAAATAGGAGTCATGAACCCAGTGCGGCGATGTCGAGAGGAGATATCTGCTAAGGCTTCGATGAAGAGTTCCAGTTCATTAATCCACCGTTCCATAGCATCTTCATTCAGCTGCTGTAACGCTGTGGCTTGTACATGCAGCAAACGATAGTTTCCGCTTGAATGGTGTGCCTCAATGTTATCAGGATTTCTGGACGTCTTCGTCAATATTTCCAGAACATCTACATCACCTCGCATAAGGCGAGGACTCTCAGAGAAACACAACAGCCCGCGGAAAACAGGAAGCCCATCCCAATGCAACTGAGCAGTCGTACTCCGAAGCGGCAGAGCGTTCAACATCTTACCGCTTTTCTGTGCAGTTACGGACTGCGAAACGTGATCTGCCCAGAGCTCCTGATGTGCGTCCCAAAAGAGTAATTCGTCGATGATGTTGCGGAGAGACTCTTTTCTCGAATTTGAGTCTCTCAGAATGATGTTTTTGTAAAATGAAGTAAGTAACGCTTCTTTACTGGTCTCATTTCGAGTGTACAACTGCGACAAGTGGTTCTCCACCATCAAAAATCTTTCCCGTAGCTTGGCGTACTCGAGGCTTTCAACACGGCGCATGCTGTCACTGGGTTCTAAAGGGTCTTGTCGAAAAAGCGAATCCATGTGGCGTCTCATCCAAATAACTTTGAGCACCAGCTCAGCATCATAGAATGGTTCGCTTCCCATGGCACTGATCTCCCCTACAAGTCCCGGAGGTATCGATGACCACTGATGTGATGTGAAATGTCCAGTGGATAATGCATCCAGAACACGGTTCATCAGGACTCCAACGAACTGAGTGAATACCTCTTCTGATAGTTCTGCGATCTGCACTAATTCGGAAACCAAATGAAGACACTCGTGGCGTTCATCGTCATCTTCTGCGGTAACCAATTGGGATAGAACGTTACTGCCAAATGGTTCTTCGTAGTGGCGAAGAGAAGTGGACCCTGCTCCATCGTGAACGCTCTTTGCACAGCCTTCCCGCCACCTCCATGGCACAAGACGACAGCCTGCAGTAGCCAGAAAGTCTGCGATGCGTTTCAGTTTTGTTCCAATAGTCCCAACAGAAAGGCCTTTACTTTTTCTACGGCTTAGCGACGCGACGTCAACTGCGCCCAAATGCGACGTAGGGTGAGCTGGAAGCCATTCTCTTTTCTCGCTGAAATGGCCCGAAGATACAGACACTGTGGCGCCGGTTGACTGCGCCAAGGAATGAGATCGAAAAAGACGATCGGCCCGTCTTTGTCGTAACTCAGACATCTTGAGTTGTAAGAACACATAATTATTTGCCAGCTCTTCCACAGATAACTGCAGCTTTTCCACCCATTCGCCATCATTCCCAAGAATGTCCCGCTTTACCCTGGCAACTCCGTAGTATTGATGCACATCCCCCCGCGGGACAGTGGGCATCCTCTGGCGCACTTGTTCAAGAGATGCGAATAGCCTCCTCGTATTTGCGAAAGAGTCCATCTGTCTGTGAGGAAGGAATCCCAGCAAGAGAACAACAGACAACAAAAGAGCAGAGAGCAGCACCAAAAGATTCATTCCGAAGAAAAAGTTCAGCGACTCCTGTATGAACGCTCTACTAGGTCTTGCACGCGTGATAGCCCCAGTGAGCAGCGATACCACGGCGCTCCAAACACTTTGTTCCACTTCTATGACATCAGCATCAATTTTCTTTTCACCCTCCGCTATGGACGACGGATCCGGATTGATGTCATCGCTTTTTCTGTTGTTATACGCCTTCCAACTGCGCATCAAATTGTCGCTGGTACCTAGAAAATCATGAAAAGCAGAGAATAAGAACACTTTTTTGGGATTGTAAGTACTTCCGTCTTTTATTTCTCCAGAGGGCTTGGGGGCCCTCTCCTTCAAAAGCTCTACGGATATAGTTGCGTTTGTCTTCCCATTCTCCCATCGTGATCCCGTTGTCATGTTCTTCACTTCCTTCCATTTTATCTTTATTGAAAAGGCGCTGCAAGTGAAGGCAAAGCCTTTCCGGACAACAGTAAGATACCCGGGGTTATTGTCATACGAACATGTCAGCCGAGACATTCATCAACTTCAACTAGAGTGGATTACCCACAATGTGAACACAACCTTTCGCTAGGAATCAACGCGATCAAACGTTAGGAGAGAGACAAGACAAATGAAAAAAAGCTCATTAACATGTCGCCATCATCAGTGGGCTTCTATAAGCACATCTTTTTAAAAAAATACGTGTTTTATCTGATCTTCTTTTTCTGTTGTTGAATACTTCGCCACTCCAGCATTACAAATTGAAAATAATCTATCTCGCCACTTCGAGATGACGGTACAAGAGTTCGAGTTCTAGTGTGCAGTGAATACCGCCAGCGGTGACGAAAGGAAAAATATATAAAAAAGAGAAGGAAGCTTAATCATTCGAAAGCCAATCTTCCTCCTCTCTCCGAATGTGTACATACATTAGATGCGAACGTCAAAGACACAATCACAATCACTCAAATTAGAGCCTTGTCGTAGTCCTAAGAGCATCAGTTGCAGCTCACTTACCCGGACTTAAACAGGAGAATAGCGACCTGGCCAAAGTAGAAGTACAGAAAGCAGTGGGTTTCGTGGGTAATGTAGCTGCCGAAGTTGCGGCCCACAATGCAGTGCCAGGTGGGCTGGTACTTCTTATCGAACTCCTTTTTGACGTAAGCGGCGATGTCCTTCTCCACGTTGAATTTTTCCATCGCCTGCAGGGCTACCTCGATGGCATCTGCCTGCATGTCCTCGGGCATGTCGGCATTCTTGACGACGGCCTTGCGGTCAGTGGACATTTCTGGGAGCTGTGAATGAGAAGGCTGAGACGAGCTAGTATTAACATGAAAAAAAAAACAGAAACGATCAGGAAAAATAATAAGAGATATCGCGACGAGAACGACTGCAAAATAGAAACATGCACAGAAAAAAAAGAGGTAAGCTCCGCGCTTGAGTTTTTATTTTCCGGAGGAAACATAAAATTATTCCATTCTATGAACTAGACTTTATGGATGCACACAAATACGCAAGATTACTTCCCCAACCGAACCAAAGCATCAGCTGGCACCGCTTTCAGGGAAAAGAACTCGAGGAACCTTGCTGGGACTCCTCGTGCCGCTGCTAGTGTGAAGGGATCCAGAGTAAGGGGAAGAAGAAGTTATCGGTACCGTCTCGTCTGTGTTCTCCACAATCAGCTTCTTCCGAAATCCCATCTGAATTTCACGTAGTTTTAATTGTTTCTTATGGGTAACGGAAGCTGATTCTATCAGTGCTGCGAGGGAAAGGGCGTCGACGCTCTCCGCCGTCACTTCGGCGGCACAATGATCCATTACATCGCGTAGTTGGCTTTTCTGTGGGGACGACTCAACAGCAGCAATGGAGGTGGGATTTTTATACTTCTCTGGGGCTCGTGCGTTGCTCTGCTGCTCCACCATAGAGAAATCGGTTCCAAATGGGGCGTTGTTGGGTGCATATTGAAACGGTTCTTCTTTTCGAAAGCGGTTGGGAGTGAATGAAAATGGATGAGTTATTTCGAACTCCTTTATCTTCTTCTGTGCGGCTGCTCGTCGAAGAACCTCACTCCTGCTCTTCTCTGGTTCGAGATTCCGCGTCAAGCTCCCGGACTGCTGTACAGTTGAGACTGTTTCCAGTGGCTTGGCAACAGGGGCCGACTTTTTGAGTTGTTTGGACCGGATAGCTTTCGCTCCGTATCCCACTTCCATCCGCCGTTTCCTTATTCGCTCCTTCAATAGGTCCATCTCTTCTTTCAGAGTATCCCTTCTGCTACGCAACAAAGTTATCGTGGCTCGCTGCTCCTTGATACGTAGACGATTGGCAGCCAGTTCCTTTTGCCAACGTGCAATCTCACCTTCCATTTCCCGCTGCGCATTTTTGCTGCGCTTCACAGCCTCCTCCAGCATCTCGGCTTTCAATAGTAGTCGTCGCTTCGTCGCTGTCATCTCCTCATCGCATGGTGGAGTAGGATTGGGGCAAGGCCTTTCAGCATCATTACCTCCGCCTAGAGGCCTAAATCGTCGTTCTGCTGAAGTGGCGCACCATTTCTGGCATCTGGCTGCCCATTCACTGTTGAGGCACACTTGCACCCACCGTTGCTTCCCTGTCGGATCCCATCGACCAGCCAGCGAACAAAAGTCAACCAACGCATTTTTTTCCGTTTTCTTGCAAAGGACATTCTCCACCGTCTTGTAAAAGCCGTGGAGTAAAGCATTCTTGCATCTTGCGACGGACAGAGTTTCGTCTATAGTAACTACTCCAGGAACAACGAGACTCACGAGGGCTGCGTAGAGGCAGGAAGGCAAATGAGACCCATCATGTCCCTTGGTGTCCTCTATTAACTCGGAAATGTATGCCCCAAGCGTTGCGACATGCTCATAGCATAGCTCTCGAATGACTGCACTTATCTGTTTTTCGAAATCGGAGGGACACCCTTCTTCCGTTAGCGACTTTAACACCGTCTCCAGCAGCTCTTGGAGTACCGGCATATCAGACTGCAAGATGGATTTCTCGATTGGGCAACATCGAAGAGTGATATCCTCGACATGTGGTGCATAATGAGACAGAGCAGAAATACCGAAGAAATCAGATATTGCGCATTCTTCCACCCGCACCTTCTGCACGCTTAGAGAAGGTGAGGAGAACAAGAAGCCATTGATGCTTGAGAGGGCACTACAGAAAGAGAGATCCATCTCTTTCAAAGCGGCGGTTAATACGATCGGGGTGTCCGAGGCGGCAACGGTGTCCAAAAGACTGTACCACTCCTCTTCTTCGCTGCGGCAAGTCTCAACATTAGTCATAAAGGAGTTGTGATGAAGGATCAGCGTTTCAAGATGAGGAAATTGCACAGAAGAGAAAAACAAACTGATAGCGTTAGGGGCAGCGTGGCGAAGTCGGCGGAGAAGCCCCTCTGTAGCATCTGTAGTGACCTGAGTGAGAGAATCTATTGCGTTGCAAGAGCACTGCACAAAACTAGGAATGAAGTTGTAACTAATATCTAGCAATCGTGTAGTGCGGGGAAGGGCTGCAATCCACGGTGGTAGGCCATCACAACAGCAGGGCTTCGAGTTCAACGCTGCAATTTGCGAACGAGCAGCACATTGTCTACCTAAGTCGTTGTGCGAGAGTCGAACTTCTGACAAATTATGAAACAATAGTTGAAGCCCATTGATAAGCCGTATTTTATTATTGCTGGCATCTAAGGAACGCACGGCACGTGCCACAGCTCTTTCGTCATCATTTAGCCCTTCATTGTCGAAATAAAGCTCCACGATATTTTGATGGCGTAAATCGACCTTCATGGTTCATTCTGAACACTTACAGCTTACGAGTAACAATCTTTCTCTTTCTTTTTTTTCGTCTCGCCTTCCTTACAAAGAAAAGAACAATCAATCAAAATACAACCAGATAGTTTCATTTTTTTTCATTAGTCAGCATTTCACAGCAGATTGGCTTTCTCAGCAGGCAGCGAAACCTGCTGGTGAGCCACTTCCTCACCAAGGAATCAAAGACAATACACAGAAACAATATATAGACAGAGTTGTACTGAAAGGAGTATGTACAGTGAAGGAATTGCTTCCTGTAGTATGAGATAGACGTCCGAATTTCTGTGCTGCAAAGAAACACTGCAGCGCAAGTGCAGATGTGCAAAGAAACCTCGTCCAGGCGAATGAAGGTCACTGTGGTGGATAATCGACTACTCTTCACCTGAGCAACAGCAACAGAGAACAAAAAAAAAGTCTAATCGTTATCGGAAGGTACGAGCACCTCACTGTAAGGGGCATGTCCGTATGGTTTGGGCTCTGGAGCGTATATCACTTCCCGGTTATCCTGTGGAATATCTGCAATGAACGATGCAGCTCGGCTTCGCTGAACGGAGCTCTCGACAAACTCGTTTGGCCAAACAGAATTCCGAATGCTGTTCATACTGGTGCTGGTCTGGGAAGGCGCAGCCATTTGATTAAGCTCATTTTCAATGCACTGGAATTCGTTGTCGAACTTGGGATTGTTGCGTCGAACATGCACTGGGTCGTTCAAAGAATCTTTTCTACCAGCGGGATGTCTGCAAACTTCCTCCTCGTTTCTGGCTGGACCTTCACTGGTGTATACAGGTCTGCTGTGTGTGCTCTCGATCGGTTCACGGCGGCGTGGGGCATCCCTTTTCCGTGGCTGAGATCTCGGATCTTTAGAGACGCAGTTGTGAAGAGCATTTCGAACTTGGTTCTCGCACTGCTCAATTTCTCCCTGCTCTTCCTTGGTGTATAGCCGATTAGCTGGTTTTCCTGCTCGGTTCTCACTGGGATCACGATACCGCGCTGGTGTGACCATAAGTCCGTCACCGTCCGATACACTTGGAGGGACATCGCCTTGCCCTCCTGCAGACAGGAGTAGAAATGGGCCACCCGGCGCACCAGACGAAGAACCCGCGAGGAGAAGCGGAGCCTCTGGGCGGCGTGTGAGTGGGCTCTGAAAAAGCTTCTCGACGATACGCGGCCACAGCCTGCTCTGCTTTCGACTTCCGCATTTGTCGGAAGAAAAATGCTTGCGCAGCGCGAGGTAGTTGCCACGAACCGTCGAAAATGTCTCCAAGTTTGACATTTCTGAAAAATGGGTGCGACAGGAGATAGAGAGACGGTGTATGCACACCGCAGCCTTTTCGAGTCTTTGGAAGGACAATGTCCAGAACGGCATCGAATAACTCGCGGTAATGCATCACGAATGGCACCTCTTCTAAAACGTTTTCAGCATGCGCAGCAGGGGGCTCTCCCCGGCTCGCGAGGAGATTGACTAACAGATCTTCCCCTGTTGAGGTACATGGATGAAAGGGAGACGCCGATGTAAAAGCTCTGACCTTCAGAAGGGGATGTAATGCAGCCAAGACCTTCTTTCCCCTTCTTTCTCGGTCCAGTAGTTCCAAAAAATTCTAACTCTTCCGCTTTCGATGCGATCCATGAATCAAGTTCAGGGGAAACTGAAGAAAGAACTCGTTTATGTACAAATTCACGTATGTCACTCGATATTCCAGAGCTACTGTCAGACGCCAAAATATGTCTCCATGCTCCGAGGATATCTGACGGGGAATAAAATTCACTAATGAGCGGAGTCGGAAGAGGTACTGCCGGAGAGGTGTGTGGCTTGATCAATGATGAGCCGTCGAAGGCCATCAATTCAAACGTGAGGCAGAGGAAAGTCCACCAGTCGTCGTACACGGTCCACGAGGTGTTCACCCCCACGTGACTGTGGTTTTGTATGGTGTCTAGAATGTAGAAAGGTGAGAGGTACTCCAGTACACCACACTGTTGACGCTCGTAGGCCCATGATTTTGAATTGATCCCGAGGTCAGGAACAAAGAGCTGAATATGTCTTGACGTAATGCTATGCCCACTGTTGGGAGAGTCCCCTGCATCTACTTCATCGTCTTTAAGCGATGTCTCGATCCGAACGAGAATACGCTGTGGTGGACACGGCCCCAGAAGTAGACCCTTTCCGTGCACTGCGACGAGAAGCAGCAGCAACTCTGAACACAGGAGTTGCATCAACTGAAGTTTGGCCTCCATCTTATCGAAAGCATGATGACCTTGTGCCTCCGACTGGCTGTTGTGGGGATGAAGAATGGCGTGCATAAAGTCTTTTAGAGTCATCATTACTGTGTTCTCAGCAATGGCTTTCAGTTGCTCGTTGTGTTGCATACTGGGAACCCGCCCCGGGGAACTTCGGTGCTGTTTCTCCATCGATAAGGCAGAAACCCATGGCTCCTGAAAGATGTAGTAACGGTGCTCATCTAAAATTACACCATAAACTGGCGACAGAGATGGAAGACGAGATATGTATTCCATTATAATTGCGGCTTCTACGTCTCGATCAACCTGTGTCATTTCAATTTCGTCTATTTTCCTCCCTTTCGTCGACTGGGTACTAAGCGGAAGAAGTTGGACTTTATTCCTGGGAACAACGCGGACATCGAAAACATCGCGTGTCTTTTGACTTACTGCTCTACGGATGACGCCAAACGGAATGAAGGCAACAACTGTGGCATTTTTGTCCACAAAGTTGGAATCCTCCGGCTTCCCCACGTCCAAAGTGTCTGTGAATATTGTGCTCTTTTTCAGGGTAATTTCACCCTTCTTTTCTTCCACGACGAAGTCCTCTAGCCGAAGAGGGTCGTATGCTCCTTTATTTCGGGCGTTAAGCAAGTTCAGAGCTGTGAAATCCAAGCATTTCCGCTGAAACGCCCCACGTCCAGATTCCGAGTTCTCTGCGGCAATGTCCATAGCGCTCACCCACGGTGAAAGAGGAGAAGCTGTGACCCCCATTCGCAGGCGTGCATATCCTTTATCTGCTGGGTTACTTGAGTTGAGGAACACAACATCGGTGATGTTGCATTCGGTAGCCCACAATAGTGTTTTGTAAGCAGACATGAAGGCGTCCCTTGTGGAGAAAGAGAGAGAAACCCCTTGGATACGGCGATGTTTCACTGCGGTGTCTGGGCAGAAGCGGGGAACTTCAACGACAAATCTGTCTTGGTCTGCAATCGACAACATGTATGGAAGCAGGACGAGAGTGAGATCGACTGTAAATTTCTGTCGTTGACTGACAGAAACAATTGTTAGCGTGACGAAGGTCTTACCATCATCATCATCCATCTTCTCTTCTGTTTGGTCTGCAGCGTCCCTCCTGAAGGTGAGATTGTCGTCTCGATTATTTGCCAGCACCGCCTGGCGATCCTTCATCAACAGTTTCTTGCGCCACTCTCGAAGTGTCACGGGGTCGTCTACGAGCCGTGGGGTTAATGGAAAGGAAGACGCAGGTGGAGGCACCACATGGCCAAGTGTAATTCCTTCTGCGCCGTAGTTGACTGCATCAGGGCTAATGCTCTCCTGTGGAAACAGCAATAGCTCGTAACAACGCACACCAAGGCTTCGACCCCCTTCCAGCTTCATCGGCTGGCCAATCACTTGGCCGCCACACACTCGCATCACTCGGCGTGGCGGCTTTACGTCTCGTGCTGTTACGGGGCGACCATCCTCTCGTATTCCATCCACGGTGCACCAAATGCCGCCTAGCGTGGCTAGACCACGTGATGTATTCCGGCGCTCTGGCTTATCGACATCGTCTCGAGCGGACAAAGGAGACAGAAAGTCTGCCAGCTCTGGAATGTCAGCACGCGCTAGCGGCACTGGCTGTAAATTAAGATACTTTTTGCAGTTTTCCGCGTACCGTTGGTCTCCCAGTAGTTCCTTGCCTGCAGCATCGTCGCAGTGAGCAGCAGTGATGCAGTTGCAGTATGAAGTTTTGGACAATTGTATGGGTTGTAAGGTTCGAACCAACTGCTCTGTCCCGTCCACTCCCTGATCAGGTTCCGACAACTTCTTAATAAGCCTCTTACAACTCTTGTAGCTGTCGTAGCAGTGGGTGCTCCACTCCTCTGAGACATCTGCTCGCTTCTGCTTCTCATACAACGACTCAGGGGGGAAGGCGTATATGCGCTCTGACGTGGCGCTTTTTTCTAGTTCATTCCGTTGTTGGGCCTCTTCCTCAATCGCCTGGCGCTTGCAGCTCATGTATCCCTGTGCACGATGGGAAAGATGAGGGGGTGGGGCCCCAACCACTAGTCGTGGCGTGTTCGGCGCATTCTCGTGCTCCAACACCCACCTTGTTGTCCCGTCTTCCATCATTCTTGGAGTGAGAGCTGCGTGAACTTCGTTCCCATTGTCATCTACGAATACCCCCTGTTCAAGTTGTGATTCTGACGGGACCTGCGGCACCCTCGGCGCCCGAGGTGGGATGGCCGGTGCCCCCCCAGCGCCAACGCGGGGCGTTAGAGCACGCACCGTTGCGGCTTCTTGCGCCCGAGGTGACAGGCGCCGGGGTGGTGCAGACTTCGTGTACATGTCGCGATTCGATAATGGACGGGACGGAAGAAGGGGGGTAGCACGAGACGTACCGGCCTCGGGATCAGCGACTCGCTGCACCTCTGGGTTTATACGCTTTGCCCGGCGGTCAGAACGAGAGGGAACCAACGGAGCGGCCTCGTTGGCTCGAGGTGAAAGTTCCCGGGATGCAGCGCTGTGCACGGCACGAGGAGAGAGGCGTCGCGGGGGGGGTGGCATCGCAACGCGCTCACTGACAACGGTTCCGGGGTCTGATGGAACGCCTTTCCGACGCCGTATGGTCCTCACAACTTTCCGGCGCTGTCCATCGCTTCCCGTTATAGTTGTCATGTCATCGTTCGTTAGTGCATCAATAGACGTGGCTGGCTTGACAGTCTCGGTTGCCCCTATGTTCGATTGAACAGGACTCCGGTCTGAGCCACTCCGGTTATCCATGCTGCGCTACAATAGGCCGGTGTTGGATGCTTACCCTAAAAGTATTAAAGTGATCCTCATGCAAGAAAAATCGTAGAAATAAATAATCTGCTGTTGAGACCAAAGGGGGGGGGGAAGACAACTGACTTGAAAGCATACTCTTCTCGACAGCGGCGAGAGCCCCTGCTTTGTGCCATCATCGCATTGGCTGATACACATGTTATTAGTAACATATTTTGGTAATATATGGAGTGATTCGGCCGTATGTGGAGCCGTACAACGCAAAGAAATATTAGTGTAAAAAAACATATAACAAATAATGTACAAGTTAGTATCACTTGCAGTAATAAAGCAGTGCGAGCTCAGACAGCTGCTATATCGCCCATTCGAGCACAACAGTCTCCAAAGGGTCATCTCTGCCCCGCTTCCCCTCAATAGGCGGCGGACAGAGCAACACCACTTACCGCTAAAAATTCGCTCCCGGCGTCCGTCCTCTTTCCCGTCACAGTCGTCTCTGTCAAGTCCTGAATTTCATCACTACTTGCCATCCCTTCCGGCTGTGATAACACGCTCGTCCTGGGACTGCTGGTAGGGGATCCCTCTGGGTCGTCCAGCTCTACGCTTCCTTCGTTCTGCACTTCTGCGGAGCTTTTCCCCGCACCGCTGTGGTCCGATGAAGAAAAAGACCCGTTCTCGCCAGAAGTGTCGCTGTCATCCTCCTCATCCCCCTCCAGCTCCAGCTCCTTCTCTCCCCTGAGAAGCTTCTTAAGGTAGAGGAGCATCTCCGTGTATACCTTGGTCGGGGCGTTGACGTCACCCTTAGGAGGATCCTCTGCAGGCGGCAAGCTATTTCGTGAGCCCAGAGAAAGTGGCAGTACGGCCAGGGGCTGAATAGAAACGACGTCCAGTGATGTATGGCGCTTGCTGGAACTCGGTGTGGAGCGCGGAGCCCCCTGGCGTTCGGATTGCCTTTGCTTCAGCAGGGCGAGCGGCGAGAGAACTCCGGCGTCCTCTTCTCTAGTGGATCGCAGCGTTTCCAGCACAGACGGGAGCATCGTATCTGGCGGGTCGGCGCTTCGACGTTTCTGTCGCTGGAGATATAGTTCCTCGTCAAGCGTTGTGGATTCTCGAGCCATGCCGGCATAAAGCGCGGCGTCAGCGTTGAGGTGTCGGTGCAAGTTGTTCGGCTGGTGTTCCCCCTTCACTGGGAGATGGACAGGCTGAAGATCCACTCCCCGACTGGCGTAATCTACAGAGGGAAGAGCATTCAGATGGAATTTCGGCGCCACCTGTAGAGGATCATCACTCGTCCTGTGACCTTCAATCTGGTAGTTGACGTCCACCAGCTCTGGCTCGTCCTCGCCATCTTGGCCGGACCAGTTCCCGGTGCTCTGTCGGTGCTGCGAGTCCTCCGAAAGTTCGTCGGCCACAGTCTCCCCCGCACTGTGGCTACTTGCCACAGCAGCCGTGAGGCTTGTAACTGGGCTTCTTGTTTTCTCTGTCGGTGCAGGAACTGGCGGTGCCGGAAGAGGCTTTGATCGAGGCACAGGCCGACTGATCGTCTCAAACGTGCTGTAGGTCTCAAGGAGCTGTAAATCCGTGGGGCCCTGAGAAGGCGCCTGACTGTCGCCCTCGGACTTGGATCGCACGCTCACCACATTCTGATCCGGGGGTTTCTCATACGTCGATTCTAGTAGCTCCTCCATGTACTTTTCGTGTTCCTGCCGCCTTCCACCGCTGTGCTTTTGCTGGCTATCCCCTATGCGCCTTGTTCCGCTCATGGGCGGCGTGTCTGGACCCCCAGCTGTGGAAGCACGCTGAGGATTGATAGGTGAAAGCCGCTGCGGAGGGGGGTGTCTGAGCCGGTTGTAGTGCAGACTTTTGAAGTCTATTTCCGCTATGGGGGATGCCTCCGTCCGAGGGGAGTGTGGCCTGACTCTCAGTGGAGAGTGGTCATTGCCCACCAAGTAGTTCCTTGGAGGTGGTGCGTGCCATAGCACGTTGCTTGTTGAGGTGAACGATTCCAACTCGCTTTCGGAATGTCCCCGGCCATTTTTAGGGTGGGCCACGGCAGTAGGCAATCCAAGAAGTTGCTGGTTCCACTTGCGCGGATATGCGGGGGCACTCCCGCGAGCAAGAGGCTGTGGCGCTCGTTGTCGAACTTTACTTCCCTCATCAGGTTCGATATTTGCCAGTCGCTGAGATGGTCGATCATCAAGTTTTACCCGTACGAAACGACTCGCAGGATTCTCTTTCACCTTGTACGGATTACTCCCCAGGGGAATGGGGTTCAACGCTCTGGGAAGAGGTCTACTCGGGTCACGCATCGGCTGTGCATAGGGACTTCGATAGACGGATTTCACCTGCCCAATATTCTTTCGTGCATTGGCCGGAGCAACGTTCCGTCGTTGGTTTACTGGTGCTTCATTCCTGGTTATGCGACGCCGAATGTTCTGTGCGCGGCTAACATTTTCTATTATTTGCTTCAGAGCCTCTGGCGAATGGGAGGGAGGTACGGCCTTGTGCTCTGCTGGCTGCTGTACAGCCTGTTCATGATCTGCAGAGCTGATCACTTCGTCGACCCCCACTGGTTGATGAGCGACAGGGCTCCCCGTCTCCGTATTTAACGACGTGTTCGGCTCAGGCTTGATTGTTACTGGTGAAGGTGGAGGTGCCTCTTGAGCTACACTTTTAGAAAGCGAGACTGCTGCGGCCTGTCCGGGGCTTAGCCCAGATGTGGGGCTAATGTCTTCGCTACAAGTCACCTTAATGCTTCGAGTGACAGAAGCGTCGTAATCGATCAAGTCTTTCAGGCGTATTTTGCATTGCGTTGCTAAGAGAAGATTTTCCTCCAATTGTTCCAGAGATCGCCGCACTAACGGATAAGCCAGAGCCTGGCGGATAGAGGGCCGCCTATTCGGATCTTTCTGGAGGCACCAGTCAACTAAGTTTCTGAATTCATAAGAATAACTGCTAGAAAGAGGGGCATGTGGTGTCTTAACGATGCGATGCAGCAGCTGGTTCAGCGTTTTTCCATCGAACGGATGCCTCCCACCGCTGGCGCACTCGTACAGAAGCACTCCTAAGGACCACATGTCGCTCTTGTTATTGTAAGGTTTGCGTCGGCATAATTCTGGAGAGAAGTAGTACGGTGTACCGCACACTGTTTGTGCGACTTCCATAGTGTTTTGAAGAACAGTCGAGATTCCAAAATCACCTAGTTTCACAGCACCATTTTTCATGAGAAAAACATTCATTGTTTTAATATCGCGATGAAGAATGTGCTTGGAGTGAAGATATTCCATGGCCAAGCAAACTTGTGAAAAATAATAGAGAATAGTGGACTCTTTCATTCCAGATCCCTGGCATTGACTCACTTTCGCCCCGAGATCTGAATCATTGCAATACTCCATGACTATATAAAGATGGTTGTGGTTCTCAAACTGCTCAACATAACGAACAATGTTCGGGTGATCGAGTTGCTGAAGCACTGAGCATTCTTTCCTAGCACTTTCCCGTTCGCTTTTGGTCATTGACCCTAGTGGGATATCCTTCACGACAAACAAAGCATCATCATCTTTTCTTTTGATAAGAATGGCGCTACCAAAGCTCCCTTTTCCTAGCACTCGAACTTTTTCATACTTATCCATATTAACTCAGCTAGCTTCTAGAAGCAAGGTTTATAGCAAATGATGTAGATGCTACAAACCACAGTCCCACAGCATCAACAGTTGTGTACAACTGTAACGGATTATACGGTGTATATGTGTTCGTGTAGGCAGAAATCTCCCAAGGGCTCAAACCCACGTCAAAAAAAAAAGTACTTCAAGCGTATACCAACTGCTAGTGCAGTCGGGTCAGCGCGGGAGATGTTGTGCACGAGACCGTCCTCAGCAACCACCAAGTACAACACTAACTTATTGTTATCGTTCCAAATAAGAGAAGAAAATGATGAGAAACAAAGAGACTGATTCAGCGAAGGAAAACCATAGCTTCAGAAGCATTGAGGTTTGTTTTTTTCGCCCCTTACAGAGCAGTAAGAAAGAAACTACAATTCAAAGGTGTCTTGCTCTGTTAATTTAGTTGTTTTTGTGGATTATAGTCTTTAAAAAGCATTTTTAAAAGCACGGGGTTAGATCGACCACGAACTCTATCATTGACTCAGAGATACGTCATCGAGTGTGTAGGAGTTACTCGAAATCGGCAATTTCGTTGTCAGAAACTCGTCGTTGTTCAAATCCAAATTGAGCCACCTCATCATCTTTCACGCGCTGCTGCTCCGTCCCAATGGGGCAGCGACCCTGTTCCCCAGTCTTTCGAGCTGTCATTGAACTAGTAAGATCTTCCACTCGGGTCTGTTCCGTTCTCACGGTTCCATACGCCGTTTTCAAGCCAGGCTCCTCCTCTAGCCCCGCGCCACTATATGCCAGCGTGTCACTATCCACAGATGCGGGGGACATCTCTCCCTCCTGATTAGCTTCAGCGACGTTTTCCGCTCTCTTCGGGTGATATTTGGCATTGTGAATCTTTTTCTTGTAGGTCACCTCAACATACGCTGATGCCCCGAGCACGGCCAGCACAGCAATCAGCAGCAAAACCAAGATAGTTGTTGCCGTTGTCCTTCCTAGTCCATTGGTATACACAGTGATTAGCGGAGGTGAGTACACATCCGCGTCTAAGCGAATTGCTGCAGATATACCCCTACTAACGGAGAAGAAGTGCCGCAGCTTCTCGGTGCGTTCTGCAACTTTTATACTTTTTTCAGCTTCAGTGTCAGTCCCTTTTTGTCGACTGTATGTCGAGAAACGGAAAGAAGCTTCCAGCGCGATAGAGGTCCTGATACTGCTGGTAGAATGCAGAATGGACCCAGGAATAAATGCAAAATGGAACGGCTCAACAACGACGTTGTCTGTGCCTTCTACGGAATCCAACTCCAGGCGACGGTAGCTCATGAATGGTGCATAGGAGCGCCATGGAAAGAAAGTTCGGTTTACCCCTAACGAGGAGGTCGTGCCCATGAGAGCCGCCTCGTTATCAAGTGGCCTCTGCGGTGGATGCTGTCCATCGAGGAGTATGTTGATTGCAGCAAGCGGGCGTGATTCGGCCAGTTCCACAGTGTACCCTGGGATGGAGTCCCTCGGCATTGCGGTCAGCACCAAGTAATCCAATTCTGCTGTAGTAAACTGTTGTGATGAAGCATCATCTCCCACAACAACGCTCTGCTGCTCGTGAAAATCAATGGCCATTGCGTGGATATCTGGGAAAGAAACCATGACCCAATCGGTGACGCCGTACGTCCGCTCATCCTCCAGCGCGCACATGGAAGTCTGAATGGATGAGTTCCCCATTTCGACGATCCCCTTCAGGGAGTGGACTTTAATGGGATCGGATATCTGTGGCAACGGGCTAACACACTGGTCTTCCGTGGACAAAAGCTCTGGGTAGTTAAACGACACCGGAATTCCTTCAGAAACCGTCAGGTTTATGGGTTCATATGGCCGAATAGGCAGCGACGTGCCGAGTTCGTCTGCAACAGGCCAGTAAGCGCTGGATCTGCAGATGGTGGGCTTCAGGTATCGCGTGTTAATTTGGCTGATGTAATCCGTTTGGTTCATAACCACCACAAAAGACTGCCCATTAGAGAGCCCAACCTCAAAATAAAACAGCCCATCTGGTGCTGCATCGGCAGACAACGCCGACCCGCTCCCATTGGCGCGGGCAACTACCGAGATGTTATAGTAGTTCTGATGCTCGAAGCTGGTGCTGGGAAACAATACGTTCACATCTTCTGACGTCGCGTCATCGGAATCAAATATCTGTGTTCCTGGTAGGATCCATTCCATTGTAAGAAGCCCATCCTTCTCTCCACAGTCGGTATTGACCCCCTCCCCCGTGCCAATACAGGTCATGCGATGGCCAGTGCAGTGCGGGCATTCAATCCGGCTAGGAGAGATCCATGAGGCGTTCAGCAGTGTGACATACGTCAGAGAGTATTGGCTCGTGTTCACGTTCACAATGGACAGGTCGTCTTCTGTTTCATCACCAATAATACGATAAGGATACAGAAGTAGAGCATATGCATAAAGACGTTCGTTCGTGTCACGGTCGCGCCCGGACGCGTATTGGACGTCCGATCCTAGAAGAACCTCTCCCTCTCCTTCTATAACAGTACCGCCGGCTGGTGCATCCACTGGAATGGCGTCGACGAAAATGCGGTTCTGCAGCGATAAGACCAAGCGATGTGCCTTCTGCGTGACAACTATGTCATGTGAGGATCCCGAAGCCGCTGCGGGCTGAATGGTTTGGACATACACTGTCCCGATAAGTTCCGTCCCATTCTGAAGCGAAAATACTGGAGATCCATCCGGCTTCAGGAGCGCGCGCAAGGTTTCCATTCTTGCCTCACCAACCCAGGTAGCGTCGCAGTTGTTAATGTACACCTTCCAAGATACCGGATTTGGCAGGAAGTCTGCCGTATTCTGAGAGAAGTCGAGAGGAGACTCAGGGGTGTACAATGGAGCAAGCTTGCACGGATTTGACCGATACACATCACAGAATCGGTGATTTCCGTTAAATTTTTGAAAATAGTTCTCTCCCACCAAATAGTTGTCTGTTCCGAGGTTCAGTTCACCACTAATTCCTGTCTGTTGGTTTAACCAAATATTCTCAACAAAACCGTACAACTCTTGCCTGTTGAGGCACCGAGAATCAAAGGACAGCATCCGATTGTCGGGAATGCGTGAAGCTTCCAGGGGAGTATCGTTCTCGCTAATAGGATAGAACGTCACAAACCTGGCAGCGAGACCACCGATAGCACCATATACTTGAATTCTAACGCCACCGTCCTCCGTGAAAGAGAACTCCACCTCGTCAAGCGCGTGCCCATCCGCCCGGTGCATTGGTTCTCCTTGGGAAATGCAACTTCCGCGGCACATAATGGTGTCATCATGCAGATGGTACACTTCGTTTGGATCTGGTGAGTTTCTTGTGTTCAAGAAGGAAGTGCTAGTGCACCGACTGCCATCGCTGCACGTAAGAGTGAAGTCAAACGAGTCCTCGTCAATGCTCGCGACCACGGGATCATACGAGAAGTTCCCATGAATACTGTCTACCGTTATTGAACCCTGAGTTGTTGGGGAGAGAACCGCCGCTCCTGTGTAGACTGCGCCGTTACAGAAGCCGTTTTGAGTTGTAGAGGCTCTAAGGAACAGATTATATTGAGAAGGTGATATTGTTTTCTCGCTGAGATAATATGTAAAATTGAAGACACCGGGACATTTTTGCGACGGGACTCCGGTAGGCTCCTCGGTGGTAGCTGGCGGTGGAAGAATCTCAATCCTTGAGGACCCACTGCATAGTTCAACAGTCTCCTCGTCTGGCGCACCACAGCTGATCACAAACTTAAAATGGTCTGTTTCATTTTCTGTCCCTATCGGCGCCAGATATTTAAACTTAGCCGCATCCTCGGTGGACACGAAGTAGAAGTCCTCAGCACCGAGCATGGGGGGGGCGGTCAGCGAGTACAGGTAATACACGCCATCACCCGTGAGGGGGCAAAGGCTGCGATCCTGTTCTGTTAGCTTCAGCTCTCCATCAAAAGGAGTGCCCGGGTAAGGCGTAAAAACCTCTGGGCTCGAGCAGGCGGCCTGGGAAGGAGCCGCCGTTGTGGTCGTGGTGGAAGTGGTGCTGGTTGTGGAGGTCGTCGAGGTTGTGGAGGTCGTTGTTGTCTCCACTCCACGCACGACATACATCACTGGTGCATTATCACAAACGTAAAAAGACCCATTGCACAGCACGTCCACATAAACCGATGTGTATCGTGCTTTTCCTGAGGCTAAGTCGGTAATTTCTGGGGTGAAGTACAGTAGCCCGTCGTGCAGCGAGCGGAAGTACGCATCATTCCCGTTGGCATCGGAGATCATGAACGACAGCACGCCGTTGGGGCACTGAGAAGTGACACGCCCAGCAGCCAGAGAGTTCTCCGACAGCGTTCCCTCATTGGCACCGAAAAGCCACCAACAGTTGGCAGCCATAGCAACTGGGCAGTGTACCAGCACCACCAGTAGTGCCATGGCACATATGGTGTTGCGTAGTGATCCGAAATGTGTCCTTTGCATTAGCGCGAAGCTTCTGAAAAGATTTTTGGAGCAAATAAGCTCAAACCGTTAGACTAAATGGCGATAGAATAAACAACACAGGGCTGCTAAACAGTAACTAAATAATAGTTCGGCACTAAGAAATGCAATAGCAAATTGGTAAAACAAGAAGTTGCAAAAAAAAATGGCGCAAGAATATGGTTTGCGTGGCATGCTGATGTGAATTGTGGTGTCATTCTATTCTCAAGATTATTTGTTGTGGGAAGGAGGGGTGGGTTCGCGAGAACGGCAAACTCTTGATGAGTTGCCGTCATACAGCCTGACAAAGTCCACCATTGCCCCTGCGCTCACTACGCATTGAAGCCACAGGATTCCAAACCGTTAACTACAACAGAAAAGGTGAGGTCCACGTGCGCCGACAGGGGTTTGGCCGCCAGCACAACACGGTCATCCCCACGGCATAGGTACGAGAGATCTCGCAAGATCGGCTTCTCCCTGGTGATCATCCCAACTAATTTTTGTTTGTTTGTGGAGTGTTCTAGCTGCATCACCCGGACTCGTTTAGCATGATGGCCGTTCTCCATCGGCACAAAGCACCTTCCATAGCCGATGACCGACTCGCCAATCCCTTGAAGCCCTCCGCTTGTTTTTGGTGTGTCCTTCTCCTTCTTGTTCTCCACTGAGTGGAGTGTGACGACAATCTGCGGCCAACCGTAAGGATTGGTGCTTTGCAGCGCAAACTCAAAAGGGGCAGAGAACGCGAAGTACGGAATAGGACTGAGGGCTCGGTCTGACAGCTGTGTGATGATCTCAGCGTTGTTGTTGTAAGTAGGGTGAATCACGCCACTCTCGAATTTTGCGTCATTGAACTCCATGAAAGACCAATCTGCTCCAAAGAACAGGTGGGTGCGAACAAACATTTGCGTCGTTTCCATGCATTCGGCGCCATTAATCATTCCATGCACAATAACCTGGAAGCCCTTACTCGCCGTTTTGCCGGCTCCATCTTCCACAGAGCTGCCATCCTGTGCTCGCATCGTAGCACTCAGCCAACGGGTCGAGCCGGCAACTAGTTCGAAGAAAAAATCCTCTAACTTAAAATAATAATAATAATAATAATAATAATAATAAATAACGAAAAAGGAGTAAGCACAGTGCCTAGTAGTCACAGAGGGAGGGAACACGGCAACATGTGAAGTTGGTGTGGCTGATTCGAGAATCCGTCAAGGAGACCGACGTGTCTTGGGGAAACAAGCTTTGGGGGAGCGGAGGGGGATTTGGAGGTGGGGGAAGCCACTCCCTCGGGAGTGGGTATCGAAGCTCTACAAGTGAGCGGCAGCGCTATCTGCCACTACATATTGAAACTATGTACGTACGTATGCCACATCGATGCATCGGGTTGTGGCGCTGTCAGTCCTTCAAGACGACACTCTGTTGAAGCCTCACATGGTTACTTCTTACCGCGAGTAATCTTTGTGGTGGTCGGCGCCGTGAGGTGCGCTGTGCTGTAGGGCAATGAGGGCAGCGGTTTTCTCAGCAGTGCCCGGAGCTCTGTCATCGCGGCGTGCACATTTGTGGTGACGGGGCAGACAGTCGGGAGCACCTCTCGCGTCTTTTGAGCCCCGCCCCGAGGAGCACTTGTCTGCCGAGGTAAGGTCCCGTGAAAGGTTGTGGTTTCTGGAACTTTCTTTGTGAACTCGTCGCCCACGGCCGTCAAGAACACATCGTCCGCCTGGGTTGCTGCTGGTGGTGGCTCTGACAGAGGCGTTTCCTCCTCCACTCTCGGTGATCCGGTGTGCCGAGGGGACGAGGAGTGCGAAGACAGCGGGTCCATTTGCTGCTCTTCTTCAGTCTCTTTTGTTATAATGAGCGGGGTTGGAGATCGTACTCCCTTCTGCTTCTTCCGCTGTTCCTGTCGCTTGTACCGCGCCCTCTTTCCACCAGCGATACGGTAAATATCCATAAACTCCTGGTATTCTGGTATCGTAACGAGCTGGCTGCGGGTACCGTCCGACGTCGTCATAGACAAAAAATGGCGTGTGGACCTCTTTGGCATAAAAGAGTCTTTGAATAGGATCTCCACGTAGTAGCTTTCCAGGTATTCTGACGCGGAAGCAAACTGCGGCACGTCCTCACATACTGGCGCCTGAGGAGGGGCGGCTGGATCATCTGCCGTTGTCGTGGCTGCAGCGGGCTGCTCTTCGTCCTCTTCATCCTCATCGAATACGATATCATCACAACGCACATATTCCTCGTCTGGGGGGAATAGCGGGCTGTCGTGTGCCGGGCGTGATTGAGGAGCATCTTCCCGGGATTCGTTCTGTCTCTCAGCCGCTGCGGCTGCAGCTGCAGCTGCGGCAGCTGACTTAACATCGAGCTTCACGGCATCCGTCTCTTCACGAGCAGGAATAAGTCGCGACCAGCTGTCATTCTGCCAGGTATCATCGCCATTGGTATGCTCCCCTGCGCTGCCGTCGGCAGTCGTGGCAGCCGTATCTCCGGTATTGGCGGTCGATGCGACTGCCTCGTCAAACGCATTCATGATTACCGAGTCGAACGCCACACGAGTTTTCCTTGCTGTTCCGGGATCTTTGGCGAGAGGGTTGTCTGACAGGGCGACGCGCCGCAAGGTTTGATGAAGGCGAGCCAGCTCCAACACGCTTTCCGGAGACTTGAACTGGTTGTGTGTCAGTCCAACAACCTCTAAAGCTGGGAAGAAGCAGTGACCGGGCACCGAGGCTAAGGGGGGCACGGCGCTCAGCTTGTTGTGATTGAGGTTAACTTCTACGAGAGACGGCATTGTTGACAGTGCAGCAAACACATCTGCCCCTGCCCGTCCACTAGAGGACAAATTGTTGTTTTCTAGAGCCAGATGCGTCACGCTGACCAGAGCAGAGATCTCCAGCGGGATGTGGCCCAGCCCGTTCCCGCTTAGATCAAGCTGCTGCAGCGACGGGAAGTACGACAGCATTGAGAGCTCTGACGGAGGGATTCTGTTGTACGAAATGTTTAGTGCCGTTAGACGTGGTAGAAGCGCATCAGGGGATATTTCCGTTGAGTCCTCATCGTCTTCATTTTCTGCTTTGAACTCGGTGATAATGGACTTCTGGTGGTCCATTTGCCACTGCAGTACATCATCAATACCTCGGAGAGAAACGATTTTGTTGTACGCAATGTGGAGAGTTTCGAGTCCACCAAGCATCAGCAGGTCCTCCAGAAGCAAGTCATTCTCACTAACATCGAGGAAAAACAGGTTTTGGAAGTAAGACAAGTCCTCTGGAACAGAACGCACCAGTTTTGATGTCTGCAGCGTAACAATTTCGACCTCCTCCGGGGCCTCCGTATTCGCAGCGTTGAGAAGAAGAAAGCCGTCCAGCGCGACGCCCGAGCGGCCGCCACCAGCAATTCTGCGCTCATTGACTAGTTCATCTTTTTCCATCTGCACGAGTTGCCGCTGGACCCGCAGCCGCTCATGTCGCACCGCATCGCTAGGGGCCTCCGGAAGGCGGAAGTAGTTTCGCATGGAACGCTCTATAGCGCTGGACTTCTTCAGCATGCGGAACCCGTGTGGATGCACAAGTCGGAAGCGAGGAATCTCGCTTGACAGATTACCCCGGGACGCCCCGGCTAAGGGTGCCAACGGCGCATCTTCTGGAAACGACATATCGTGGCGTGTGGCCCCCATGTATTGCGTAGCATCCGCCCTCTTCTGTGTCAGTAGTGGCTGAGAGGATGTTCCACTCGTTGTAGGAGAGTTCGTCGTGCTCTTTAGGTTGGTCGCTTTCCCACCAGAGTTCTTCTGTTTCTTACGTGTTTTCTTTGCTGTGCTTTCCTTCGAAACTTGTTCGACAGCTGGCAGAGACGAAGTGGCGGCAGCTGGAGGAGCATCTATGTCGTTCTCGGTGGTCTTTTTAGGGAGTTGGTTGGTGAGCGTTTCACCGGCTGTCTTTGTCTTGTCGGTGGCGCCGTCGTCAGTGTTTGCCTCTGAAGACATCCCCCGAGACCAAATAAGACAGGTACGGCTATCGCTTCCACTCTCTAAGGTCCTCTTTACACTGCAGAGAAGCTAGATGCAGGAGGTGAAGAAGTGATCAAACCTTCTGCTATCAACCGGAAAAGAAAAATATAAAAAGGAAAAAAAATGAACAAGTGTTTCATGGGAAAGTCCAGTTACGGTCCACAGTAGCTCTTTTCAATCCATCCAAAAACGCGCTTAACTTACCAATATATAAAAGGAAACACCATACAGGTAGGTGGTGTGTTGACTTCACATATGAGATGATGGCGAACACCATCCTGATATTTGTGGTACACAGAGCTTTAAAAAAAGGAAACCAGTTCCGTTCTTTCTTCTCGTTTTTTTTTCTTTTTTACCACCTACTGCTCGACTCCTCTAGGACTTGGATTCCCCCCTTTGATTGTCACTACGTCCGAAAGCTGTTTTCCACTAGTGTTGCACACCTGCTCCATAAAGCGCATCTCGAGGTAGTACTGAGGATCCACCCCATGTTTGGGCATGCTCTCGAGAACTTTCAGAGCATTCTTCGGCTCTTTCATCTTAAGGAAGTACAGTTTTACCAGCAGCGCGAAAACGTCTCCAATGCGCAGCGCCTCTTCAATGACATCGCGATCGGCCGTGGTGCCGGTGCGGCTGCGCTTGATATAATCGGAGCAGATGCTGATGGTCTCGTCACTCTTCCTCTTCTCTTCCGGGGTGCCCCATTTGTCCGGCGACATGCTCTCCACCAGCTGCTGGCAGTGAACAAAGGATCGCATGATCTCTATGCGGGCCTTCAGCATCGTCAACTTGGACTCATTAACAGCGTTGCTCTTTCCCCCGCCCTTGGCATTATCCATCGTTCTGGCACATTCCTCCAAACACTTGAGCGCCTCTGGGTAGTTTCGGCCCTCATCGATGTGCATTTGTGAGCAAGCATCGTAGAAAGACATAAGGCTGTCATAAGCTTTTGCCTTGCTGTAGAACTGAATGATACTCCTGTAGATTTTCTCGTTGGTGCTCCAACTCTGCGACTGTAGGAAGTTGGCTGCCAGCGTATACATTTCCGCGTTGCGCGAATGGTTGGCGAAGAAGATCACCTTCTCCACATCACCCCCGCGCATAAGCATTTTCATTGCCTTCATGCGTTCCCCAACTTGAGTAAATTTCTTGCAGGCCAAGTTCCAGCTACCTTGGTCTTTTGCGATGTTCGCTACCTGAAGAGTAAACTCTCGCTTCTCTTCTTTCCCTAGCGGATTCTTATCCCCTGTCATCGCTTCGGCCATTTCCTCCGTCAACGTCACATTCTGGTCTTGGCACAAGCGTAGAGCTTCTTCGAACTGTTTGGCAAACACTAGCATTTCGACCGCCTTCTGGTAGTTACGAGTGTCCTTGAAATGCTGCGCCATGTTGAGAAAGATCTGGGGATCCGACTCCTGCTCGGCCAGGGTGGTACTAATCTCATGCAGCGTGTCATACAGTCCACCGCGAATGCACAAGTTAAGAGCACATTGGGTTGCCCCAATCTGGCGGTAAAGGGCCACTGCTTTGTCGTATACGCCCTTGCGCTCCAGGAAGATGGCGCTCTCGAGAATTAGTCTCTCATCTCCGCTGGATGAGGCAAGGTTGTGCACTACAGGAAAGCGTTCTGCCCGACGAGCGACCCGCACCCCGCTGGCATAGGCCCCAGCGTAGCGATAGTAGTTGAGGGCCTGTTCGTAATCCCCAACTTTTTCGAAGTGCTGACCAACAAAAAACGCGGCGCCGACAGGCTCAGGCTCCGTTGGAAGATTGTCGAAAGAAATAGCCTCCATCTGCAGAAACTTCGATTTGTTCCGCTCTAATTCTGTCTGGACGAGTTCTATGGCGCTCTCGATCTTCGGCGGATTGGCCCCGCAAAGAATGCGCACAACGTTGTACACATCTTTTGCGGCATCGTAGTAGCGCAGGGCATCGGATATTTTATGCCGGCGCTCGCTATGTTGCGCTGACCAGAGGAGTAGCTCCCGATTGTGAGCAAAAAGAGCAGCAAATGTTGTTTGTGGATCTTCAGAGGCGCTCCGCCGCGCCTCGTCCTCGTCTAGTTCAGGTGGTGCAGACCCGGAGGTGGGCATGACTAGCTCCTGGAGCTCACGCAGATGATTAGTTTGATAGTAGATCCGCGGAACATCCGTACCGCCGCATTTGGCATTGTAATACCACATAATGGCGGCGTCCATATTCTGCAGGCTTTCCATGAACTGCGCGTACTTGTACGCCACGGGTCGGATGCGAATACGATCAAACTGCTCTGAATGGCGTTGCGCCTGCTCGAACTTCCCACAAGCGAGGAACACATCGGTGATCATGTCGTAGCGTTTGGATGCTCGCAGAATACGCTCGCACTCGTCTATCATGTGGGGGTACGTGGAACTCAGGCCACACGCCAGTGCGGCTAGCTGTACGTTCTTGTCGTCCGGGTACTCCTCTCTCGCCTCACGGAGCCCACGAGCTGCCACGCCGTCTTGGATAGTGGCCAAGCAAACCGCAGCCACATCCAACCGACCATTCGAAACGCACAGTCGCGCTAAGGCCTGCCAGGCAACGGAATCCTTGATGGTCTTGATGCAGCGGTATGCCTCGTCCATGTTCCCTATAGTCGCGTAATAACTGAACTTCATCAGCGCTTCCCGTACCGCCACGTCTTTCTCGTCCTTGAGTCCATCGAAGTCGCGCAGCCTCTTCTGTTCAATGACGTAGTCCTCGGGGTTGCTAGCATTGCCCTTCACCTTCAGGGACGCGAGCAAGAAGTCGGGGATCGTGAGACCCACGAGACAAATTTGGTACGGTTTCAGAGATACGCTGTTGTGAACCTCCAGGCCAGTTGGTGTGGAGAAGAAGGTGACGATGTTGTGCTCCCTCGCGCCCAAGAAATTTGTGGCCCCCAGAGAACTGCGACGGTCGTCTTTCTTCTTCTCAGCAAAATTTTCCATGTTCGGCATGGCCTCCTGGATGTCGTCGTGGTGAACTGCGCGACCCGATTTGGCGGGTTCTGATTTTCCGGACCCGTTTTCCAGTGTTTTTTCATCCTTTTTCGTTCCGTGTGTCTCACACGCAAGCAACAGGTACTCGAGCTCCCCGATAGTGGCGGCGTTAGGCTCTGGGGTATTCCAGCAAAGGGTCTCTGGCACCTCATTGCGGGAGGCGAAATCAAAGCTAGAAAGCTTATCTGTGTCACAGTCGTACACCCAGATGCGCGTATCAGTCGCCTGCATCGGACCAACCTTGGTCATCATGGCAATTCTTCGGCCTTGTGCGTTGATACACGCTGCGGAAACAGTGATGGGAACCTTCTCATCATCTTCTTCCGAAGCTGTGAACAGCAGCGGCCGGGAGGGTCCTATAGCCTTCAGGTCCTGCGATGTGATGCGAGCCAGACGAAGAACGTTTTTGGAAGACACGGCCACCACAAAATCATTCATTACGTTCAATATGATGGGTACGCCTTCGGTTTCTGTAAATGTGATGTGATTGAACACCTTCAACTGCAAGGACTTGAATATCACACGGTGGCCCTCAACGTACAACAGTCCCTCGCGGTGGATAGCGAAAGCGGGGCTGGTGGACGGGATAAAATTTATCAGAGAGAATGTCGAATTGGCCTCGTTGATAGCGAAGACATCAATTTGCGAACCAGTCCACAACGCAATGTTTGGAAAATCAATCGATACGCCACGAACTTTGACCTTGCTCTTGAGGAGGCACTGACAGCCAGTCACACTCTCAATTACCACCATATCACCACTAATTTGTGTTGCTGCTGCGACGCCATCCCATGCCCGCATTCGCACTGTTTCGTGAAGGACGTGCAGCTTTCCGTCGCTGCACACAGCCACGTCGCCGAGGGGGCTCAGTACCAAGCCGTCCACGTGTTTTCCTAACTCGTGTGTGGCAAACGGCTCCCACGTTAGGACTTGCACCGAAGATCCAGGCTTCGCGAGTGTGGTCGTCGGCTGGCCTTTTGTGGGCTGGTATACTGCGAGCACACCCTCCGCTGTCCCGGCGACGAGGAGGTTGCGGCCGATCTCCACAGAAACCGAGGTTATGTGTGCACCGGAGTTGGGAAAATCAACCATGTGCATACCCTCCGTCTCAAGATTAAAGATGCGGACCTTCGCGTCGCCGCACCAGAGAGCAATGCGGCCCTGACCCGCAAGCGCCATTCCAAGGTGGTTGCCCGAGGCGTTGGGCATTGCAACCTTCCTTCGAAATCGCGGAGTCGCCACGAACGACTCGGACAGATGCGTGACGTCAATCATGGGGCGGCCCGAGAGCGTCACCAAGAGGCGTAATTGACGATCAAAAACGGTGGCGACGACATCATCTTCCACAGCGATGCACTCCTTGACCTGCTCGTCTTCGTGAATGTAGTACACTTTCTTGCCGCCATCTGTCATGAGAAAACTAACATCTTCTCCAGCCGAACTCGATACTTTCTGGGCGGGAATGGCAAAACGTACAGGGGCCGGGGCCTTCGTGGCCCAGAGAAAATTTGGAACGGACGGCGTAGGGGTGGCGTCCTCCTTTTCATCGCCTCGAACGTGTTCCCACACCGCGACTGTGCAGTTCTCTGCGGCGGAGAGCAGATACTGGCCGCCACCCGTCCATTTCAGCAGCCGCACAGGGGACGAATGCTCCAGCGCCGCCCGGGCCACGCCAGTGTGTGTCGCTGCCTGAGCACCGAGGAGAAAGAGCGCTGCGTTGCCCGAATCGGCGCCCTTCTCCTCCATTCCGAGTGCGTTGATTGCCGGCATCGACCACACGGATACCCCGCCGCTGCTCCAGCCAATGATAAGGATTCGCTCCATTGGGTGCCACGCGAGAGCTGAGACGTCCCCTGAGCAGCTGTTGCTCCCACTTGGGTGTTTGACCACCGTCAGCGGCTCTCCCTCGCTGTCCGTGATGAGCACAGAGGGTGGGTTGGTCCATCCTGTGGCGAGCAGCGGCTGGGTCGGGTGCGGTTCTATGAGTGTCTTCTGCAATGCACCCTCGTGAGAAGGTGAATTAAGCAGCAGTAAGGTCATTTTAAATGCCTCTATTAAACCTGAACACAGAAAAACAAAAGCAGATGGAGTTTACCAGAGGAATGGAGGTGAGGAGGGACGGATCTCCGCGGCATCTACCCCGTGGGGGGATTAGTAAGTTCAACAGGGGACACGCACAGTCAAGAGAGACCTGTCGCCATACCAACGGAAGAACAAAAAAAAAAAGAAAATGATTGAAGAACATCCTACGCGGACGGTGTTTCCGGGGGTCTAAATGTCTGCAGCAGCTCTAGCCGAAGCAGCTCCAACTGCTTCTTCACCTCGTGCTTCTCTCGATTCTCTTCCAGTAGGCGTGCTCTCAGCTGGGCGTTGGTGTGAGGGATGTCGGGCGTGGTCATCCCTGAGGTTGGGGCTTCCCCCATTTCGACCTCCGTCTCCGCTTCTGCCGCTGCCGTGCGAGACACCGCAAGAACGCTCTCCAGCTGCTCCTCCAGCACTTTTATGGCGTCCGCTTGCATCTGAACAAGATGTTTGGCACTCTCTGCTTCCCTCCTGCACTGGCTGCAAGCGTTGTTATGAGCGTCGGGTAACGGCGTTGAGACATCGTCATCCTCCAGGTCCGTTTCTGGGTCCCTCCATGAAGACTCCGTGGCCGGATCGGGTTCCTCGGCAGCGGCCCGACCCACGGATCTCTGTCTTGCTACTTCCAGTAGTGCCTCCCGCTCTGCCATCATGAGCTCTCGCGCCATGACGGCCTCGAGAAGATCCATGTAGTAGCGCTCTAGCGAGCGGAAGTAGCCCCGCACCACCGCTTGCAGCAGTCGCGAGCTTCCATCTGAACGGGATGGGGCAACCGCAGGGCTGGGCACCGCAACGGGGAGGGACGGCGGTCTGGTCGCCAAGCGGACCTTCTCAGCCTCGAGGAGCAGGCCGCACTCTCGGTAGTGGCAGCGCTCCAGCTCTACATACAAGGCGGTGCAGCGTTCCTCGCACCAGCAGCGCTCCACTGACGTTGTGATGTGTGGCGGCATGGGCCGATTGGGAGAGGTAGAGGCCAGGCGGTCGGCACCCTGAAGCTCATCTGTCAGACGCTTCAACTCCCTGGTGGAGCGGTGGAGTTTATCCTTCAGCGATGCATTCTCGATCTTCACGCGTGATAAATCATAGCTCTGCTGAAGCGTGCACACGACGCAGCTACCTCCAACGACAATAAGCATCAGTTTGATGGCGGCTGCCAGCACCCACGCCCACAGACGTGACAGCCAGCTGCCCTTCTGGGACATCACCCAGCGCACATCGCAGTCTCCGAGGGCGTCAGGGCTCAGAAAGCCAACCAGCTTAGCAGCAATGTCACTGCCGGTCGTGGCCTCTACCTCGTCCAGCCGCTGCCGGAGGGAGGCAAGCTCTGCACTGCAGTTCAGCCGGCGCTTGGGCACCGCCAGCAGTTCACAGGACAGAGCACATCGACCCTCAACGCGCTGGCGCAGGCGTGCGACGGCGGCGGCGGAGTCCAGCGCGTTGCCGGGATTGTCCTGCTCCGCCACGTGGTGACGAGCCGCCTCCTGTGCGAAGTGCTCGAGTCGTGCCTGTTGCTCTTTCACAGCCTCACTCAGTTTGGTAAACTTCTCCGCATCTTTGCTCTCAAGAGCACGAAGCTGAGATTCGCAACTAGACGTCTGAGCTTCCAGTTGCAGCCGTAAAACGTGAGTTGTGCTGTTCAGCGTATGATTGCAGCGCCGAGTTTCCATTTCGGCTGTTTCCATAACACGCTTGTTGCATTCCAGAAGTTGTGCATTTCTAATGGCTAACTGTTTTGCCTCCAGCGTGTGAGACGCCGTAGCCAGGCGCTGGTCGCATTCTTCGCGCAGCTGTCGTGTGAGAGTTACAGCGTGATTCAGCGCTTCAGTCGTGAGACGGCGCAGCTCGGCAACAGCTTCCGTTGATTCTGCAGGCGGAGAAATCTTCTCGATTGCTCCTGGCGTCTGAATCGCTTCATGCCGCACTTCAGGCTGTGCCTGTACTGCCTGCTGTGCCATACTCTTCGGATGCTTGGCCTGAGACAAATGGATCTCACGTTGGGTGTTGTCCTTCTGCCATTCGGCAGTGCAACGCTGGCGCGCCTCTGTATTGGCGCTGTACGAACAGCTTGTGTTCTCGACCGGTGGAGGAGGGACGTCGTTTGAGCAGTTGCATGAGGTGACCGGCAGCGGGGCGGGAGGTGTTGAGCGGAGCGGTGAGGGGAATTCGAACTGAACCGCCTTCTGTAATCTTGCAACGACCTCATCTGAGAGCTTCCAGTACGGCGGCTCTTGTGTCCAGTCAGAATGACTACTACGTAAGTCTACCTCTGCTTCATCGTGTTCCTGGTGTAGAAGGCTGAACTCCATGAGAACACCGCGGCGCAGCGTCACGTTCTGGTTTGTCTTTGTTGGGAGCTTTGGCAGTTTTTCTAGTGCAGCAGACAGGGATGCCTGCTCTGACGGATTCGGAGCCCACAACTTGTCATCGGGAAAGAAGTGGAACGCATGCAACCACCGCTCATAGCTGTCCACACTTCTTCTGGGCTCAGAGTTAAAGATTCTCGTTTTGTTCGTTGTGAGCGGATGTGCCGTACTCGTGGAAGCATTGGGGTTTGTCCCTCGTGGGTTCATTCGCATATTTGGCTGCTTGTCCGGCATAGACATCGAAACTGGGGACGGTTTAGCATCAGCAGATGACTCAGTATTGTTACCCTTCAAAAAGGCTGGATGATCTGGCTTACGGTTTTCGGTACTTTTTCCCCACAAGATTTTAAAGCATTGTGGGACTCTAACCACCGCACTCCAGCTAGTGCGAAATGCGCTACGCAGAGCCCCAGTGAATGAACGCCACAGCAGCTTTACTCCTTGAGCTTTGGTGGCAGAAACAGTTTGTTGAACTTCAGCTCGAATCTCTTGTTCGTCTGGTTTATTACCATCCGCTTGCGGAGTTGCAGATGGTTCTGCTGGAGCGGAGTGCGACACAGAAGAGACGGGTCTTGAGGGGGCCGTGGAGCTCGATCCTTGGCCTCTTTGTTCCAGCGCATGGAGGCGCTGCATGACGATATCGCCCGGTGCTTTAAAAACCTTAGTAGCGAGGAGTCTCAGGCGTTGTGAAACTCTAACCACCGCACTCCAGCTAGTGCGAAATGCGCTACGCAGAGCCCCAGTGAATGAACGCCACAGCAGCTTTACTCCTTGAGCTTTGGTGGCAGAAACAGTTTGTTGAACTTCAGCTCGAATCTCTTGTTCGTCTGGTTTATTACCATCCGCTTGCGGAGTTGCAGATGGTTCTGCTGGAGCGGAGTGCGACACAGAAGAGACGGGTCTTGAGGGGGCCGTGGAGCTCGATCCTTGGCCTCTTTGTTCCAGCGCATGGAGGCGCTGCATGACGATATCGCCCGGTGCTTTAAAAACCTTAGTAGCGAGGAGTCTCAGGCGTTGTGAAACTCTAACCACCGCACTCCAGCTAGTGCGAAATGCGCTACGCAGAGCCCCAGTGAATGAACGCCACAGCAGCTTTACTCCTTGAGCTTTGGTGGCAGAAACAGTTTGTTGAACTTCAGCTCGAATCTCTTGTTCGTCTGGTTTATTACCATCCGCTTGCGGAGTTGCAGATGGTTCTGCTGGAGCGGAGTGCGACACAGAAGAGACGGGTCTTGAGGGGGCCGTGGAGCTCGATCCTTGGCCTCTTTGTTCCAGCGCATGGAGGCGCTGCATGACGATATCGCCCGGTGCTTTAAAAACCTTAGTAGCGAGGAGTCTCAGGCGTTGTGAAACTCTAACCACCGCACTCCAGCTAGTGCGAAATGCGCTACGCAGAGCCCCAGTGAATGAACGCCACAGCAGCTTTACTCCTTGAGCTTTGGTGGCAGAAACAGTTTGTTGAACTTCAGCTCGAATCTCTTGTTCGTCTGGTTTATTACCATCCGCTTGCGGAGTTGCAGATGGTTCTGCTGGAGCGGAGTGCGACACAGAAGAGACGGGTCTTGAGGGGGCCGTGGAGCTCGATCCTTGGCCTCTTTGTTCCAGCGCATGGAGGCGCTGCATGACGATATCGCCCGGTGCTTTAAAAACCTTAGTAGCGAGGAGTCTCAGGCGTTGTGAAACTCTAACCACCGCACTCCAGCTAGTGCGAAATGCGCTACGCAGAGCCCTAGTGAATGAATGCCAAACCTTTGCCAGCATCTTGCTGCCTGGCTCCGGTTGTTTCTCACTTGTTCGCTGTGCAAAGAATGAGCTGCTCATAGAACGTAGGTAAACCAGTGGATTGATGGCCGTGATATCAACCCCCATAGTTTCGCATTGAGACAGGAGTGCCTCTTTGGAACGCGTCGCGAAGAAGTCCCAGGTGGCACGGGGGGAACGCGTCACGGATTCGCGAATGTGTTTGCCCCAGTCAGTGGTATAAGTTGCAACTGTTAGTCCACTGACCAGGAGCACCACCATTAAGATGATAACCCCGGCTTTGAAGAAGGGGCCCGACGGCGACGCTACCCCACTAGTAGCGCGGCTTTGGCTATCTCTCTCGGCAGGAACGCGGAGATGCGGCATATGATCCCCTCCACCTTCCGTAACACTACTGGTTCGCCGAGCCAAACTTAGCTGGCGAGCGCGTTCAAACTCGAAGACAGGGGGTCCACGAGGGTCCAGGCATGTCCTCGTACGGGTGGACGACCTGTGCGATTGCCGCCCGTTGCTGGGCTGAGACGACGAATCCATTGGGCGATCCACCCGAGAAGAGCAATGCCTCCCGTCACACAGGCGTGATACCCTACTGTGGTTAGTTTCTTCATGAATACAGCGGAGAAAAGGTGAGCAACAAAAATATACATGCATTTTTTTTCCTGGCAGTTCGTGGACCTCAAGTCATACAGTCCAAGGCTTCCCGTAAATATTATCGTCGAAACACTTTGTGAGCTGCAGTACTCTCCAGGCCAGAACAAAGTATCACAAGTATCACAATGAATAGCTTTTGCTTTTGATAATAGAAACCATTTCACCCAGTGCCGCGCCCGCGCCCGCGCCCCTTCGTGGGTACAGGCTTTTTCGTTGTGAGGCGCTGAGCCCCGGAACGCGCCTCTGGTGAGTCATGTCGATGCGGTGCCGAGGAGGGATGGGACGGCATGAGCTTGTCCGAGCGGTCGGACCTTGGTGCCGACCCACTATTCGGAGCCTTTCCTGGTGGATGCCTGGAGCTGCTGCTGCTACGCCCGCGGCATTTGGAATCTACTTTATCGGGCAGAGGCGGGAGGCTCTTGCCGGCTGGCATACGCAGCGCCTTCTTCCCTCGCGAATCAACTGGCTTGCTAGGTAGCGGTTTGGCGCCGAGGGGCGCCGTGTCCAGCGAGCGACGCGATGGCTTTAGTTCCATTGGCGGCGCAGGAAGTGGGGTTGGGGGTGGTAGCGGGTCAGCAGGGCCGTGGCCACCCCAGTCCACCGCTGCACTCGGTCGGCCCTTAAAAGACAGAGTCTGTTCCTGGGAGTTTTCTGGGGGGTAAGGTTCATTAGATACAGCAGGAGCGATGGGCTGAGAGGGGGAGGTCGGTGATGCCCCAGCTTTCCCCTGCTCGTTGCGGTATGTGGACGCGATCAGCGCCTTGAGGCCGCGCGTGCCCTGGACAGCCACCGTTTCAGGGTCCTCGAGTTTGAACTCTTCTCGAATGTAGTCTGTCATCCAGTCGACGAAGGACTCAAAGGTGGTGATAGCTAACATAATCCGCCACGCAGGATAGGAAACGACATTCATTGGGCCTGGCTCCATTTGATCGTAGCTCACAGGGGTATCAAATAAATCTTCAGCAAATTCAGTTTCGTCGAATCCGGGAACCTTGGTGGATAGTATCTCAAAGAGAACGTGAGCTACTCTGGCGCTAAACTCGTTGAAGACCCGGTATTCCTCGTGGCTGTACGACTCTACGGAGCTTGACTTCCCCTCCCGGTGAATGTGCTCCAAGAAATACTTGTGATTGTCGTATAGAAAACGGGCGACACTGTTAGTGAACTTCTCGTCACGGATAAGGCTCTCCAGCCAGCGAACACAATCTAGAAAACGATCCAGCTTTTTCTGGGCTTCAGCCACCAGTGCTTCAGGTGTCATGAAGCCGTCGCTCTCGTTGCCGAAGCGTCGCGTGTTGCGTTGTGCCACCTGCACAGCAGCCACCTCCTCCATGGACATGGCGCCATCGCACATTCGTCGCGACATTGGCGCACTAGAGCGTTGGGAAACTATATCTGCTGCCGCGAGAGTAAACGCCTCGCCGAGATGTTCTGTGGCAATGAAGGCACGCGGCTCTTCATCACCCTCTTCTCCCTCCCCTTCCCCCCACGCTTCGTACAGTCTGTGCAACGCATCGTATTGGTAATCTGTAAAGGAATGAGCGGGGAGGTGATAGAGCTTGCGTCCCTCGCCAATAGAACCCGCATCGGGTTGCAATAGCGCCGATGACAAGTCACTCTCCTCTTCCTTCTTCGCTTTTCGCTCTGCCTCAATATCTTCACCGAGGAGCTGTAGCAGGTGCTCGAACTCGTGCTTCAGAGTTGTGTCTGCAGTGTCAGGCTTGACTGTACCTTGTTTGGACGGCGCCGGCTTTGCTGGGGGTCCCTGCGGCACTGCCTGGGGTGGTTTGAATGGTGAAGAGCCCACATCTCTAGAGAGTTCTGGCTCGGTCGCGTTTTTGTGAGTCCCGGAGGTGTCTCCGGCTTCCATGCCGCCAGAGGGGGTCAAACCCGATTCAGCAGCTTGCTCCTCCCGCTGGATTCTTTCTTCCTCTTCCATTTGACGCTTGACTTTTTCCTCCCTCTTCTTCTTCTCGTATGCGATGAGGCGTTCGTTGGGCTGCGGCGGCGGTTTCTTGTAGTTCATCTCCCTGGCAGGATAAAGAAACGCCTGTGTCTTGCGCCGCGCTTCGGCCAGCGCCTCTTCATCGCTGTCCACATCGCTCTCGGTCTGTGTCGTCAGGAATGCCTTTGCCAGGGGCGGTTCCGCAGGTCCGGCGGATGCCGGTGACGCAGTCACTGCAGACGGGACGCTAGTGTCAGAATCCGAAGAGCTTTCTTGGTCGTTCTCAATCCGCACTCGCTCTCGTTCGGGGCCCGAATAGAAGTACCGACGTTCCCCCTTCTGACGGTCGCGATCGTCTCGCGAGAAGAACCCTTGGGCCGCGAGAGCCGCTTGCTTGGCGCTAATCGGTTTAGCCTTGATGGGCATTGGAGGGGGCGAAGTCAACTAAAGCCTCTGCTTCCAACGGAGCCCCAGTGACCCACTGCCGTGTAGCTGGTGTTTGCGTCCCTCCTGAAACAAAACAAAAAACAAGAGGACATGAGAACAAGAGAGACATTTTTTTTAAAAAAAAAAAGAAGCAACACAATACGGCATGGCGTGCATCTTGCACTCCTTTATGGGTCATTCCCACCGCAGTCTCTTCCCCTCGCCGTTTGATGGTGTGTGTAGTAGCGTGTTGTCTTCTGTTCTCTTGCGGACGAGGTGACCACTGCATCACCACGATCCAGCAAAAAAAAAAGATGCACAGGGAGGCGGTACATAGGATTATAAACATGTTCGGCGTAAGAATGAACGATAACTTCTAGTACTCTTGGCATCTACATCGGCCGTCTACCATGTTGTGGCGTCTCTCGCCTGTAGAAGGACGTCTTTTACTACTCCTGATTACATAATGGGGGTGGAACAACAGGCAAACAAAACGTCATTTGACCGTCATTACGAATTTCTATTGAGGGGAGCATCTAGTTCTGAGGGGTTGCCCCCGGTCCGAAACGGGAAGCTGATTCATCATAGACCTGCTTGCCTGTCGCATTCATACGGCCCTTCTGAAAGTCAAGGAAGCGCTGCATGTCCGTCTCACGCTCCTGGTTGGTGGTACGCCACAGAGAGCTTGTCGTCTTGTACTGGTCCATCGGATCGCAGCAGCAACCTCGTTGCTGCTGCTGCTGCTCCCCGCGCTCCGCCGCGTTGTACGTCCCCGCGCCGGGAGCGGGACGACCTGCCTCAGCAGCTGCACCTTCAACCTGAGGTGGCGGTGGCACGTTGCCCCTTTCCGCCCCGTATGCGCCGTTTCGGGCGTCATACACATTGTACGTACTACCAGGGTACTGCAAATCACCCTCCGCCGGCTCGTTGTCAGCGATGTTGTTGTTGAAGACCGGCTGGTTCCTCGGTCCGTTGTAAAACTCGTGGCGCGGCTTGACGGCAGACCCTTGGTTCCCTTGGTTGCTGTCCATTGTCACAGGGAGAAAAACAACCCCAGTCCCGTGAGGGTGAGTGTTGAAGTTTTTGACGCGGGCACGCTTTCCTAACATGTTGCTGTCCATGTTGTCGCTGTACTGCCCGTTGCCCATCGGAGGCTCACGGGTCCCGTAACTAACACCGGCGTTAGGGTTGATGATCTTGCCCGTGGAGCGGTATGCCACAGACCCGGACATCTGAGGGCACAGATGCTTGCCCTGTACATTAACGGCGAAGCAATGCGGGCACAAATGAGGCTGGTTCGGACAATTGCCAACCTTTTCGCGCGTCTTTTTCGACTGCTCATGAACCAACTTCCGCAGCTGCAGGACCTGATTGCGTGTAAGCGGCTGGTTCGCGTTTGTTTCGGGGTCCTCATCCATGATTCCTTGCAGGGTGCGCAGAGTGTTGCGCAACTCCCGGTCAGCAGAGCACCGAGACGATGCAGTGCTGTCGCCGCTTCCTAACCGCCGCTGTTGCTGAGACGAGGTGGTGGACTCTGACTTCTCTGAGACAGAAACGGCGCTGCCGGGGACCTCTTCGGGCGTTTGCTTGCCTGTCTGTTCCTCCTCTGGCAACCCGAGAGCACGCCGCTCGGCTCTCAGCCGCATCTCCTCGCGAAGGCGCGCCTGGTTTTCGAGCAGGAGCATCTCCTCCAGGCGGTCCCGGCGGCGAACAGGGACTAGTTGAGACGCGAGTTCGGCCTCTTTCGCTTCGCGGCGCTTCTTGCTGCTCACCAGCATCTCATCTGGAACAAAACGCTTCGCATTCTTCATGCTCGCGATCAGCGCCCGGTTATTGAGAGTTTCCTTCAAGCATTTGGCGTACAGTTCGTCCTTGCTAGGGCCCGTGCCGTCGCAGTTTTCCTTGGCAATCTTGAGGCAAGCCGTGTCGCCACACTGGCGCCCCTTGTTGTCGGGGTTCTTGCAAAAGTCGCACTGGCAGTAGGCGCGGCACTGGTTGTGAATCATCCTTATTGTCCTTGTGCGGGAATGCTCTGTAAAACAACAAAAAAAAAACGAAGATACTACTTCACTACTTTCAGAGGGGAGACCAGAGAGAAGTCAGGCAACGCAAAATAATTGTCCGCATTCGTCTGTGGAGCCCAAACGCAGTGCATCAGATGTCAACGCGAAGGTAACGCCCATATCCCTCGCATTCACAATTCACAAGAGAGTCGGGTTCCGTAAATTGTTTTATTCTTTCATTGGCTGCTGGAGCCCCACTCTAGTACAAAAAGGAAGGCGGAGATCTTTACATCCCTATAAACTTTTTCTACAATCGAATGCTACATACATTAAAATAGAGTCACAGTGGTGTAACATGATTCTATAGCCAGGTGCCGCTCCGCCGTCAGCCACACCCTCACTGAACTATCTGGGCAACCAGCTCCCCTTCTGCATGTCACCAGATAGTCTATTTCTTCATGGTTTCTTCTTCTTTTTTTTGCACTGCTACGTTTTATATATCGTCTATTCCACAGGAGCTCTATCCGCCTCTTGCACACCCATTGATGGGGCTTGGCAGGTTCCCTTACGAATAGGGCGATATCTTCTGCTCTCGGGAGACTACTACATCTATCAGACCGAGGTGGCAGGCTGCTAGGCAGCGTAGGTTACCTTCTTTGGTGCGACGGGGCCTAGGTTCTCCTCCTTCTGCATCGAAACGGCAGCAGCGGCTCCGGGAGTGAGGCGCTGCTGGCCGGGAGCGACCTCTCCGAATTTGAGTCCTTTGTACCACACGACACCGGTACCCTGGGGGTGATCCACCTTCGAACGCAGACTGGCGATCGTTTCTCTTGGCTCGGAACTGCGTCGAGCTCCAGGTGCTCCGGCCCCGGCGCCAGCGACGGCAAGCTGCACCTGACTGTCATAATCGTACGGCATTTCGCCGGCGCCGTTGGCGGCAAGAACCCGGCGAAGGCTGCGTCGATTATACGGATTGATGGGATCCATAGCAGCTAAGCGGACGTCGTCCAGGGTGTCCTGCAGACGGTGGGCGGCGTGGCACTGGGGGGGCGGCGTCACGGGGCAGCGGTGTGCCAGAAGGTAGGCTTCCCGAACGGTCTCGGGGTCGACACCATCCCCGAGGGCTCCTGGGTACTGGCTGTCGCCAACATAGTTGCTGCCGTTGCGCGGAGCACCCACTCTCTCGGCGCCGTCCCTCGGCCCGTCCGCCCCGTTGTCCGGGGCGCCGTAAGGGCATCCGACTCCGGGGCAATAACCCGGGGGGAGAGGCTCAGGGCGGAGTTCCTGGCCGGTACGGCGCAACATCCCCGCGCGGTCCGCCTCCAGGGACGCGTTCACGCGCGCCTTGTGTTCCATGATCAGAAGTCGCTCGAGGCGGTCAAGGTCCTTCAGGGCATCCTGCGCCTCTTCGTCCTTCGATCGTGGCGCACCGTTCGAGCCGTCCACGTTTGGAGGAAGACCGCGGCCCCGGGCAGCGTTGAGGGCCGTTTGGTTCACCGGCGCGGGGTAGTTGGGGTCGAAGTCGGTCGGGTTGTTCCCCTTGGCAAAGGTGCACTTTGTCATTTCATCGTGGCACTTGCAGCAGCACCCGTTGCGGAGCTGCGCATGCTGCAGCATCTGCGCGCGGCGGCCCACCGTCCACTTCTTTGCGTTCACATTACGCCGGCTGTTGCAGAAGTCGCACTGGCAGTGGTGGTGCGACTGGTACTCCGCCGTTTCGCGAGGGGCTTTGAGAGACATTTCTGAGATTCAACGGAGCTCGAACAGCGCAAAAAAAAAGAACTACTTGAATCTACTGAACAGAACCAGTGAAGTTTTGCTAAAGAATCACAACATACGCAATGCAAGACGAGAAAAAGGTTCATCACTCCTTCGTGTAGACCAAACTTATCAGCAGTGTAGCAGCTCTGATCATCGTCAACGGAAAAGGCGACGTGATGTGATTGGTGAGCTGAAACGGGAGAACACGAAAAAAGTTTTCCATTACAGTGAGATAGTGCTTTGAAAAATGGTCAACCGTGTATCCGACATTCTGGAACGGCATACCAACAGAGAACCTACAGGAACACTGTCAGCCGTTGGACATACTTGTCTAATCGTTTTTTAGTTTTGTTGGCGGCGGCGCACTGTGCGTGCTGCGAGATCCATGCGTTGTGTGTGCCCCTGATTTACTGTTGGTGAGCTCGTTGAACTGTTTAGATGCGACCCCCATCGCCATAGAGAGCCACGCTGGCCCAGAATCCTGTAAATCCACCCATAGCTCCAACATCTGGTTTCGTGCGAGCAAGGCGAGCAACGCAAGAGCACCAGCTAGCAACAGCGGGGATGTCCCTACTATCTTGTCGAAGCACAGAACAGCAAGAGCGACGTACACCCACCACGGACTCTGTTGGCGAGATGCCTCAATGGTTCTCATCATGGACTCCACCGTGAAGTCCATCCTCTCTTTGAGCTGTTGAAATGTGTACGTTAAGGTTGTCGCAGTGATCAGAATGTTCTCCTGTTTGACCCCCTCTGTCGCCGTTCCTGAAACGATCTGAGAGGTGGAGGGGTAGACGGGAGGGTGATGGATGCCCCGGAAGACCAGAAAGAACTGCTCCTCTTCAGGGTCGTTCCGGATCTGTACCTTCGTCGTCAGGTTGGTGGCAACATCCTCTAACGTCTGAGGGTCCTCAGGTGTGGAGGACGGGGAGACCACCTCCAGACGGAAATACAACAGCGCCGCTAGCACAAATATAGCACCTTGCTGGGCCCCTGGAACCAGCTTCTCCAGCGCCGCTGCGGATCGGACAACCCGAACCCGGCCCTCGGGTGTGTGAGTGAGCCCCTTTTCAAAGACTCTGTGAAGTGTGTCCGGTATGTTGGACGTCATCGAGACAAGTCGATTCCGCAACTGTTCTACCAACTCTCGTGTAATGGCGGAGGTGACGCACGAACGCAATAGATCATCAGATTGAATAGTAGGTGCAAAGCGGCCAAACAGCTCCACGGAAGGCGGCCGCTGTTGTTGTATTGTACGTAGTAGTTCTGTGAGGCTCAAGCAGAGATCCTCCCAGAACAGGGATACTGCTTCCCTGCAAGCTGCGTTGTTTACCATCAATGACAGTTCACCTTCCAAATTGGAGTTGGATTTCTCAAACGGAGATTTCTGGCCCGCCGACATGAGTTGTTGGACACTGCGCTCCACCAGAGCATGGGCCTGGGTCTCGACGACGCCAGCGACTTCCTTTGCGACGCGCTTGGAAAAGATTTCTAGCACCTCCCCACCGCCGCGCACAAGCTCCTTGTGTAACAGCTGCAGGTGAGCAGCAACAACTTCATCGTTGTAGAGCTTCGAGAGATCTGCATACGACGCCTCTCTGGCATCTATCATTTTCTGCAGTTTCTGCACCAGGCCCACCATAGGATCACCGTCATTGATCATCTTGCGTAGCGCCTGGCACTCGCTGTTGAACTCTTCGATCTCGCTTCCCGTTATTTCCTTGCAGCGGTGCTGCGCCAGCATCTCACGTTGGGAGGGAATGTTCAGATCCTTGCTGGTGAGAATCGCTTTCCAGCAACTAGACAAGTACGACGGCAACCCTTCGAGGGGCACGTCGCGAAGCATCCCCTTCCTTTGGAACAGATAATTCGTACTAGAGGGTGTGCAGAACCACTGCCGTAGGTCCTTCAGCGCATGGATAAACACATCATGCTGCAGCTTGTAGTGTGGTAGCGTGACACAACGCAGTCGGAAGAAGTCATCAAAAGTGGCGTCAGCGAACATCTGCGGCTTTTTGATGCCCAACCATACCTGGTTGAAAGACCGCTGCACTGCATCCTTCATAGGCGCCGGGTCCTCCTCGGTGAAGTCACGAAGTACGACTAACAGTGTCGGCTTTTCATCGCGCTGGTATCCCTGCTGGAGAAATAAGTGCAAATTGACCTCAAAGATCGTCCGTAGCAGAGACAAATTCGCAGCGTTGATTCGGCCGACGTCCACGGCCCACATATTGACAATCAGTGTATCTGCCGCGCTCAGACCAAAGAGGGAAAGTTGTCGTTCAAAATTCTGATTTTCCCCTCGCTCCAGCCCATCAGTGCCTTCCAGGTCCATCAGCAGCAGTGGCTGTTCCATATTCTTGTATCCATCCGTTTCGGAGGCAGAGCTGAGGAAAGCCCCGCGTGTTGTCTGTCCACGGCGTCCAGTGGGGTCCAAGGTCTGAAACTGAGTGCCAAACAACTCGTTGAGAAGCGTGGACTTACCGCTGCTTTGACCACCAAATATGCAAACAACATGATAGTTCACGCCGATGCGATGCAAGTACTGTGCTGCCTCACCGTGCTCCCCTCCTCCTGTGGCGGAGAAGAGATACTCTGTGAGCTCGTTCTGCCCCACTAGCATTCCATTGTCGTCAATTAGGTGTAGCATTTTGAAGAACGTTCCTCGTGATCTTAAAGTCCCACGTACGTGCGTTTAAGCCGGAACACAAAAGTTTCGGTCAGAATGGCGTGACTAATGTGCAACAAAAAAAGAGTTCAAAAAGAGAAAAAGAGAAAGCAGAATACGTATTCGAACCGGCTTCCACAGCCTCGGATTAGGTTAGCGTGGTCCTTCCCGCCACTCCCGATCCACAGGAACACCGGGCTGCATGGAGGACGTGACCTACTGCGTGCAGTCCGCAACTGAACTAGGGAAAGCATTTCATGAAGCGTAGAACATACAAAAAGCATTGAAAAGCCAACTCTCACACACAGCAACAAAAATGCGACAGAAGAAAAATACAATATATATATATTACACATATCTTATACTTATACAATGTTAATGTATCTTTTTTTTTATGAGAGGAAAAAAAAAAGAGGGTCGCATCAAATAGACTACTACTTTTGCCTCTACAATCAGACACGGGGAGGACCACAGACTGGGATACACGCCACACTTGTGCATCCTTCAGTACTGCAAGACAATATAAATAATTTTTGTTCTCGAAACAAGAAAAATATATCTTTAAAAGAAATAGTAACAATAAGAGGGAAAAAAAGCACCTCCACTACCCACTTGCTGTTATGAGGTAGAACTGGGAACATGTAAACGACACAAATGCACAGCTGTGACGGAGAAGGGGGAGAGCTGTCGGAGCCCCGTCGGGGTTTCCTTTCGATGCTCACTCAACAATCGCAGCGCTTTGACCACATCAAATATTCGTGGTGCAGAGTACTTGGCAAAGGTGGACGAGATATGACTATCATAGAAACTGCGCACCTGCTGCTCCACAGCCGTTGCCTCACTCAGTACGGCACCGGAGTCGTCCCACGACCCCATCGCCACCGCCGATTCCTCGGCGCTGTAGCACAGCTGGGCGTACTTGTGCATCAGTTCCGCCCACGGCTTCATCGCGTTGTAGTTCATAGCATTGCGGCCAATGCGGCCAGATGCGAAGCTCGTAGGAGAGCCGTGGAACGACGCATTCACATCCTCTGTTTTTGGAAGAATGATAGTGTAGAAAGCGTGCACATCTACTTGAATTTTGCTCGTGGTGGCGTGGTTATCGACTACGGTGGTGGTCGAGACATTTACGTCCACCAGGCGGTTCAGCGGTGTGAAGCCCTTCACTGGCTCGTCGTCGTCTGTCTCACTTTCTACCACTTCAATCGGCGCTTTTGCCTCCTCTGCCTCCACGACCTCATCATCACGGTTCTCCTCGTCATCGGCCGCGCCGTTCGGTGCCTCGGTGGTGTCATTCTTCGCTTCCTCCTGTTGAGCAAGCCGGGCATGTCGCTCTTCCTCCTTTTGGCGCCGGCGACGGTCCTTCGCCGTCAGCACCTCCTCTACCGACACGACAAGAGATCGCCGCCGTGCCTCGATGATGTCAAGCGGTGCATTCACTACGCCGTACTCCACGAAGCGCATCAAAATGGCGGTTGTAATCTCCTTCGCAGTGCTCGACATGTTGCGTCCTCTCCCCGCATCTCTCTGCATGTCGAACGGCCCATGACTCACATTGAGCAAACCACCTTGCTTCCTGTGACCGTGTTGTTCGCCATCCACCTGCTGCGACACGGTGGTCACGGGGCGAGAGATGGACTCCAGCACGGATGTGCCCATGGACCGATCACGCACAAGCGTTTTCGTGAAGAGCTCATTCGCTACAATGTTTTGAGAGTGAGAACGAGCCAAATCTAACGCCACTTCCATTTCGTGCAGCACCTCACCGTAGATGGTGAATGCAGTCGAGCAGCTCGCCTCCGGCTTGGGGAGGCTTTCCTTGCTCAGTTCTTCGGGTAGCGCCACCTCAAATTCATCATCCGAATCATCATCGTTGACCGTCTTTTTGAGAGCCCGGTGTTCCAACGTCGAATCTACATCCTTGCGCAGCTCGTCAGTATCGTTGTACGTTTTCAGCCCGAACAGCTGTCTTAGCCACCTCTTGAAGCGCCTCTTTGTCGGCATACCTTCAGTGGCTGACACGAAGTCCTTCCAGGCCTCCTCTTCCCGTTCCTTGCCCTCGTAGATTCCTGTTACCGTCACGCCGTCATCATATTGTTCATCGAAAATTGCCTTCTTCGTCCACTCCCCCTCGCGTGGGGCAGGGGCGCCGCCCCGCGTGAAGCTGGTGATGTTCCCCATCACGGCGTCGCCACGGCATAGCGCAATATTTGGCGGTTCGAAGTTCCGGCGCTCGCAGAATTCCATCACACAAGCAGTGATGATATACGCAATGAGGGACGGGTGCCGCACCCTGTCGCACACGTTGATCCACAGCACCGCATCATCCCCACACTGGGACAAATAGGCCCCACTCTTGTTGTTGGGCAGTAACACGTTGGCCACCTCACACACAAATTTCATAATGAGCGTCGCGTCTTCGAAGTAGTTTCGCTCGCGGATCATGGGCGCGCTTCTCTTTTCTGCCACCTCACTCAGCAGCGCCGAGATCTGATCGACCTCGGAGAGACCAGATTTCAGAAGCCCAGAAAAATTGGATCTCGACATACTCTCCGCCATGGCAGAACCGACATCTCGGGAGGAAGTGGTCAAATATGAAAAGTTCAGCCTCATGCCGACAATACCACGCCGCCTAATAAGAGTGGGGCGGACAAAAAGGGAGTTGTGCAGCAGCGCCTTCGCCGGCACTCCTACGGGCGGCTTCACCATCGGGAGCGGTAGAAAAGGTTCTAGCTTGCGGACTGTGCGGTTACCAATGTACAGATGCCGCTCCTCCTCTTCAATTAGACTTTTCTTCGTCATCACGAGTCGCATCTCTGTGTCCATATCATTCACCTGTAAGTGGGCCATCTTCATTGTCGCGTCATGCATACGAATCACCGATGCACGCATTTGCACCGCAGTTTCGTTCACCTCGTTGTAGGCCCCGCGGTTGTATCGGAAACAAATCAGCAGAACAGCATGCCATATGAGTCCAATAGATCCCAACGCAAACGAAATGGTAACCGCCAGTAGCGCAACATAGTCATTAGTGTTGCGAAATTTTTCCACCTGCTGCATGAGCGGGTCGTTCAATTGCGCCATGTTGGACGAGACTACGGATACATCATCCACCATTTTCTCACCTCTTGTGAGATCCGACACATCTGTTCCGGTCGCTTTGAACGTGTTCGACAGCATTTGGAGAATGACGTCTTCAACTCCTTCCGGTAGACGCACTTCCAACGTGTTTGAGTTGTCTGACGCAACGTCATTCAATAAATGGAGCACATCCGGGTCTGAAGGGAACAGAAACGTCCGCTCAAAAACTCTGGTGACACCAATTACATATTGCAGGTACTGGGCTTCGGACTCTGTGGCTGGCGATGGCATGCTGAGGCCGAGACCCTGCTTCTCAAAGTACAGTGTCAGCGACTTGACGATATACAGCGCTACTGTTGCGAACACGTTCTTCGTCTGCTCCATCTCGCTGGAAGTTCGAATCGCTTCTTGAAACATAAAAATACCCCGAAAGATGAGCACGTAGCCAATCATGTTTTCGTACCGCATCATGATGTCTCCATTCGCTGCGCTCGTCGCCGCCCTCACCCGAATGGTTGCTAGGTCCCTCGAATTGAAAAAGGTCGAAATAGGTGTTTCCCCAAACTTTTTCTGCAAGCTGCTACCATGATTACCAAACTCCTCCTCAATCTTCGCAACAACGTCATCGACTTTTTGCTGCGCAGCGGTATACTTCTTTCTCACTGCTTCAAGAGAGACATAAAATTGCGCCATTTGGTCTGGGGTGGCGTCTAAACGACTTACAAAACCGTTGATGTACGCTGCAATAGCCTGTTCCTCGACGAGATACGTTGAAAGGGTCGCCAGAAGCTTCCCTGTCGTCAGAACATTCTTGGAGGATGTAGTCACGATCGTGTTGAACTGCGTCACAAACACCACGATGAAGAATGCAAGCGGGATAAGAAGGATGCAGGCCTGCAGACACACGGGGTTCCACTGTTTTACGCTGATCACATGGCCCCCGTACGGCAGTTCAGACGATGAGATAGGGGGAGTCTCGTCTTCCTTCTCCAGCGCCTGCTGCTCCTCCAGTGTCGCGCCCTGCACGCCGTAGCACTCGTGCTTTGACACTGCGTTGTCGCTCTGGATCGCCAGTCCTTCAGGCTGCTCCAAGTCCGCAATGCTCAGCGAGGGTATCATCACCGCGTGGTCCAGTGGCGTTCCATCTGGTGCCCGGCACGACTCCCTAAAGATGACTTCCAGGCATCCCGTGCGCAGACCTTGAACTCGTTGCGCACTATTCATCGCGTGTGAATTTCCATCCTGAACGCTGCAGGACCCGGACTGTAGAGAGCCATGCTTCATGATTGTGGGGATGGGATTTGCTGTCCCATCCTTCGGCTCGACGACTGCGAGTTGAGGGGCGTGATGTAGAATAGGAGAGAGGACTGTATCGGCAGCGGGTGGATTTTCCGCAACACTAGAGTGGCTGGTCTCCGCCATTACCGTTGGTTTCCGGTTCTTTCGGTGTGCCGTGAAACTCGGTGGCTGGTCCGCCCCGTCTGGCGTTGGTGCCGCCGTCAATGGCCCACTAAAAGACAGCGCAGCAGAAATTGGCTCTCTGTCCCCCTGTGGTGCTTGTCCCCCTGCCCCGGGAAGAGGAGCTGGCGGGGGAGGGGCCTCCGGGATGGACGCCAAGATGCGCTCGATCTCATCAAGGTTCAAGGCATCGGACACTCGGCGCCCATCTTGGTCGGCTGCCCGGGTGCTCATCGGGTGCCACCACAACTCTCAGCTCTGGCAACTGGGCACAGTGCTCTACGTGTTTCGCTTGCTTGAGAAAAATCACAACGGAAATTCAAAAGGTGAAAAATCCAAATGGAAACTATAAAGAAAATTAAATAAGGAGAGACGAGACCCACATCCTGGCACAAGAAACATGCAACTATCCCAATGTGAGACGTTCATTGAAGCGCGTACCTCGAACGACGTAACACTAGTAAGAAAAAGTAAAAATAAGAAGAGCGATATAAGTACCAACAAATACTACGAACTCTACAAAGGCCAATAAAACTGTGTGAACGGCCGGGCACCCTGTCAGCACGTTTGCGCACACGAGCTTTCGTAAGGATGACGGAGGCAAGTCATCGCGACGCCCCCCGTAGTGACCTGGTATGTCCATATAGTGTACGCGCGCTCTCTGCATCGATGGATGCCATATTACTCTTTTATCGCTTTGCCTTCTCTCACACCACACCTACAGCGAAACAGAAAAACTAAAAAATAAAAAATGAAAAAGCCAGGAACGCATAATTCATATTTAGGATGGTAAGTGAAAGCTATCCCACAACATAATAATTACCCGTATGGAACACCAAAAACAAACCCCATAAGAAACCAAAAAAAAGTCGTAACAAAGAAATGAATAGCGGTGTTTCCCCATAGTGCTACCGCTCTGGATGGCATCGTCAATTTCTAGTGCAGCGAAATATGGACTAACGCCTACACCCGAGGAAACGGCGACGTACCCCACCAATGCCGATCCCGACGGCTGGATACCTTCACGTGCCACCCCAACAAACTACGTCTGCAAGGAAGTGGGAGCATGAAGACGACATAAATGAAGCGCCTCTACGGAAAATGGCGAGAAGGTTTGAAGACCAGCCGGCATCGTCGGGCCCTTCAGGCACATCACCTTGACAGTCCGTATGACGTCCATCACACGCAGAACCGAAATGGGCGAGAACTGCGATGAGGTGTAACGCCCTAAAAACTTTTGCAGTCTCTCTTCTGATTCCACCGCCTGTTGGTGTAGCTCCCCGGCATCCTTTTCATTTAAGCTGCCGATTGCAGGGGCTTGCCGCACTGTCTCGAAACACAACGGCATAAAAGACTGAAGCATGAAATCCTGCCACGCCCTCATCGCAGCTTCATGAGCGTTCTGACCTAAGTGGGAAGAACCTAGGTCGCTAGGAACACCTGTCCGCGCTACGGATTGTGCTGGTTCGGTAGCCTTGCACAGCACAATAGTGTAGAAAGCGTGCACATCTACTTGAATTTTGCTCGTGGTGGCGTGGTTATCGACTACGGTGGTGGTCGAGACATTTACGTCCACCAGGCGGTTCAGCGGTGTGAAGCCCTTCACTGGCTCGTCGTCGTCTGTCTCACTTTCTACCACTTCAATCGGCGCTTTTGCCTCCTCTGCCTCCACGACCTCATCATCACGGTTCTCCTCGTCATCGGCCGCGCCGTTCGGTGCCTCGGTGGTGTCATTCTTCGCTTCCTCCTGTTGAGCAAGCCGGGCATGTCGCTCTTCCTCCTTTTGGCGCCGGCGACGGTCCTTCGCCGTCAGCACCTCCTCTACCGACACGACAATAGATCGCCGCCGTGCCTCGATGATGTCAAGCGGTGCATTCACTACGCCGTACTCCATGAAGCGCGTCAAAATGTTTCTTACAGTGTCGATCGTACTTGTCAGCGCTTTCCCGCCATCTTTGTGTGGGTCTGTGCCGAGGGGTCCACTCACGAATCCAATTGGCTTTGTCGATACCGGCCGAGAGCCAGTCTGCGAATAATCTCGCAATGCGCTGGTAGTCGTCGCAGGGCGCATAGAGGAGACGGCATTCAGCATAGATGCTGCCGATGGACGGTCCCGTACGAGAGACTTCGTGAAGCGTTCGTTCGCAACAATGTTCTGTGCATGGGAACGAGCCAAATCCTGAGCGGAATCCATTTCTTCCATCACCTCACCGTAGATGGTAAAGGTGGTTAAGCAGCTCGCCTCCGGCTTGGGCTTATTTTCCTTGCTTAGCTCATCGTCAAGTGGCACTTCGTACTCACTGTCCGACTCAGCGTCATCCGTCTTTTTGAGGGACAGGGTATCAACGGTGTCTACGGAGTCTGCCGAGCGGAGCTCGTCAGCGTCGTTGAACGTTTTCATTCCAAACAGCTGCTTTAACCACTTTTTTAAGCGCCTCTTTGTCGACATACCCTCCGTGGCTGACACGAAGTCCTTCCAGTTGTCATCTTCGCGATCCTCATCAAGAATTCCGGTTGCCGTCACGCCGTCATCATATTGATCATCGAAAATTGCCTTCTTCGTCCACTCCCCCTCGCGTGGGGCAGGGGCGCCGCCCCGCGTGAAGCTGGTGATGTTCCCCATCACGGCGTCGCCACGGCATAGCGCAATATTTGGCGGTTCGAAGTTCCGGCGCTCGCAGAATTCCATCACACAAGCAGTGATGATATACGCAATGAGGGACGGGTGCCGCACCCTGTCGCACACGTTGATCCACAGCACCGCATCCTCCCCACACTGGGACAAATAGGCCCCACTCTTGTTGTTGGGCAGTAACACGTTGGCCACCTCACACACAAATTTCATAATGAGCGTCGAGTTTTCGTAGTACTGCTGTTCACGCTGGTTCTGCTGGGTGTGACGCTCACCCCTTCCACGGCCAGGGAGGGCAGATATGCTGGCGTAGGGGCTCATGGCGCTGGAGTTCATCGTGCTGTTGCCATCGAAGTTGGTCCTCGAGAGGCTGTCGCCGTAAACAGAGGCCATGTCACGCCCCGCCGCCTGGAGATATGAAAAGTTCAGCCTCATGCCGACAATACCCCGCCGCCTAATAAGAGTGGGGCGGACAAAAAGGGAGTTGTGCAGCAGCGCCTTCGCCGGCACTCCTACGGGCGGCTTCACCATCGGGAGCGGTAGAAAAGGTTCTAGCTTGCGGACTGTGCGGTTACCAATGTACAGATCCCGCTCCTCCTCTTCAATTCGACTCTTCTTCGTTGTGAGGAGACGCATCTCCGAGTCCATATCATTGACTTGCAGGTGTGACAGTTTCATTGTCGCATCGTGCATACGAATAAGAGAAGCACGCATCTCAAGAACGGCATCGTTTGCATCTTTATAGAGGCGCATATTGCTCCGGAAAAATACCAGAATACCCAAGTGCCAAATCAAGCCTATGCAAGCTAACGCAAAGCAAGCCAAAATACACACGATCCCGACATAGTCATTCGCTGTACGATATTTTTCTATGCTCGGCATCAGTGGGTCGTTCATACTATTTATCTCATCAGTTAGTGCCGTCACACTGTTGACCAGCTGCTGGGCATGTTGGAGATCGTAAAAATCGGTATTTTCTACCTCATACGTGTACTCCAACATTTTCATGATGGCGCCTTCGATGTCGAGGGGAAGACGCGTCTCGAGGATAGATAAGTCGTCTATTGCGATCTCGTTAAAGACATTAAGAATGGAAGGATCTGCTGGAAAGAGAAAAGTGCGCTCCATAACTCTTGTTGTTCCCACAACATACTGCAAGTAAAATACTTCATACACACTCTTTGGACAGGGCATCTGAAGTCCCAAGCCTAGCTCGGTGAAGTACAACTCCAAGGATTTTGTCACATACAAGGACGCCGTGGAGAAGACATTTTTTGTCTGCTTCAGCTCGCTTGTTGTTTGAATGGATTCTTTGAGCATAAGAATTCCCCGGAAAATAAGCAAATCCCCGATAAGATTTTCATATCGCATCATCACATCCCAGTTTTCGTTACCTGTAACCGCCCGCACCCGCACTGTTGCCAGTTGAAAGGGATTTATAAAGGACGTGACGTCTACGTCCCCCATGGCCTTCTGCAAGTCCTTGCGGTGCTTCGAAATCTGAGCTTCGATGTCTCCAATGACACTGTTGACGCGCTTCTGTGATGCAGTGTATTTATTTCTGGTGTCTTCCAGCTCTGCGTAAAAAGCAGCAGCATCAGTAGCCGAAGGAGAGTCAAGACGTGCCGCAAAAGCACCCAAGTACGCTGCAATAGCCTGTTCCTCGACGAGATACGTTGAAAGGGTCGCCAGAAGCTTCCCTGTCGTCAGAACATTCTTGGAGGATGTAGTCACGATCGTGTTGAACTGCGTCACAAACACCACGATGAAGAATGCAAGCGGGATAAGAAGGATGCAGGCCTGCAGACACACGGGGTTCCACTGTTTTACGCTGATCACATGGCCCCCGTACGGCAGTTCAGACGATGAGATAGGGGGAGTCTCGTCTTCCTTCTCCAGCGCCTGCTGCTCCTCCAGTGTCGCGCCCTGCACGCCGTAGCACTCGTGCTTTGACACTGCGTTGTCGCTCTGGATCGCCAGTCCTTCAGGCTGCTCCAAGTCCGCAATGCTCAGCGAGGGTATCATCACCGCGTGGTCCAGTGGCGTTCCATCTGGTGCCCGACACGACTCCCTAAAGATGACTTCCAGGCATCCCGTGCGAACGTTGCCGGTGCATTGTGCCAGGGGTGAATTTTCAAACTCTTTCTTCTCTGGGTTTTCCGTAGTCGCTTTGGGGTGTGGCAGGTGCATCTGTACCCCTGTGGATGACAGTCGTTGTTGTCGTGAGGCAGGGGGCAGCAACTGGCCCAGACGAGGCACGGTGATGGTGTTCGGCCCCGCTGGAGATGCGGGTCCATCACTTTTAAGAGGACTCCCACTGGGGCTGCTGCTACCCAATTGTGTCCGATGTGGGTGGTTGCGGCGTGCTGAAAAACTTGGAGGATGGTCCGCCACGTTGGGGTTGGTCGCAACCGTTGAGGCATCGCTGAAGGACGGCCCCGGAGACAGCTGCTCCCTCTGCTCCCTCTCCCCTCGCTCTGTCTCTCCCCCTGCTGCGGGAGTTTGGGCGGGGGGGGCGTCCGGGATGGACGCCAAGATTCGCTCAATCTCATCGAGATTCAAGGCATCGGACACTCGGCGCCCGCTACCTCCGGTGGTCGGGGTGCTCATCGAGAAGGATGCAGCGGCGCGCTGAGTAGAGCCCCTACGGTTAGTTGCAGAAAAATGCTGCGATGATGCCTTAATGAACAAAACAAAGGTTTGTGAGATCTGAAGGGACATGAGAGCAGAAGAGAGTATTAGGAGAGAGGAGAATATCTCATTTGGTTCCGAGTGACAGCAGATCCCGAAGCGCAGGGCATACACGCGTTGCGGAAAAGACAACGTACTCGAACGTACCGCGGCAATGCCCCCAGGCATTACAGAGAGTTAGTCTTTGATGGGAGCTGTGGGACGTGTGACGTCGATTGCAGACACTTGCAGGTCCCGCCACACAAACAGCCTGATGGTCCAACTGTGCTGAGGGGCAGCAAAGAGAAAAGGGCATGGTACAGTACGTGAAACAAACCAAAGATAAATAACAACAATATACTACAAGTAGTTTTGCGGATCTTTAAACTCCATCAGGGGTACAGCAAAAGTAAAGTATGGTAGTCAAGTTAACGTTGCGCTACAGTTCGCCAGCGTGGAGTCTGCTGGGGAAGCGGTGCAGTCTCCCGAACGCCACGTTGCTGGACGGGGACAACAAGGCCATTGTCTTCCCACAGTTTCATGTAATCAGAGCGACGCTGGAGGTACTCCGCGTCGGATACGAACACCTTGTGCCCATGTTTTAATACCAGTCCCTTCTTGGCCCCGGTTGCCGCAGTGGGAGCTGCCGTTGACCGGCATCCATCGGCAGCAGGGGCCTGGGCCTGGCGTCTTCCCATGACTAGGCCACATTGGGGGCAGGCTTGCACATCTATGAGCATCTCGTGTCCGTCAAGTTGCGTCGCCTGCAACTGGCAGCCGCAGGCTGGGCAATCCTTGTCGATGCCCTTGCGGCTGTGGGCCACAGGTCGATGGTCGTGTGAGGGCGGAGGGCCGGGGCTCACACCACTTGTACGTGCGGAGGGAGCAGCACGAGGAACCGCAGTTGAATATTCCCCCTTGGAGGTAGGGTAAATGCAGTGAATCTCAACGTCGCACGGATCGCATCTCGTATGGTTCCCATCGGCTTCGCGATGGCAACAGAAAAACTTCATGCTTCCGGCCGATCCACCACGGACCGTTTTGCTGGGGCCGCGATACCCATTCTGCCTCTCGTTGTCGTGTGGGGCACAGCAGCAGTAGTCCTCACCGCCACCGCCGTATCCTTGGCGACTGAACTTCTGGCGCCGGGATGACAGTTCTCGCTGCAGCTTCTGCCTTCGAAGCTGTTGTTCCCGTTGCGCGCTGTGTTGGATGGCATTCCCACGGGAGCTCCGCAGCAGTGACGCGGTGGTGTCCACGTACTGCACCGCGGCTCGGCTGCGGTTGGGAGTGGGGCCGTCTTGCTGAAGGAGGGTATCTACCATGTCACGGCGCTGGGACCGCTGCATGCGAGTCCTGTACTGGGCGGCAAGGTGCTCCATCTCGTTAAGAACGGCGCGCTCCGGCACACAGTAGCTGCACTGCCTGGAGGCTGCTTCTGTATTGCCTGAAGCATCTGCCGGATAAGGCACTCGCACTTGTGGCGATCGTGGTTCCACCCCACAAGTGCAACGGGATTCACAGCAGCACGGCCTTCCAGGACCACAAGGAGATACTCTAGGGCGGAAGCCAGCACACACATCCTGACCACACGTGCATAGCAAAGGAGCTTGGTCGGGGGGGACAGGCATTGGATATCGTTCCTCGTGTAAACCAAAGCGGCCCAAACCTGTGTAAAGAGAAGGCTCCGCACTGCTTATGCTTGCAAGCGCACTAAAGGATTCCTACAAGCCCGTAAAGAGCCTTAGCGTGTGACTACAGCAGACGAGGAGTGGAAGAGAAGCAAGTGGGCATGGAATAGTTATGTAAGGAAGAAGACAGATCTCCATTATTTTTTTATCATTAGGGGTCGAGCAAGTCGCTAACTGTCGTATCGATCGTAAAATAAAAGGAATACCAATATATAGGTTCTGTACCAGCGTATATCACATATCCGTTCGTTTGGTGATGGTGATGCTGCAGCTTTTGAACTGTTGAGTCCCGACACCCAACCAGGAAGGGGCGGAGATGGTGCTGAAAGCTGCACAACGCGGTGCACAGTCTTGCTTGAAGCAACAGTGCACACCATAAGCGACAACGGAAAAGGAAAAAAAAATAAAGGAAAAAAAAAACGTCCTTCGATAATGATTCAATTGGTTGATTATTTTTTGTCGGAGTTTTCTATGTGATTGCCCAGCAAATCACGCCTTCGCTCGAGTTATGCTAACACTACTGCGCAAACCGGAAGTCCTTCATCATCAGGCAGTAGACACTTGCTGCCCAGCCGAAGCCCTCCTCGCCAACAACGTCCGGAAGGTTCTCAACAGCGTTCGCCTGGCTCTCCTCAGCGCGGGGCTCGTTAGGTGCCTGCTCGGTAGACGTCTGCTCAACAGGTGCGCCTTGGTCCGCGGGGGCGCCGCTTGCAAGCTGCGCAGCAGGGGCCTTAAGAGCTAGCTTGACGTTGAACTTCTCCACGAAGCGCGACTCCTTCTCGAGGTATGCGTGTGCCCTTTCCATCCAGCGCTGGGCCACCAGTTTCGCCAAGTCCTTCTTCCCGTATTGATCCAGGCCCTTGAAGGTGGCGTATTCGAGCGGAGCCCAGCCCATCGGTGCGTCCCAGGTGTTCTCAACGCCTTCTTGCAGCGTCGTGAGTACCCCGGCTTCAGAAAGGAACTCGGCCTCCAGGGTCTCCGCGACGGGATGGATGCGCAGGCCATCGGCAATGTTGAGGAAGAAAGGGAACATACCAGCTAGCGTTTTAACGCTCGATTTGGCGTTCTCGCTCACAACGTAGTCAGTATACCACTTCAAGTCCTCGTTAAAGAAGTACTTGTCAATAGCCACGCGGCGCTTCTGCGAAGCAGTCCACAGCTCATCCTGTTTCACCTTATCCCCCTTTTCCCGGTAGCAGCGGGTCAGGAGTGCTTCAAGGTGGTACAGGAGGCAATTGAGGTCCACGGGCAGGATGTCCGTGGTGCGGATTGAGCAAGGATCCTCTGAATTGGCTAGCCAGCGTGTGCTCTTCTCCCAGCCACTTTCTGCTGCAGAGCGAATATTGCGATACAACTGGCGAGCGACATCCTCCGGTTTGCCCTCAGCGAGATCTCTGTCTTCGTTGAAGAACTCATCGCGGGGAAGATCCAGCTGGTCCCAGTACCGATTGAGGACCACACCTTCCTCTAGCGTTACGACGTGTTTCGTATCCGCCGTCTTGTCCATGAAGTAGTCGTACTCCAACTCCAGCGCATCGGCGTATTTGGATATAATTTCAGGCCCCTTAATCTCAGCGAGCATGCTGACCATTAACGCGAACACCGGCGGGTGAGACCGGGAAAGGGAGTAAGAGCGGTTGGTGCTGGGAATGTGGCCATAGGTCTTCAGTAAGTGCTTAAAGTTCTTCACCATATTGTGAAGAGCTTCATGTTCCCCGAGCTCCTGTAAAGCAAGGAGGGTGAAGTAGGAGGGCCAATATTGGACTTCACGCTCATTGGCGCTACCAGCGATCAGATGGGGGTGTGGCAGGTCGAGCTGACTCCCAGTGCCGTGTACGGAAGTCTTGGTGGACTGGACTACCAGCTTCTGCGCATACGTCTTCACGTTATCGCCATCGGCGCGAGGGGGGCACTCTTCCACCTTGGGGAGAATGAAGTGCTCCTCCACGAACTTCTCCAGAGAAAACCCTTTAGAGTTCTTGGTTTCCACGTACTTCTTGATGATAGTTTGGGGCCGGAAGTTAGGGTTCAGCTCGCAGTCTGCAAAGGTTTTGCAGTCAGGGAAAATCTTCTCTGTCTGAACCGCCTCGAACAAGGCGCCGTAAATGTCCTGCGGGGTCTTTTTTGAGGAGAACTTCGGCTTCTTCGAAGACTGCTTGGACTTAGTCTTGGCCATTTTGGTGGAAAGCAACAAGCTGTCGACAGAGAAAAGAAACTCACATCACAAAAAATAAAAATACATATACACATATATATACATATATATATATGAAGACAAGCACAGACAGTGAACGCCATCACTTCTCAGCTTCAGCATGCAATTACACAGGTTGTGCTACTGTAGTGATAACTTGGTCTAGTTGTTGTTTTGAGATTCTGATTTATTTATTTTTTTGAAGGGATCCCCTTCTAAATAATAAAAGCGACACTGAACCTGCGCCTTTTGATCCGGCTAGTTCAGAGTGTCCGTGCTGATCAGCTGGCAGTGTTGGCACCGTCGCTGGCAGCTTCTGTTATCTTACTCTTCTCGTGGTTCATCTTCGAATCGGACTGTTGGTTTTTTCGCTGTTGGATGTCCTTAAGCTCTCTCGCCAATGTGCGTCTATTGACGAGTACCATATGAATCGTTCCGATTAGTCTGCCTAGCGCTGCCAGGAAGGTGGATATCGCCTGGTCATTTGTGTGCCGAATCATGGACGTCGATGTCTTTTGCATGAAGATCTCAGGCTGCAGACTAATGAGCTCCTGGAGAACGCCAAGCACGTCTTCTGACATGGGCATCACTCCCTTGGCCACATCCGCCAAATAATCCTCAATCTGGCCGAGAATACGGCTCAGGTGTGTTAGCGACAGCTCTCGCTCTTGAATCTGCGTTGAGAGATTTGTAATAGTCGAGTCGGTCACATCCCGCAGCAGATGTTCAATGCCGATCTCCTCCGCCGGCTCGAAACCTAAAACAGTGGGAATGTTCCGGAACTCCAACGCCCGTGCTCCCACGTTCGCCTGCACCGTGGTGTAGGCCATGACGGGTACTCCCTTGTTATTCTGATCCGTGTTCACCACGCAATACACGGGGTTAGGGCAGAAACGATCCGCGATGAGCACGTGCAGAAGCATATCATTTGGTTGAATTGCTGGTCCCGAGGAGTACCACCCCACAACACGAAGTTGAGGGAAGACGTGGCGCTGCATGATGTACATTTCGTCCGCATAACTCTGATCGAAGAACCACACTTCTGAGTTATTCGTGTCCTCATCAAAAGGAACGGCAAAGCTGTTGCTGATGTCTAGTGTTACCTCCCCCCTCTGGTCCTCCTTGTAGCGCCCGAGCAGCAAACCCACTACGCGCTTCTTCACATTGGCCTTGTTGTTCATCCGTGCAAAATGATCCACCAGGGACAACAACACCAGCGGATGAACAGCGACGCGGGCCGCGGAGGGGAGGAATACGCTAGTGGGTTCCTCCTCCTCCCCTTTTGTCTTTGTGGAAGTCTCAGTCATACTGGCGCGGCGCCACGATACAATAATAAGAAAACCGAGAAGGCCTGAAAAGCAGCCGTGCTCGCAGGAAGTTAGAAGTCCGACAGTGAGCCTACTATTATGCTTTTTATTTTATGTTCATACACCAAGCAAACGAGAAATTGGAGAGCGAAAGTAACCATTCACCAATTCTGGAGTAGAAAAGGATCCAACTATATGAGATACGAGACCTTTTTCTAGCGGTATCACACTGTAGTTGCCTCCACACCAGCTATCATTTTCATTCTTATATTTCTCGCTTTTAACATTATTTTTGGTGTTTATGTGAGTCCGATTGTGGAACTTGGTGCCTCGGCCCGAGCAGGAGCTGAGAATTTCAGCTGGCAGCACCTTGCTTGGTTTAGTGGTCATTCAACATCTTGCCTCCATCACACAGGTGATGTCCTGACCGCCCGCCATCACAATAAATAACAATTATTTATTCTTGTAAAGCATTCTGGGTATCTCTCTCTTTTTAAGGAGGACTAGTGATTGTATTTCTGCTGCGTCGTGGGATAGCAACAACAAGCGGAGGGAGGTACCCAGGTAAGTCTGCTTTCATTTTATTTCACGTACATAACCGAAAAAAACAAAAGGAAAAAAAAAGTCGTGTATATTTCTTACGGTTTATCAAAAAAGAAAAATAATTAATAGCTATACGGAGTATAACTCAGAGACAGTGAGAAAGGAAAGGATTCAAAGGAAAATATAAATATAAAGGAGAACGATGGGTTAAGGGACCGATGCCAATAATCGCTCAATATTGAATGGCACCAAACCTTTAAGGGACTGCCTGTGTAAAGCGTTTGCGAGTATCAGTCGTAGTATCCACTCTGGAGGGATTGCGCCGTATCGAGCCAAGGAGCCAGTGATAAAGAGAAGCAATAAACGTAAAAGGACGCAAACATATAAACCGCTGGTCGAAACATCAAGACACAAAAACCGCATCCATTGATAAATACAAAAATCTACTGAAATACTTCTCGTTTAGCTAGTTGCAACTTCTCATGTAGTGCGGAGACTACAACTCCTCTTTTTTTTTCTGGTTAATTCGCTCTCAGATCCCATGGTTCATCCTTCCGTAAGCACAAACGTCTGTTGCTTTCCTTTTCCTCGTCCATAAAGCGTATTTATATTTATCTCACCACCCCCGTCAGGTCCCCCCTTACACGTTCTTCAAGGGGCCCGGCAGCTCCTGCAGCTATACACCTCACCCAGCATCTGGCCCTATCATCCATACATAATTTGAATGCTTCTACCGTGGTGCAGTCTTTCAGGGAGCACGGGCTGCAGATTCTGTCGCCTTCATCTTTTAGTGTCTGTCTCTTCTTGTATAGTACCATCAAAAGCTTAGGACCGCGCCGATGGATCGTCAAATTCGTCTTGAGGCCTCTCCCACGGCGCATCCCGTACACAGTTCGTTCCGGACGCACAGAGAGCACGTCCATCTGCATTCTCACGTGCGGCACAGCGTATGAAGTGTAGAAACTGTCCCACGAATCGAGGCAGGAGCTTACAACCAGCTAGATGTGCTGCGTGGAAGTCGTGAACAAAGGAAATGACGCGACAGGAGAACATTAGTTCTCAATGGGGGAGTGGAAGCTGTGATAATTATCGCAGAGCAGACTCCTTGCCGTCAGAGCTGCAACTGCACTCCAGGGTCCTAAAGTCTTCCACTGTCTGCAAAAATCTGCAGAGCTCCCTTGAGTTGTAGTTCGTGGAAGTTTTCCTGTAATGCCTTCCCGGAAGAGGCACCAACTTTGGAGTACTGGCAATCAATAGGCAAAACTCACCGATATGTCTGCTTGAGCGCATCAATTTGCTTCTGGTGAAGCCTCCAATAGGATCACAGCTTCAGCTCGGCACGACCGCCTCCATGCCCGGGGGATGCCTTACTTTCTCTCTGACCGGCTGAGGCGGACGACATTTAGTCTAGTCGCACCACTTTCTCCTTTTGGTACTAAATAGAGGTGGTGAGCTTTTCGTCAACTGATGGTTTCTTTGAATATTCGTAGCGGTTCTGTTCGTGCTAGACAGTCACGTAATGCGGTGAGAAAGGCTCTCCACAACGGGGGTTCAACATATCCTTTCCCAACGCCTCTGATCAACTGGTGCGGGAACCCACATGACTCCCTCGCAGCTCTCACTCTCCCTTATCCCTTCAGTGGGAACGGTCGCCGTAGCCGCCTACAGACCCGCTGTAGCGGTACTGGCGGTTGTTCATCGGCGCACCAAAAGCGCTGCCCCGACCCCCCCGGCCAGTGCCATCGCGCGGAACGAATGCCTGCGGGTCACCGTGGCGGGTGCCAAAGAACTCGCGGTTGCCGCCGCGACCTCCACCACGACCCCAGGAGTTACCGTAGCCTCCGTAGCCACCGCCGCGTCCACCCGCACCGCGTCGGCCGCGGTTCGGGGGGTTGGGATTCGGTTGCTTCGCCAGCATCTGAATCTGCGGAATGACAACCTGGTTGGTCTCCTTCAGCAGTGGGATCAGGTCGTCAACAACATTACGGTTCTTGTCGTTGAAGAAGGCGATGGCGGTGCCCTGCTTCCCCGCGCGGCCGGTACGGCCAATACGGTGCACGTAGTCGTCGATGTTGCTGGGGAGATCGTATTGAATAACCAACGCAACATTCGGAATGTCAAGGCCTCGGGAAGCGACATCAGTCGCGACTAAGATGTTGCAAAGGCCACTCTTGAAGGAGCCCAGAGCCTGTTCCCGGTCCCGCTGACCGCGGTCGCCGTGAATAGAGGTCACGGTATGGCCAGCGCGATTAATGTGGCGCTCGAGAGTGTCGGCATCGCGCTTCTTCTCCACGAACACTAGAACGTGTTTGTTCTGGTACTCGTTAAGGATGTCTAACAACATTTGAAGCTTGTTGCGGTCCTCCACCCAGCGGATCTCCTGAGTGATGTTCGCCGTGGTTGACCCCACGCGACCCACCTGAAGAAAGCTGTGGTGGTGGAGAAACTCACGGGCCAGCTGTTGGATCTCCTTGGGGAAGGTGGCAGAGTACAGCAGCGTCTGGCGCTGACCGGGAGGAGGCATGTCGCTCTCGATCACAATCTGGCGGATCTGAGGCTCGAAGCCCATATCCAGCATACGATCCGCCTCATCCAGGACAAGGAACTGGATCTTTGCAAACCCCACATACCCGCGGTTGAATAGGTCCAGCAGGCGGCCCGGAGTGGCAACCAGCAGCCCACACCCACGCCCCATTTCGGCAATTTGATGGCGGGGATCGGCGCCTCCATACACGACAACAGAGCGGATGCCAGAGCGGTAGGTGAATTTGCGGCCCTCCTCGCTGATCTGGATACTGAGCTCGCGGGTGGGGGCGAGGACCAGCGCAGACGGATAGCGGGTCATGTTGCTGTCATCACCACGGCGGCTGCAGTTGTTCACCAGCATGTAGTTGATAGCGGGAATAAGGTAGGCCGCAGTCTTTCCAGAGCCTGTCTGCGCGCAGGCCATCAAATCGCGGCCCTTGAGGACCACGGGAATACCGTACTTCTGGACAGGGGTCGGCTTGGAATAGCGGCAACGGTTAACGTTTTCCTTCAGAGCGGGAGCAAGGTTCATGGCAAGAAAGGACTCCGCGGGTTCCACATCATTGGGTGTGAGGCTAACCTCAACCGTTTCGTACTGGTCAAAGTTGATGCCAGGGTTGTGGTCCTTAAAAACATCCTCTTCCGGCTTCTCCTCGCGATGGTAAGTGTTCCCGCTGAGGGGCTCGTTCGGATTGAAGTAGTGCTGCTGGCCAAAGTTCGAATTGCCGCGGCCACGCCCAAAGCCGCGCCCCCCACGCTGGTACCCACCACCGTAGCCGCCGTTGTCCGTCTGGTGGCCGTAGCCGCGGTTGGCGCCGTCGTCCCGTCGGCGATAGCCCCCACCGTTTTGCTGCTGGTTGTTGTACCCGCCGTGATACCCGCCCTGAGGCTGCGACGGCTGCTGCTGCGAATGTTGGCGTGCGTCGATCGACATGTCCGTAGAAGAAAGTGTGCAAAAAAAAAAAAAACTTCGGTAGGAGAGGTAAGACACACAAAAAAGAGCGAGATTAATTTTAAAAGAAAGGGGGGTAAGTAAAGCAAAGGAAAATGCAGTGGACCTAACGAATGAGCGCTATGATATGCAACACAAAAGCCAGTGAAGGCTCAAGAAAAAGAGATGGGAGTTCGGTATTTGCAATGTTCTCTCTTGGAAAGTTTTTTCTATATGTACAGCTTTCCCGAGTATTGGGAAAGAAGGCGGGCCTAAAAACCACATCGCGGGACCGTGCGGGGCCGGCCGCCCAGTTCCAATGCGGGCGCTGTGAGCTCAGCTCTAGCTACCGTGGCGTTTCCCACGCTTCCCCCTCGCTGACATGACGTCCTCCCTAGTGCGTTCCACCTCGTTGTGGTACGGCTCCCACAACTCCAGGAACATTTCCTCCAGCGCCGAGTACATTGTGGGCTCCAGAGCACGCAACGCGTTGTAGCGGCAGTCGACGGTGGCGTACGCGAGGGAAGGGAACGCGAAGGTCGGTTTCTCCTGGTCCTTTCTCTCCGAGGCCTTCCCACGTTTCATGTCCTGCTGGACGATCCACTCGCGAGACTCGTACGGAATCTTGAACATGTCATCGTTTATGGGGTGCTCCGCAATCACCGTGTGGGCTAGCGAGATGTACATTTGATCGTAGAGGCTTTCCTCCAGGAAGTTCTTGCTGGCAGCGTCTGAGGACGTTAGAGCGACGGATGGTTTCTTCGCAGAAGGTCGAATGGGCTCCCATCCGCGAGCAATTGCCGAAGAGAAGAACCGTGTTGCCTCGCTAGAGTTTCCGCGCTGGAAGGCGCCGTTAGCCAGCACCAGCATAGCGCTGGTGACGCTGGAGGGATTGCACACAAAACCCCGAATGGCGGCCTCCTTCTTCGCCGCCCCATCGAGCATGGGATCAACTCCAACCTGGTCGACGGCGTCCAAAAAGTGGCTGTAGTCGGACAGCGCCGCCTCCTGGTCCTCACGGGCCTGAGCGGCATTCTTTGCGGTGAGCTGGCGCTGCTGGTACGTCTCAGCACGCTTGAGATACGCCGTTGGTGTGAAGTGATCTGTGCCGCTCCCACACGGAAGGGAGATCGCAATGCTGAAATCCATGATAGCATTGTCGTAGTCCTCTTCCTCGTAGAAAATGCACCCTCGCGCGAGTCGGCTTTTCCTTTGATCCGGCAGCGTTTGGTGGCGGTCCAGCGCCTCCGAGAGAGCGCTAATCTCACCCTGCACGTCTTTCGTCATGCGGCAGACATCCGCCATGCGAGTGTAGTAGTCCGCACAGTCGGGCTTCATCATCTGCAGGTTCTCCAGTAGCTCTTTTGCAACAGTATATTCCTCATGCTCCATGGCGAGCTCAACATTGCGCTCGTAGCATGTAACGTAATCGGCGTTAGCAACAGCTTTTGAAAAGTAGGGACGGGCCTCGGCTAGGAGCGCCCGTACCTCTTGTTCGGATGAGAGTGTATGAGCTTTGCGTTCTCGTATGTACCCCAGGTAAAAGTTGGCGTGTGCAATGTAGAGCGACACCTTCTTGAAGAGATAGAGGTACTGTTCCACTTCCGACGAGTTGGCTCCATTATCGTGTGCGCACTGCTGCTCACTCGCTAGTTGCTCTGCAACTTCCAACAGCTGGCGAAGGCGCGATTCTGCTTCATCCGTTAGCCCTGCCTCAGCGGCACACTTTCCGCAGTGGGCCAAGACATCCAGCGACGGCGTGTTCATCTTTAGGTATTTCGTGAACTCGTTGTACGCCTTCTCTGCCGCTCCCAGGCGCTCGTAGCACGAAGCGCGGAGAATGTACGTTTCAGACTTAAGGGGGTTCGCTTTGCTGCACAAGTCCAGCAACTGGAGCGCGCTCTCGTACTGACGGTATAGAATATCAACCTCCGCCAGTCCCCGAAGTACCTCCGCCAGCTGAAGGGAGGATCCACACGAGTCATCCTCCTCTACCAGTTCCGTCACTGTTCTTCCTCCGCGTTGATTCTGCAGCAGCGTTAACGCCTCATGGAAAAACTCCTGCGCCTCTTCCAGTCCGCCATCCTTCAGGGCGGCCTTGCCGCTAGCGATGCACGCCGAAATATTCGTACAGTTTGGCCTCGGCGGAACCTTTAGGACCGCACTGCAGTCTGTGCGGGCCGCGAAAGGAATTCCCCGTGTGCCTCCATAGCGATCCGAGAAGGTGTGGTAGAGGGGGGGCTCACCCTTTGAGACGATCACAGAGCGCCAGTAGTCCTCCACCAGCTTCCTCCTGTCTGCTGCATACTGAGCCGCAGCAGCGTTTTTGGCTGTGGTCTTTTCCGTCGCTTTTGTTCGCCCTTTCGGCTTTGGAGCGGCAATTCCGAAGCGCATTTTGACTCCCACCTCCTGAATTTCTTGCAAGGAAAAATCAACTACACAAAGTACCTAGCTATTTTTCAATTTCTGAATTAACCTGTACCTCAGCAGGAAAAGAAACAGAAGGCAACATTACCATGACTTAAGTCAGACAGTGAAGTGAGTGTATGTGGATTAATGCGACGACACAGAGAGGAAAACAAGGTCATTCACAGCATGATCTTCTTCTGTTTGTGTGTTTATTTTCTATGTTGTCTGTCTCATCGCACAGATATTGATACGGGCGATATCTACATGAAACCCGCCGCAAGCCCTGCATGACGCTAATCATCCCATACCGGAGGTTCGCTAGAGATGGCGGGCCGGGAGTATGTTTTCTGTTGATCTGACCATACTCGCCCCTCCGCGGCGAACTCTTTCTCCCGTCGCTCATTCAGTTTCTCGCGCTCTCGCTCAAATATTTGCTCGTAGTTCAGTAACCCGATGCGAGGAATGTAGTGGCCGGGCGTATTGTCAACCTTGTCCGGATCATCTGTCAGCACACCCATCACAGAAATATTTTTCGACCACTCGCCTTGCAGACACTGTTTTCGTTCTACGTAGTGCCAAACCCCAGGTCCTTCTCGCATCCCACGGCTCCAAAATCCCTCGAACCAGTCCCCGCACGGTGTTCGCAGCACCGCCCACCCCTCTGTGAGGTTGTCCCGAAAGTTTCCCGAAACGATGTTGCCGTTGACCAGATAGAGCTTCCCGACACCGTGCCGCCTATCCGATACGAAATCCCCTTCATATACTTCACCGTTCTTGCACCACTGTGTTCCGCGTCCATCGCGCTTCCCTGCCAGCCACTCCCCCTGGTACACACGCATATAAGGCGACTCTTTCGACTCGCGGATGAATAAGGCGCCTTCGCCTTCCCGAAGGCCACGGCGGAACTCACCGCGATACTTGAAGTTTGATTGGATGTGTTCTCCGAACCCGTCAAACACACCGTCCGCCCACTGCCCCTCGTATGTGGCGGTCTTCTGAGGGTTAAGATAAATCTTGTTACGATCACCATGCGTTTGGAAATGCCCGCCAGCATCGGCAGCGTTGCGCTCGCGCCCGCGCTTCTTCATCTCTTCTTCGTGCTGCCTCGCTTTTTCATCGTCCGTGAGGTTCCATCCTTCAATGGCACCTTTGAGGCGGCGAAGTTGCTCCTCCTCCTCTGTGAAGGGCCGGCCGCTCTCGTTGCTGTAGAGTTTGGACAGCATCTCTTCATCCCCGTATGCCCGTTCCAATGTGCGGAGCTTCTTGAGGAGGCGGCCTTTGTCGGAGGGCATCACAATTGGGAAACAAGCGCATCGCAATTGGCAGAAAAGTTGAAGATTCTCCAACATATCAATGCTCTCTCGGTAGTTCAGAGGGTTTACACATCCGATAATAAACGAGGCTTCATGCCCACAAACGTACTGGGCCATCAATTTGGAGAAGTGGCACTCCATGAAGAAGTTCTGGCTCTTTTGAATCAGCGCGAACAGGTCTTCTTTAGTTTTCACCAAGTGTTTTCTACGTTCTCTGTATTCTAAAGAATGCAGCACACCGGCGCAGAGTAGCGTCACGCTGACATTGATATTGCAATACTCGGGAAATGTGGGGCCAGAAAACCCCTTCTCTCCTACACGATCTGGACCCTTGGTGTGAACAAAGGTCATGGTGCGCAGCACACAGCGTTCACCTCGGACGACGTCCGTTGTAAGAATTGCGAGTTGAACAAATCCGTGCCAGCGGCATTGGCGGTCGTACGCCCTATTGATGCGCCTCTCATTGCCCTCGCTAAGGTACCGTTCGAACTCCTCGAAATTGGTCACCTCCACTTCGTTCAAATGGCGGAGATAAAGTCTATTAAAATCGTCTCGAAAGATGGTATGTGCCACGGGGATGGCTTCACCATCCTTGTAGATCACGTCGTCAGAGAGGTTGTCCACGGCGCTTTCATGGCTCATGTCCCAGTACTTGAGAGTGATTTCGTATTTATGTTCATCTTGATTTTCTAGGCGTCGAAATAGTTCGCGTGCCGTGTCCTGAATGAGCCCAGACTCGTTGGCACTTCCGAACAACGTGTGGGTCTTGCCTGTCTCCGCCAGGCCTAGGGTGACGCAGCTGGTGCTCAGGCCACCCATAACTACCTCCACCATCTCCAGTCCAATCGTGCGGAACACATCCTCTTGGCGAGCATTTTGCGGGTAATAATAGTCGTACTTGTACATGGCACCTGAAGGGGCCCCGGGAGCGAAAGCCACTAGTTTGTCCTCGTCTGTCTTCAGGCGAACCTGTACAGAGGCAAGATCCTCATCACTCACAGGCCGCTCACGCACCGCGATGCGGATTCTCTCCACCACTGGAGGGTGAATGGCGTCCTCTCGCAAGCGAGACATGTCCAACTTTCAACTGTGGGAGTCGTGGCGTGAGCAGACGCTTTGAACAACCAGCAATCCTGAATGAGACAGGTGCGATGCTGTGTCTATCCTGCACCGGTAAAGAAAAATAAAAGGAGGAGAAAGAGAACGGAATAAAACCGTAGGATTCATTCGTCCGCCACTGACTCTCCGCGTAGATGTTTGCAGCAATGTTATTGTTGATGGTTGTTTGTATTTTTTGTTGTTAGTAAATCAAAAAATGAGATGCAGTCTCGGTATTACTCTACTTCTTGGGGGCAGACTCAGGCACGGGGACGCGCTCCTTCTTCTCGCTCATGAAGAGCTGCACGTGGCAGGGGCTGCACATGTACGGGCTGATGCGACCGTGAGCACGGTAGGTGCGACGGCGCATGCGGGGGGCCTGGTCAACCTGTACGTGCTTGATGATCATCTTGTTCACATCAAGGCCCTTAGCGTGAGCGTTTACCTCAGCATTCTTGAGGAGAGACATCATCGCGACGACAGACTTGCGAGGCCAGCGGCCCTTGGTCTGGCCCCACTCCTTCGCCTGAGCAGTACGCCCGGTCTTACCGTTGTAGCGCTTGAAGGGAATGCAGCGGGTCTTGGCCAGGACCTGACGGTAGAGCTGCTGCGCTTTCCTCAGCGGCATCCCGTTGATGACATTGGCGGTCTCGAAGGTGTTCTTGTAGTGGCACCGGAGGTCGCTGATCTGAGCCTTGGAGCTCTTGGAGGACACCTGCGGCTTGCGAGAGTAGTGGACCATTTTAGAGTCGAGGCTACTGCACGTAAATAAGAGAACAAGGTGTGGTACAACGCAGAAACCACACGTAGAAAGAGACGATGAGGTGAAGAAGAAGCAAGGAACAATCAGAAAGAGAAAACCTTCCCTGAGTAGAATCATCAGGAAATGTAGTAGAGTCGCGTCATAGTGTCACGCATAACAGATATATATATATACTGCTGTTGTTGTTAGCTGGCACGTTGCAACTTAAAAACAAACCAAAAGGTCTATCCACGTGGAGGACCCATTCATCTCCTGCGTGTGAGGTAAATGTCACAGTACATCACTTCTCTTGTTAGGGTGTCACCTCGCATTCTGCTCATTGTGGTGGCTCAGTTGCCCAATAGTGTAAAGGAGGTTGACTACATTGTAAGTCTGGCCGCCCCATTGCCCTGATCTATCCACTTTTTACCTTCTCTTTCTTGTTCTTGATGAATAGACGGACTTTCGGAATCATTCGCACAGCTATCGGTTGCACATAGTGAATAACGCGTGGTGCAGAGGCCAAAGCGACTAGAAGCTGCACTGGAACAAGAAGTTTGTTTAGGACGATGGCCAGTAACAAGCTTTTCAAAAAAGATGGTCGGCCTCCGATGGGCCCCGCCCTGTCACTCAGTGGCACGTGGAATCCGTACGAGCGTGCGATGGACAGAAGATCGATATTGAAGAAATAAATGCAAGAGAACACACTGATCAAGGAGAGATTATGTACGATTAAGTACCACAAAATTCCACCCGCGCCATAAGCGGCTAGCTTTTGCTTGTGTGACAAGTGTGAAGCTGGGGTACCCTGTGGAGACTCCGAGGCAGTGTTGGTCTGGCTGTCGTCACGGCGCACCGCCCCGCTGGCATCTACTTCAAAGCCATTCCGTTTGTAGAAAAGTGGAAAACGTGTGACGAAGCCGTTAGGGACCTGGAATGTTACCTCGTCCGTAGCGATGTTGTGGTAGTACGGTTGCTGCTTCTCGGAGCAGAAGTGCTCCTTCCAAAGAACGCGTGGGTCGGAAGGCGGCACTGGCTCGTGGTCCGAGAGTGTGGCAGGGAATTGCTGGCTGGGGCATGCCACCCGCAGGCCAAGGTTGACCCCCGGAAGCTGTGGTTGCGCCGCAGCATCGCTACGGTCGTTTTGTTGGCGCTGCAACGCTGTGGCGGAGAACCTGCGCCAGGGCATTCCTACACGACACCCGACGAGTGGGACCGCCAAGCGCCGTCGCATCGGGGCAGACAGCATAGTGTACTTTTACGCCGGTCGTGTGGGGGCGTTTTATTCTTAGGCTATATCCGGCAAATATGGCGCGAAAAGTAGAAAGTGAGGGACAGAATAGTATGGTGTGGCGTCTCATGCACGAGAGAAGTTGTTGAGCGGCATCTCAGTTTCCAGCATAACAAGAAAAACGAGTTATTGGCCTGACATCGTTGCGTGCTTTTTTTTTGTAAGATCAGAAATTAAAACATTTCAAAAAGAACGTAGCTAGTTTATGACGGACAGACTCACTGCGCGGCAACGAACACTTCAGAGTGCTCATCGGTGGGGTCGCTGATCGTCTCGGTCTCGGGCCAGAGATCGGGAGTAAGGAAGCCGTAGGTCTTGCGGAGGGCGTAGAAAGTGGCCATGATGAAGTTGCCGCGGGTGCGGGTCTTACCAGCAGCGCTGGTGTAGATGTCCTCGACACCAGCGAACTCGAGCATCTTCTTGGGCACGGGGGCAGCCACAAGGCCAGTACCACGAGGAGCGGGAATCATACGGACAGACACGGAGCCGCACTTGCCGGTGACCTTCATGGGGATGGTGTGCGGGTCACCGATCTTGTTACCCCAGTAGCCACGGCGAATGGGGGCAATGTTGAGCTTGGCAGCGATCAGAGAGGCCTGGATCGCAAGGGAGGCCTCCTTGCCGACGCGGGCGCCGATACCAATGTGGCCATTGCCGTCGCCAATGACGATGTAGGCCTTGAAGCGGGTGCGCTGACCCGCAGAGGTAGCCTTCTGCACGGGGAAGAGGCACATGGTCTGCTCCTGGAGCTGGCCCTCAGCGATGAGGGTGTCCACGATCTGGTACTCCTTAATGGGCATCGAGAAAAGGAAAATATTCTCCAGGGAGGTGATCTTCGACTCCTTCACGAGGCGGCCGAGCTTGGTGCACGGCACCCATTCCTTCTCATCACCAGCACCGCGGCCACGACGCTCTGGGCGACGCCCGCGATCACGGCGCTCGCGCCCGAACCCGCGCTCGGCGGTGGGAGCAGTAACGACGGTAGGTTGAGTCTCAGCCATGATGTCTAGCCAGCGAACTGAAGACAAAATAATTAGTTCAGTAATAAGAGTAAAAGAGATAGAAAAAAAAAAGGTGAAACATAATGATGAGTACACTTGCTTTCCGCATATTATTGCTCAACTTTCCTTTACATAAGCTCCTCGCCTCCGCATCACACGCTTAGGCGTGTTATGTATATCTCGATTTCTTTCTGATGTGTCCTCTTGCTCTACTGCAGCAGTACACAAAACTGCGTTACATATTTCACCCTGAACTATAATAATACATGATGCTCACCAGCACTCCTCCTCCATTGGCTCCGCTTCTTCATGCACAGGGCTTCCCACGGACGACTCTGGGTGAGTAAGCACCGCCTGCACTTCGCCACTGCCAGCGGTGCCGCCACCGAAGCCCTCGAGGTCCCCAATGGGAGGTGTTGCTGCGTGGCTGTCCTCCTTCCACTCCGTCTCCGGCTCCTCTGCGGGGCTGGCACCTTCACCAGGCTCTTCGGCTTTTGCCCCTGCTTCCTCGGCGGGGCTGGCCTCTTCACCGAGTGTTGCAGTAGCCTGCTCGGCCAGGATCCCCACACCTTCGAGTTGAAGGAGCTTGGAAATCCCCTCTTCATGAGCCTGAGCTGGCGTTTCTGAGCTGCCTGTGTCCCCACCCTGAGGCTCTGCCGTCTTATCAGTGGTATCAGCAACAGCCGCCTCGGGCGGAGTGGTTTCAACTGTCTCTGGTGGCGGGGGATCCACGAAAGAGCGCTGCAGGCGCCGGGCCGTAAGGACCTTTTCGATAGTGCCTAGTGTATCTGTCACATCTGGTGGATCCATATCGAACCGCAACAATACACCGAAGTCGATGTAGAGCAGCTCCACCAACGTCTCAACCAGTGGGAGAAAAGGGTCGAGGCTCACTTCCATGTTGATGTTCCGACTCCAAAGGGCCAGATACCGCAACGCTTTTCCGTGAGCAGCCATGAGAGAGACCCATTCACAAAGATCGTCCAGCGTGGTGCAAGACATATCAGCTAAACTCAAGTAGTTCAGGCTCTCCAGTAATGTGGGTGGAATCGTGACAGCGCCGTCAGCAGTACTTGAACTTATTCCTGTACGATTGCAACTGAGTGACCGTAAGCACAACGGAAGACATACTGCAATCGCTTCAACTCCTGAAGAGCCTAATTTCGGGTTATCGTCAACGCTAAACACTCGCAGTGAAGTGCATTTTTTCAGTAAAAGACCAACGGCTGTCCCATCCTCCGAGCCGTCAAAGTAGTTCCGATTTAACTGCAGCGAGGTCAATGCGGACTGTTCAACCGCGTTTGCCCATAGATTCAGCTGCTTTCTAGTAAGCCCTACGTTGTTCAACTCAAGAGTTAGAAGCTTCCCTGTGAGGGTCCCGAGCGCTTTCACCTCTGCGATGCCCAGGGCTTCAGATAAATCATTGCTGCTAAGACTGAGATGTTTCACGCTGCTAGCTATCAGGGACTCAAGCAAATGGGGCAGGCATGGTATCAACTCAACAGTGCCTTCACGCTCTTCTGCTCCTTCAGCACCCTCAGCAGGGGAGGCTCCTTCCTCCTTCGGTGGATCCGATCTGACCTCTGCTATCTCTCCCACCTTGTTGCCTTCTAAGTTCAGATATTCTATGGTAGAATTTTCTAGCAGCGCTCTAGACAGCAATAATACACCGTCGGCAGAAAGCTGACAGTAGCCAAGATCAATATGTTTCAGCGTCTTATTAACCCGAAGCATAGATGTGAAAGCAGTGAAGCCAGGAGACACAAAATGCGGCACTTCCACCTTTTGCTCTGCGTGCCCCTCTTCCGCCTCTTCATCGTCTTCCGCCTCCACTTTTTTGAAAAGGACGGCGAACTTGATATTGTTTCGCAATACCAACTTTTCAAGAACTTTGTTTGATTCGAGTGTGGTGGAGATTTTCTTGAGTCCCCGGCTGCCGATCTCACAGCTGCCGAGATCCAGCACGCGTATGCTGTTGAGCCCACTCTTGCGCGGAGGAAACGGTATTTCCCATCGTTCTCGCTCGTCTAGCTCTGCCTCCCCTTCAGCTTCTTCAGGTTCATCTCCATCGATATCCGCATTGTCGTCTAGAGTTTCGTCCTGGGCCTCATCCTCCACGTTCGTCATAATCACGGATCCGATCTCCTGTTCCTCCCGCTCCTCGTCATTCTCTTCATCATTTTCGTTCAGGATGAAGGCGGGGTGCACTACCGCAGCCTTGGCGGCGTTTTCAGCCCGTAGCTTGATCTCGCGACGCATTTGGCGTTCCTCGCGGAGCAGCAGTCTATATTCTTTCATCTCCAATGTTAGTGTATCGCGGCGGGCCTTCACAATTTTTTCTGCCAGTGCATCTGCTTTCTCCGACATCTCTGTCGATATTCTTTCAGTTTCCTCCTCGGTGAGCTTTACCTCGTCGCGTAGCGTCAAGGCAACGCCCGCAGCACCGACATCGCCAAGTCGGTTCCCGCGGAAGTAGATCTCCTGGATATGAGACCACCCACTGCGGCGCTTGCAATACTTGTTGATTCTATCCTGCTTCTCCTTCTCTTTGCGTTCTCTGATACGGAGAATCTCCTGGGCGACATCGAGGGCCTCGGAGAGGTACTCCAGCACCAGTTCTTTTCTATCCTTCCCCTCATCCCGAAAAAGCCGTTTGATGAGGCGGTTGTACCGTCGTTCAATCCGTGGGTCGATTTTGACAGCTGGCTCTTCGCCTTCCTCCCCCTCCTCTCCCTCCTCTTCTTCATTATCGGCGGCCTCCTCCGCTTCCTCCGCTTCTTCTTGCTCTTCTCCTTCGTCCTCCTCATCGCTGTCGTCTCTAAAGGCTTTCTTTTTCTTCCCTATTTTGGGAGCCTCCTCGTCCCCCTCGCCTTCTTCGCCCTCCTCACTTTGCTCCTCGTCCTCCTCTGCTTCCTCTTGCTCTTCCTCGCTCTCCTCCTCAGGCTCATCCTCCTCGTCTTCCTCATCCTCCCCAAAGAAGATCGTGCGATCAACGTATTCCTCGATAGGGGGCAACTCCTCCTCGGGCTCTGCAGGGAGGTCATCGGGAAGCAAGGTCGTGTCAGAGACCGCCAAAGCATCGAACAGTGCACGGGATTGCTTCGGAGTGAAGTTGTTCTGGGATAAGTTGACCGTCAGCAAAAACTTGTTGTACTTCAACAGATCACCGAGTGCGGTGCTTACCTCCTCGGTGGCGTCGTCTTCGATTCCAAGGTCATTCTCCTGGAGATCTAATGTTGTGAGAGAACTCTTCTGCATCTCCGCCAAAGCAGTTGGGGCAATGCTGCGGATTGAGCACTTGGCTAGAGTAAGACGCTCCAGCTTCTTTGCCTTCTCTACAAACGGTGTCACTACATCGTCGTCCCCAAGAGAGGCGGATGAGATCACCACAGTCTTGATGTTATCCACCAATCGGTAGTTGTTGTTCATAGACACCATGATGTCCGACAGTGCTACCGGTCTACCAATGGACGGGAAGAGGATCAGGCTTTCACCGTGTTCGGAAAAGAAGTACTCCTTGCTCTTCGCCTCCACTCGAGCCAAGTTGTCTAAAAAGCGTGTTACTTGATCCATCGGTAGCGTAACACTGCGAAGTATCTTTCCAGCTTGAACATTCTCAAATAAAAAAGTGCTTGCGAAGAATAGCCCTGTAGACAGCTCTTTCGGCAGTTCCTCGCCGGACGTGAAATCCTCCGTGGGCCAGAACGCACGATTTTGGCGTGAAGCTACCACGCTGGTGTTGAACCGAGGGCAGAAGGACAAAAGCCGGTCACGCAGACCGGATACAAACTTATTCGTGGAAGCATCACAATGAGCTGCGGCGGCTCCAAAAGCTTTAGCAACCTCGTCGTTGTTCGGAAGACGAGGGCGGCATGCACCGACATGAGTTTTGTCTATTGTGCAGCCAGCATTGGAATCTATCGTGGGGCCCCAGACCCGCTGAGCGTCAAGAAGATCTCCCATGGCTCAACCTTTGTATTACAATTTACGCATCCGGTTCAAGTGTCGTACGACGGAATATTGCAAAAGAGAAACGGAAAAGGGAAAGAGGAAAGAGGAAAGAGTCCGAGAGAAATAGCACGCTGAATATTTGAAACATAACATGGATTCATTATTGACTTAATATTCAGAGTGGCATGTAGAGCAACACCACCTCCGCTGGGGGTGGTCCGAGTAGATATGTGCTGGAAGTCGAGATTTACTTCGCCTCTCGCGACCGCTTGCGGAGTGACCGAATCATTGTCCGCAACCGTGTTCTCTGCTTCTTCTCGTCCTCCTGAGGGACGACTAAGCGAACCAGCACGGAGGAGGAACCGCAGACAGGGCAGTCGCCGCTGTCATCATTCTGCTCCGACTCCTGTGTATGAACGGCACTGGATGCCACAACGTGTCCGCACCCCCAGAATCCGACAAAGAAATGAACACCTGAGTTGGTGGCATATCCCGTGATGGGGCACCGGATGCCCTCGCTGGTTAATTCGTTGACCACCTCTCGAACGTCAGACACTTTTGTCAGGGGAAATGCATCCGTCTTCGCTGGTGATGGTTCCTTCCTGGACAGCAGATACTCGATAACTGAAGATTTGGAGTAGATAACCCCACCCAGATCAAACACGACAGGAGCCTCAAGAGGTTCCAGTGATATAGCGCAATGCTTCCACCGATCGCTTCGAATCTGTGCTTCCGAGCAGGTACCCTTCACATCCTCGGTACTCGTCCACAGTTTTGCTTTGTTCAGCAATGATCGCTTGTTCGTCAAAGCCTGGCCATCTCCACCCATTTCGTCAAACTGAGACAAACCAACGAAGCAGGAAATTCAAAGAAGAAAAAGCCATGAAAGAAAAAGAGATTCATCCACACAGCATCTGAATGCTCATTCGCACCTAACCAAAAGCCCAGCTGGGTTGTTGAGTTTATCTTGTACGCGTCAAAAGTTTAGCAGCTTGTTTAGGTCTTCTCACTGTACAAACACATTTTTGGGGGGTAATCAACAGGTCATGCCATCCGTTTTTGCAGCTTTATCTTGCCTAAAGTGCAGTGTTGGGGCTCACTTTGGCGTTTAGAATGGGGCAAAGTCCTTCCGGAGGGCTGAAGTCATAATAAAGCGTAAGGGTGGGAGTCTCTTCTCCCAGTTCAATACCTGAGCTTCGAACGAGGTCTATTAAGGGGACATTGAAATCCCTCAGGATCGAAGATGGTTCCACTTCATCTTTCCAAAAGCGCAGCTCACGGCACGTTCCCCCGTGTTTTACTTCTACTTTATGTTTCACTGATATGAGCTGCTCACTTAAGACGAAATCGGCTTCATCGTCAAACAATGGGATCCCCACCATTTTTAGAATAATGTGGACTTTCCTATTTACTAGCATCTTACGTTAGTTCGTTGAAACTTAAGAAATTGTTAACAGGAAACACAAATAAAAGAGCAAGCATAGATAAGTTATTCTGGTACGGTGTCAAGGAAGCTCATGTCTAGGGATTTAAAGGCCATATCAACAGAATGGGTGGGTATTATGGTGTATTTGCTGGATCAATGTTTTTCTAAAGCTGAAATTCGTGACTCCAAGATGTCCAATCGGAGGGACAGCTTCTGCTCTAAATCGTCTATTAGCTTCTTTACTAAAGACGAAACGTCCGTTTGAAGTTGCGGTCGTGCAGGTTGAATAATCCCATCCGAACTCTGGCTAGACAAACGTGTTGGAATAGCCTCTGAGGAATAATAATCTCGACCAGAAGGATACGATTGACTAGGTGGGAGAGGTTCAGGGACAATAACAGGATCCCAGACCGTTCGAATGAGGTACGATGGTTCCCTCATCCCTGTTAGATATACAGATAATCGCCATCGTTCGTGGCGGTTCTCTCGCTGACACTTCTCTGTGCAATACAACGAAATACGTCGGCATTTCTGCTTCTCATAAAACATGGTTTTTTCGCTGTTTAGCGTTCCTGACCAGACATGCCCTAAAAATAGTGTTTCCGGTGCGGCAATCCTACCAGAGAAGCAAATATACGTCATTCCATTCCACGAGCTATCGGGATGCTGAGGAAACGTCCCCATGAAACACTTCTGAAGTTCAGGATTCTCTGTTTGGCGAGTACACAACAACTGCAGCAAATCTTTGTCAGACACGAGTGAACCACCTGCCCAGTATGGAGTTTCGCAGTCTGTGTTTCCGTCTTGAGGAGAAACCTTTTTGGGTATCTCAAACCGTTTTCCAGAATAATGCCGTTCAGCTCCAGGCGAAGCATTTTCAGCTCTTTGAGAACAACTTGTTGTTTTCTCGTTAACGTTATACTTCGCATCAAGAAGAGCAAATAATTCTTCTTCTCTCCCTTCATATATCTTTAAGTAGTCGTCAACAGACTGAATCTTCGACGCATTGTATTTCAGGTAGAAATCATACAATCTCTGGTAATAAGGAGACTTATTTTCTTTGTTTTGTGTAGCATCTCCGAGTCGGCAGAGTGGAGTTGAAGCTCGACCTTCCTCGGCAGGACTACCTAAAGAGCTCATTTGAGCTAAAAAGCATTAGCTCTTCTCTTGACAATAAACAAGACCAAGAAATAGAAAAGCGAGAACAGTAGACTAGTACACACGTATACACCTTTTCTCTTTGCGCCACCAACAAAAACAAGAACTTGTTATTTCAATAACTACTCTAAAATAGACATATACAATTTAGAATAACTGCGTGCCAGTAAACCCATGGTAACTATAGCCATCACAAGCAACAGAAAACATATTATTATTAGCTGCGTTTTTATTCCCATATAATTTTTCTAGTTCTTTTTGTCGTTATTTTATCAACAAATATTCAATTTAGCATTTAACCATATGTGTCATTTTTCTCGATAAATGATGGAAACGATTGTAGAGTTTTTCATCTTCTTAGCATTCTTCTTTTTCATCCGATAACTTCTTCAAAGAAGAAATATTTGTCTTCATTATCGATTTGTGGTAATTGATGACTTCTATTTCCTACATAGAGTGGATATTTTAATTATCTGATGTATACCTTTTTTTCTTCGCAAAGCAAAAAAGTCACGTAATATTAAATATATATTTCCACTTCCCAACCAAGTTAACTATTTCTCTAGCACAAGGAAAATCAAGAAAAATACAGCATAATAATAATTACAATACTCCGCTAACCCAAACGCACCCCCAGCAACACAACATCGGAATAGAAAGAGCCATGCAGCACATACCTTCATTTAGGAACAAAAGCTTTAAGGAGAATTAGTTCAAATAATAAATTACACACCTCCCATCACATTATCCAACAGATGGAAAGTACCCTAACAACCAGTCCAACCTCAGACGTAGTACAACCGTTTTAATAACGATGCTACAAACATCATTACTTTTTAGAGGAAATTTAAAAAAAAAATGAATCCACGACGAAAATAATAAAAATAATACTAAGAATAATATGGGGCTTTAATATTTTAATTAAAAAATAACAATAATAACAATAATAATATTATTATTGTTATTATTATTATTATTTTCCTCTTTTATTAATGACTAACTTTTTTTTCCCCCTATCGCTCCGCATTAACTGACTGCTATTATTCTTAGTAATTATTATTATAACGTCTTCAAATGATAATACTCTACTAAAAAACAATAAGAGATAGTAATAGTAATAATTACTAACATTACTACTATTATTATTTAAAATAATGACAATAAACACAAAAAACAACACACAAAAAAAAAAGAAAAAAAAAAGAAAAGAGAAACGACACAAAACAGGATAAAAAGGATATAAATATGAAAGCAAAAACAAAAAACTACGGACCGCAGGAAAAATAAAAATAAATTAAAAAAAGAACTAAAAGCCCATGTAAGCAGACTATATCACACAAGGGAGTATTATTAATAATGATTCTTATTATTCTTATAACCTCCCTTAGTGACTCAATAAAGACAATAGAAAACAACTAATGACAACAGTACAACTAGTGTAATGATCATTCCTAACAATTTAATTTAATGCTCAACACCAAACTGTATACAAAAAATATCAGCAGAAAAGAAATAAATATTTCAAAAAAAATTAATAATAGTATGCATTTATATATTTATTTTTTACAAAAAAAATGAAATGAAATATTTGAAGTTTTCATTGGAACAAACAAAAAAGCAATATATTAATTACACCAAGAAGAAAGATAAAAATATAATAATCAAACAACTAGAAATAGACATATTTCAGTAATTTCAGACAGATAAAATACAAATAAATAAAAGGAAAACAGATCATTTTTGAGGAGAGAAAAAAACTGTGCCCAAAATTAGCAAAATTTATTATCTTCATTAGATATATATATACTTTAAACTACTAATCACACAGTACAACATCTGTACTCCATCAGCCTACACTATAATTCATTTAATTCCCAAATAATTATTGAACATAAAGTTGCGAATTGCTTATCGCTGGTAAAACAAAAATTACTTTGAAAAACAAAACGCTTAATATTTGAATTTTATATTTAAAAGAAAAATATAAAAAATTTAAAAAACACAACTACTATACTGTCCGATATGCTTAAATATTATTATTATTATTATTATTATTATTTAATTAAAATATTAAAGCCCCATATTACTTACTTGGTTACTTTTATTCATCATTAATTAAGTATTACTTAGTGTTTTAAAGAGTAACCAAAATTTGAATTTAAAAATAAGAACAATAACAATAACAACATTAATAATAATAATAATAATAATAATAATAATAATAATAATAATAACAATAATAATAAAATAAGAATAAAATAAGAATAAAAATAATCAAATGTAATTATTTGAACAAATAATAATACAATAATTATTACAGATCACTCGAAGAAAATCAATCAGAAAAACAATAATAATAATAATAATAATAATAATAATAAATTGTTTACATTTTTTTCAGACAGAAAAAGAAACAGCGATTGAAATGTATACAATAAGGTTATTTTCCTAATTTTAAAATAGTCACTGCGAACAAGAAACGAGCGTAAGGGTAATAATTTAAATATTTTACGACCACTGAAAATATTTAAAGCAAACACCGGCATATATTGAATAATTTCAATTAATTGTTCGATCAAGAGATATAGGACCAAAAAAAGAATTTTTCTTGAACCATAAAAAATACAAAAAAAAATGAAAATGTTTTTGATAATAATCAATTACTATCCACCAATGTTAATATATTATTATTCTTATTGCTATTAGCATTTTTAAGATTCAAGTTCCTATACGTTCAACAGATTTCTGCTTTAACATATACACACTGTCATGATACGAAAAAAGAAAAAGAAAAACAATCCACACTTTGCTGGTGCCATCATAAAAAGGCCTCACAGCCCCACAGCGCAGGGCGAAACGAAGAGAGCGAAGGGGCAAGAGACGGCGGTAAGGCCGAGGTACGGGACACCCCCTGCACTTCCGCCACGTCCCACCCCTCCACTTTGCCAGGAGGGCACCAGCGCACGAAAAGGGAAAAGCTGGGAAAATTGTTAAAAACCATCCGACCGTAGGTCCCCGGACAGGACACCCAGTCTGGCTTGCCAGGGTTGGTCTGCAGCAGCAGGAGAGGCAGCACAGGCAACGGGAAAGTAGGAGTATCATCTCCTGCCGGGCCGTCCCGCGGCATACGAGCCTTGGCGCGAGAGTTGAGAGCGGCTGCCGGCTTCCGGAGAAAGGCGATGTTGTTGCTCCCCATGTGTGTCCTTTTTTTTTTTTTTTTGTCCCTGTCTTTGTGCGGGAGAGATCGCAGACCGAGGTGGCGACCGTGCAAGTAAGTAACGCGTGTGTAGTAGGAATGGTACCTCAGGGCACTTACTTTGTGACCATGGCCTTCTGTTTGCGATTCATCCTATGGCAAGGGCCCTCTGCGCCAGCGATGGTCTTATATGTGGGGTATATGGCGCAGGATAAAGAAAGAGAAACGAAAGATAGACACGTCAGCCTGGCTGGAGATAAAATCCAAACAGCTGGGTGGGGTATATAGTTAATGAGGCCGCAGTCAGAGGGAGGACTCCTTCCAGTAGGCATGAAGAGCCCTGATTAGTTGCGCCTGTGCCTTCGTTACTTCCGAGAGTTCGTTGCTTCGCTCCTTGGTTTCTTCGTGGCACTTTCCTCATTACGTTTTCTGGGTTTTGTTTCAGCTTTGTTACCGGTGGTATTTCCTGCGTTTGATTTCTTTTCATGTGGCGTCGGATTCTGGAAAGTTAGAAAGTGAGAGCTGTGAAAACTACGAGTTTGGTCGGGGTGCCTTGGAGTCGGGGGACGGGTGATGTCGTTGCTATTCATGTGTGTCCTTGTTTCCTTGTGGCACGAGGTTTGGTAACGTTTTCGTATGGTGTTTCTTTTCTTTCGGTTCTTTCTCTTCCTCCAGGGCGTTCTTTCACAACAAGATGGCCTTATGTTATATAGATTTGGAAAAGTTATTGATATGTGGGAGAGATGTATAAAAGTTGTGTATAGGTGTGTTGCGGTTGTGGCTGGCACTGCCTCATGGACTCCTCAAGTGTTAGATGTTCGAGTACTTTGGGAATGGGTGGCTGTGTCCGCGTTAGTGGAACTCCTCTCCTGCGTGGAAACTACGGTTTCCGTCCACCCTCCTCTGACGAGCCGGTAGTTGGTCTCGTGCAATGTTTGGGCGATCTTTGTCATAAGATCGCCCAGCGCTGTGCCACAGTCCCGTTGGTCGGGTCTGGCCTGCGCGATTGCACGGAGCCATCTCCGTGACTCATCGTGAATGCGGCCTGTTGCCACCCTAACAGAAGGCCATGGTCACGAAGTAAGTACCCTGAGGTACCATTCCTACTACACACGCGTTGCTTACTTGCACGGTCGCCACCTCGGTCTGCGATCTCTCCCGCAAAAAAAAAAAAAAAAAAGTCTGCGATCTCTCCCGCACAAAGACAGGGAAAAAAAAAAAAAAATCGTGAATGCGGCCTGTTGCCTCGAGAATAAGGGGTGTGAACAGGACCCCTTGGCGCTCCATGGTGGCGCCGTACTTCCTCATCTTCTCGTCGAAGGCGGTGTTCATGGCCCCCTTGCCCGAACCGCTGGCGCGTGGCCCGGGTAAGTGACCCGCACGTCCGTCCCGAATACTCGGCCGTACGTGGTGATGAGGACGTCGATCCTCGTCGCGTTCGATGTGGAGGCTGCTGGCTCCCGTTGGACCTCGAAGCCCAGACTCTGCGCCCAGTGCGCCACAACCTTCGCTAGCTCGTCGTGGGGGTGAAGTCTCGCTTTCGATGATGGCTGGCTGCACGCGTGGGCGTGGGCATTTGTCGCTGGCGCACCGCAGACACACTTGTTGCCAGGGAAGGCCTCGATCTGCAGGCGGTGTTTCAGATAGAACCTGCATGCGTCGTCTGATATTTCGACCTTAGGGTCGGCCAGCACTCGGTTCGAACCAGGGTTCTTGTGGACTCGTACGAGGTTCCTCGCAGGCCCGTGAGGAGTGTATTGAGGAGGTAACCTTGTCCTTGTCCGCTTTCATCGTGGTGTTGTGCTGGTCGCCCTTCTGGCCTGGACCCGCAGCAGGACACCGACAAACAAAAGGCGCGGGAGAAACGACGAACCATCGCAAGGGTGATGCGATTCCTACTTTTTTTTTTTTTTTTTGTCCCTGTCTTTGTGCGGGAGAGATCGCAGACCGAGGTGGCGACCGTGCAAGTAAGCAACGCGTGTGTAGTAGGAATGGTACCTCAGGGTACTTACTTCGTGACCATGGCCTTCTGTTTGCGATTCATCCTATGGCAAGGGCCCTCTGCGCCAGTGATGGTCGTATATGTGGGGTGTATGGCGCAGGATAAAGGAAGCGAAAAAACGAAAGATAGACACGTCAGCCTGGCTGGAGATATAATCCAAACAGCTGGGTGGGGTATATAGTTAATGAGGCCGCAGTCAGAGGGAGGACTCCTTCCAGTAGGCATGAAGAGCCCTGATTAGTTGCGCCTGTGCCTTCGTTACTTCCGAGAGTTCGTTGCTTCGCTCCTTGGTTTCTTCGTGGCACTTTCCTCATTACGTTTTCTGGGTTTTGTTTCAGCTTTGTTACCGGTGGTATTTCCTGCGTTTGATTTCTTTTCATGTGGCGTCGGATTCTGGAAAGTTAGAAAGTGAGAGCTGTGAAAACTACGAGTTTGGTCGGGGTGCCTTGGAGTCGGGGGACGGGTGATGTCGTTGCTATTCATGTGTGTCCTTGTTTCCTTGTGGCACGAGGTTTGGTAACGTTTTCGTATGGTGTTTCTTTTCTTTCGGTTCTTTCTCTTCCTCCAGGGCGTTCTTTCACAACAAGATGGCCTTATGTTATATAGATTTGGAAAAGTTATTGATATGTGGGAGAGATGTATAAAAGTTGTGTATAGGTGTGTTGCGGTTGTGGCTGGCACTGCCTCATGGACTCCTCAAGTGTTAGATGTTCGAGTACTTTGGGAATGGGTGGCTGTGTCCGCGTTAGTGGAACTCCTCTCCTGCGTGGAAACTACGGTTTCCGTCCACCACTCCTCTGACGAGCCGGTAGTTGGTCTCGTGCAATGTTTGGGCGATCTTTGTCATAAGATCGCCCAGCGCTGTGCCACAGTCCCGTTGGTCGGGTCTGGCCTGCGCGATTGCACGGCCATCTCCGTGACTCATCGTGAATGCGGCCTGTTGCCACCCTAACAGAAGGCCATGGTCACGAAGTAAGTACCCTGAGGTACCCATTACTACACACGCGTTGCTTACTTGCACGGTCACCTCGGTCTGCGATCTCACAAAGACAGGGACAAAAAAAAAAAAAATCGTGAATGCGGCCTGTTGCCTCGAGAATAAGGGGTGTGAACAGGACCCCTTGGCGCTCCATGGTGGCGCCGTACTTCCTCATCTTCTCGTCGAAGGCGGTGTTCATGGCCCCCTTGCCCGAACCGCTGGCGCGTGGCCCCGGGTAAGTGACCCGCACGTCCGTCCCGAATACTCGGCCGTACGTGGTGATGAGGACGTCGATCCTCGTCGCGTTCGATGTGGAGGCTGCTGGCTCCCGTTGGACCTCGAAGCCCAGACTCTGCGCCCAGTGCGCCACAACCTTCGCTAGCTCGTCGTGGGGGTGAAGTCTCGCTTTCGATGATGGCTGGCTGCACGCGTGGGCGTGGGCATTTGTCGCTGGCGCACCGCAGACACACTTGTTGCCAGGGAAGGCCTCGATCTGCAGGCGGTGTTTCAGATAGAACCTGCATGCGTCGTCTGATATTTCGACCTTAGGGTCGGCCAGCACTCGGTTCGAACCAGGGTTCTTGTGGACTCGTACGAGGTTCCTCGCAGGCTCCGTGAGGAGTGTATTGAGGGAGGTAACCTTGTCCTTGTCCGCTTTCATCGTGGTGTTGTGCTGGTCGCCCTTCTGGCCTGGACCCGCAGCAGGACACCGACAAACAAAAGGCGCGGGAGAAACGACGAACCATCGCAAGGGTGATGCGATTCCTTTTTTTTTTTTTTTTTTGTCCCTGTCTTTGTGCGGGAGAGATCGCAGACCGAGGTGGCGACCGTGCAAGTAAGCAACGCGTGTGTAGTAGGAATGGTACCTCAGGGTACTTACTTCGTGACCATGGCCTTCTGTTTGCGATTCATCCTATGGCAAGGGCCCTCTGCGCCAGTGATGGTCGTATATGTGGGGTGTATGGCGCAGGATAAAGGAAGCGAAAAAACGAAAGATAGACACGTCAGCCTGGCTGGAGATATAATCCAAACAGCTGGGTGGGGTATATAGTTAATGAGGCCGCAGTCAGAGGGAGGACTCCTTCCAGTAGGCATGAAGAGCCCTGATTAGTTGCGCCTGTGCCTTCGTTACTTCCGAGAGTTCGTTGCTTCGCTCCTTGGTTTCTTCGTGGCACTTTCCTCATTACGTTTTCTGGGTTTTGTTTCAGCTTTGTTACCGGTGGTATTTCCTGCGTTTGATTTCTTTTCATGTGGCGTCGGATTCTGGAAAGTTAGAAAGTGAGAGCTGTGAAAACTACGAGTTTGGTCGGGGTGCCTTGGAGTCGGGGGACGGGTGATGTCGTTGCTATTCATGTGTGTCCTTGTTTCCTTGTGGCACGAGGTTTGGTAACGTTTTCGTATGGTGTTTCTTTTCTTTCGGTTCTTTCTCTTCCTCCAGGGCGTTCTTTCACAACAAGATGGCCTTATGTTATATAGATTTGGAAAAGTTATTGATATGTGGGAGAGATGTATAAAAGTTGTGTATAGGTGTGTTGCGGTTGTGGCTGGCACTGCCTCATGGACTCCTCAAGTGTTAGATGTTCGAGTACTTTGGGAATGGGTGGCTGTGTCCGCGTTAGTGGAACTCCTCTCCTGCGTGGAAACTACGGTTTCCGTCCACCACTCCTCTGACGAGCCGGTAGTTGGTCTCGTGCAATGTTTGGGCGATCTTTGTCATAAGATCGCCCAGCGCTGTGCCACAGTCCCGTTGGTCGGGTCTGGCCTGCGCGATTGCACGGAGCCATCTCCGTGACTCATCGTGAATGCGGCCTGTTGCCACCCTAACAGAAGGCCATGGTCACGAAGTAACCCTGAGGTACCATTCCTACTACACACGCGTTGCTTACTTGCACGGTCGCCACCTCGGTCTGCGATCTCTCCCGCACAAAGACAGGGACAAAAAAAAAAAAAAATCGTGAATGCGGCCTGTTGCCTCGAGAATAAGGGGTGTGAACAGGACCCCTTGGCGCTCCATGGTGGCGCCGTACTTCCTCATCTTCTCGTCGAAGGCGGTGTTCATGGCCCCCTTGCCCGAACCGCTGGCGCGTGGCCCCGGGTAAGTGACCCGCACGTCCGTCCCGAATACTCGGCCGTACGTGGTGATGAGGACGTCGATCCTCGTCGCGTTCGATGTGGAGGCTGCTGGCTCCCGTTGGACCTCGAAGCCCAGACTCTGCGCCCAGTGCGCCACAACCTTCGCTAGCTCGTCGTGGGGGTGAAGTCTCGCTTTCGATGATGGCTGGCTGCACGCGTGGGCGTGGGCATTTGTCGCTGGCGCACCGCAGACACACTTGTTGCCAGGGAAGGCCTCGATCTGCAGGCGGTGTTTCAGATAGAACCTGCATGCGTCGTCTGATATTTCGACCTTAGGGTCGGCCAGCACTCGGTTCGCACCAGGGTTCTTGTGGACTCGTACGAGGTTCCTCGCAGGCTCCGTGAGGAGTGTATTGAGGGAGGTAACCTTGTCCTTGTCCGCTTTCATCGTGGTGTTGTGCTGGTCGCCCTTCTGGCCTGGACCCGCAGCAGGACACCGACAAACAAAAGGCGCGGGAGAAACGACGAACCATCGCAAGGGTGATGCGATTCCTACTTTTTTTTTTTTTTTTGTCCCTGTCTTTGCGCGGGAGAGATCGCAGACCGAGGTGGCGACCGTGCAAGTAAGCAACGCGTGTGTAGTAGGAATGGTACCTCAGGGTACTTACTTCGTGACCATGGCCTTCTGTTTGCGATTCATCCTATGGCAAGGGCCCTCTGCGCCAGTGATGGTCTTATATGTGGGGGTTATGGCGCAGAGTAAAGGAAGAGAAACGAAAGATAGACACGTCAGCCTGGCTGGAGATATAATCCAAACAGCTGGGTGGGGTATATGGTTAATGAGGCCGCAGTCAAAGGGAGGACTCCTTCCAGTAGGCATGAAGAGCCCTGATTAGTTGCGCCTGTGCCTTCGTTACTTCCGAGAGTTCGTTGCTTCGCTCCTTGGTTTCTTCGTGGCACTTTCCTCATTACGTTTTCTGGGTTTTGTTTCAGCTTTGTTACCGGTGGTATTTCCTGCGTTTGATTTCTTTTCATGTGGCGTCGGATTCTGGAAAGTTAGAAAGTGAGAGCTGTGAAAACTACGAGTTTGGTCGGGGTGCCTTGGAGTCGGGGGACGGGTGATGTCGTTGCTATTCATGTGTGTCCTTGTTTCCTTGTGGCACGAGGTTTGGTAACGTTTTCGTATGGTGTTTCTTTTCTTTCGGTTCTTTCTCTTCCTCCAGGGCGTTCTTTCACAACAAGATGGCCTTATGTTATATAGATTTGGAAAAGTTATTGATATGTGGGAGAGATGTATAAAAGTTGTGTATAGGTGTGTTGCGGTTGTGGCTTTTTTTTTTTTTTTTTTTTTTTGTCCCTGTCTTTGTGCGGGAGAGATCGCAGACCGAGGTGGCGACCGTGCAAGTAAGCAACGCGTGTAGTAGGAATGGTACCTCAGGGTACTTACTTCGTGACCATGGCCTTCTGTTTGCGATTCATCCTATGGCAGGGCCCTCTGCGCCAGTGATGGTCTTATATGTGGGGGTTATGGCGCAGAGTAAAGGAAGAGAAACGAAAGATAGACACGTCAGCCTGGCTGGAGATATAATCCAAAACAGCTGGGTGGGGTATATAGTTAATGAGGCCGCAGTCAGAGGGAGGACTCCTTCCAGTAGGCATGAAGAGCCCTGATTAGTTGCGCCTGTGCCTTCGTTACTTCCGAGTTCGTTGCTTCGCTCCTTGGTTTCTTCGTGGCACTTTCTCCATTGCGTTTTCTGGGTTTTGTTTCAGCTTTGTTACCGGTTGGATTTCCTGCGTTTGATTTCTTTTCATGTGGTGTCGGATTCTGGAAAGTTAGAAAGTGAGAGCTGTGAAAACTACGAGTTTGGTCGGGATGCCTTGGAGTCGGGGGACGGGTGATGTCGTTGCTATTCATGTGTGTCCTTGTTTCCTTGTGGCACGAGGTTTGGTAACGTTTTCGTATGGTGTTCTTTTCTTTCGGTTCTTTCTCTTCCTCCAGGGCGTTCTTTCACAACAAGATGGCCTTATGTTATATAGATTTGGAAAAGTTATTGATATGTGGGAGAGATGTATAAAAGTTGTGTATAGGTGTGTTGCGGTTGTGGCTGGCACTGCCTCATGGACTCCTCAAGTGTTAGATGTTCGAGTACTTTGGGAATGGGTGGCTGTGTCCGCGTTAGTGGAACTCCTCTCCTGCGTGGAAACTACGGTTTCCGTCCACCACTCCTCTGACGAGCCGGTAGTTGGTCTCGTGCAATGTTTGGGCGATCTTTGTCATAAGATCGCCCAGCGCTGTGCCACAGTCCCGTTGGTCGGGTCTGGCCTGCGCGATTGCACGGAGCCATCTCCGTGACTCATCGTGAATGCGGCCTGTTGCCACCCTAACAGAAGGCCATGGTCACGAAGTAAGTACCCTGAGGTACCATTCCTACTACACACGCGTTGCTTACTTGCACGGTCGCCACCTCGGTCTGCGATCTCTCCCACAAAGACAGGGACAAAAAAAAAAAAATCGTGAATGCGGCCTGTTGCCTCGAGAATAAGGGGTGTGAACAGGACCCCTTGGCGCTCCATGGTGGCGCCGTACTTCCTCATCTTCTCGTCGAAGGCGGTGTTCATGGCCCCCTTGCCCGAACCGCTGGCGCGTGGCCCCGGGTAAGTGACCCGCACGTCCGTCCCGAATACTCGGCCGTACGTGGTGATGAGGACGTCGATCCTCGTCGCGTTCGATGTGGAGGCTGCTGGCTCCCGTTGGACCTCGAAGCCCAGACTCTGCGCCCAGTGCGCCACAACCTTCGCTAGCTCGTCGTGGGGGTGAAGTCTCGCTTTCGATGATGGCTGGCTGCACGCGTGGGCGTGGGCATTTGTCGCTGGCGCACCGCAGACACACTTGTTGCCAGGGAAGGCCTCGATCTGCAGGCGGTGTTTCAGATAGAACCTGCATGCGTCGTCTGATATTTCGACCTTAGGGTCGGCCAGCACTCGGTTCGCACCAGGGTTCTTGTGGACTCGTACGAGGTTCCTCGCAGGCTCCGTGAGGAGTGTATTGAGGGAGGTAACCTTGTCCTTGTCCGCTTTCATCGTGGTGTTGTGCTGGTCGCCCTTCTGGCCTGGACCCGCAGCAGGACACCGACAAACAAAAGGCGCGGGAGAAACGACGAACCATCGCAAGGGTGATGCGATTCCTACTTTTTTTTTTTTTTTTTTTGTCCCTGTCTTTGTGCGGAGAGATCGCAGACCGAGGTGGCGACCGTGCAAGTAAGCAACGCGTGTGTAGTAGGAATGGTACCTCAGGGTACTTACTTCGTGACCATGGCCTTCTGTTTGCGATTCATCCTATGGCAAGGGCCCTCTGCGCCAGTGATGGTCTTATATGTGGGGGTTATGGCGCAGAGTAAAGGAAGAGAAACGAAAGATAGACACGTCAGCCTGGCTGGAGATATAATCCAAACAGCTGGGTGGGGTATATGGTTAATGAGGCCGCAGTCAAAGGGAGGACTCCTTCCAGTAGGCATGAAGAGCCCTGATTAGTTGCGCCTGTGCCTTCGTTACTTCGAGAGTTCGTTGCTTCGCTCCTTGGTTTCTTCGTGGCACTTTCCTCATTACGTTTTCTGGGTTTTGTTTCAGCTTTGTTACCGGTGGTATTTCCTGCGTTTGATTTCTTTTCATGTGGCGTCGGATTCTGGAAAGTTAGAAAGTGAGAGCTGTGAAAACTACGAGTTTGGTCGGGGTGCCTTGGAGTCGGGGGACGGGTGATGTCGTTGCTATTCATGTGTGTCCTTGTTTCCTTGTGGCACGAGGTTTGGTAACGTTTTCGTATGGTGTTTCTTTTCTTTCGGTTCTTTCTCTTCCTCCAGGGCGTTCTTTCACAACAAGATGGCCTTATGTTATATAGATTTGGAAAAGTTATTGATATGTGGGAGAGATGTATAAAAGTTGTGTATAGGTGTGTTGCGGTTGTGGCTGGCACTGCCTCATGGACTCCTCAACTGTTAGATGTTCGAGTACTTTGGGAATGGGTGGCTGTGTCCGCGTTAGTGGAACTCCTCTCCTGCGTGGAAACTACGGTTTCCGTCCACCACTCCTCTGACGAGCCGGTAGTTGGTCTCGTGCAATGTTTGGGCGATCTTTGTCATAAGATCGCCCAGCGCTGTGCCACAGTCCCGTTGGTCGGGTCTGGCCTGCGCGATTGCACGGAGCCATCTCCGTGACTCATCGTGAATGCGGCCTGTTGCCACCCTAACAGAAGGCCATGGTCACGAAGTAAGTACCCTGAGGTACCATTCCTACTACACACGCGTTGCTTACTTGCACGGTCGCCACCTCGGTCTGCGATCTCTCCCGCACAAAGACAGGGACAAAAAAAAAAAAAAATCGTGAATGCGGCCTGTTGCCTCGAGAATGGGGTGTGAACAGGACCCCTTGGCGCTCCATGGTGGCGCCGTACTTCCTCATCTTCTCGTCGAAGGCGGTGTTCATGGCCCCTTGCCCGAACCGCTGGCGCGTGGCCCGGGTAAGTGACCCGCACGTCCGTCCCGAATACTCGGCCGTACGTGGTGATGAGGACGTCGATCCTCGTCGCGTTCGATGTGGAGGCTGCTGGCTCCCGTTGGACCTCGAAGCCCAGACTCTGCGCCCAGTGCGCCACAACCTTCGCTAGCTCGTCGTGGGGGTGAAGTCTCGCTTTCGATGATGGCTGGCTGCACGCGTGGGCGTGGGCATTTGTCGCTGGCGCACCGCAGACACACTTGTTGCCAGGGAAGGCCTCGATCTGCAGGCGGTGTTTCAGATAGAACCTGCATGCGTCGTCTGATATTTCGACCTTAGGGTCGGCCAGCACTCGGTTCGCACCAGGGTTCTTGTGGACTCGTACGAGGTTCCTCGCAGGCTCCGTGAGGAGTGTATTGAGGGAGGTAACCTTGTCCTTGTCCGCTTTCATCGTGGTGTTGTGCTGGTCGCCCTTCTGGCCTGGACCCGCAGCAGGACACCGACAAACAAAAGGCGCGGGAGAAACGACGAACCATCGCAAGGGTGATGCGATTCCTTTTTTTTTTTTTTTTTTTGTCCCTGTCTTTGTGCGGGAGAGATCGCAGACCGAGGTGGCGACCGTGCAAGTAAGCAACGCGTGTGTAGTAGAAATGGTACCTCAGGGTACTTACTTCGTGACCATGGCCTTCTGTTTGCGATTCATCCTATGGCAAGGGCCCTCTGCGCCAGTGATGGTCTTATATGTGGGATTTATGGCGCAGAGTAAAGGAAGAGAAACGAAAGATAGACACGTCAGCCTGGCTGGAGATATAATCCAAACAGCTGGGTGGGGTATATGGTTAATGAGGCCGCAGTCAAAGGGAGGACTCCTTCCAGTAGGCATGAAGAGTCCTGATTAGTTGCGCCTGTGCCTTCGTTACTTCCGAGAGTTCGTTGCTTCGCTCCTTGGTTTCTTCGTGGCACTTTCCTCATTACGTTTTCTGGGTTTTGTTTCAGCTTTGTTACCGGTGGTATTTCCTGCGTTTGATTTCTTTTCATGTGGCGTCGGATTCTGGAAAGTTAGAAAGTGAGAGCTGTGAAAACTACGAGTTTGGTCGGGGTGCCTTGGAGTCGGGGGACGGGTGATGTCGTTGCTATTCATGTGTGTCCTTGTTTCCTTGTGGCACGAGGTTTGGTAACGTTTTCGTATGGTGTTTCTTTTCTTTCGGTTCTTTCTCTTCCTCCAGGGCGTTCTTTCACAACAAGATGGCCTTATGTTATATAGATTTGGAAAAGTTATTGATATGTGGGAGAGATGTATAAAAGTTGTGTATAGGTGTGTTGCGGTTGTGGCTGGCACTGCCTCATGGACTCCTCAAGTGTTAGATGTTCGAGTACTTTGGGAATGGGTGGCTGTGTCCGCGTTAGTGGAACTCCTCTCCTGCGTGGAAACTACGGTTTCCGTCCACCACTCCTCTGACGAGCCGGTAGTTGGTCTCGTGCAATGTTTGGGCGATCTTTGTCATAAGATCGCCCAGCGCTGTGCCACAGTCCCGTTGGTCGGGTCTGGCCTGCGCGATTGCACGGAGCCATCTCCGTGACTCATCGTGAATGCGGCCTTTTGCCTCGAGAATAAGGGGTGTGAACAGGACCCCTTGGCGCTCCATGGTGGCGCCGTACTTCCTCATCTTCTCGTCGAAGGCGGTGTTCATGGCCCCCCTTGCCCGAACCGCTGGCGCGTGGCCCCGGGTAAGTGACCCGCACGTCCGTCCCGAATACTCGGCCGTACGTGGTGATGAGGACGTCGATCCTCGTCGCGTTCGATGTGGAGGCTGCTGGCTCCCGTTGGACCTCGAAGCCCAGACTCTGCGCCCAGTGCGCCACAACCTTCGCTAGCTCGTCGTGGGGGTGAAGTCTCGCTTTCGATGATGGCTGGCTGCACGTGTGGGCGTGGGCATTTGTCGCTGGCGCACCGCAGACACACTTGTTGCCAGGGAAGGCCTCGATCTGCAGACGGTGTTTCAGATAGAACCTGAATGCATCGTCTGATATTTCGACCTTAGGGTCGGCCAGCACTCGGTTCGCACCAGGGTTCTTGTGGACTCGTACGAGGTTCCTCGCAGGCTCCGTGAGGAGTGTATTGAGGGAGGTAACCTTGTCCTTGTCCGCTTTCATCGTGGTGTTGTGCTGGTCGCCCTTCTGGCCTACGCCGTCACGTGCGTAGCAGGCGATCTCGGCCTGCCGCCGCAGCCCTAGGCCACCGTGGCGCAGGGGCAATTCCCTCAGCGCTTTTGCCGTGTCTGGGAGGGACGGAACCTGGAGCACGCGCAGGAGTGTCTCTTCGACCTTGTCGTCGAAGTAGAGGGCGGCGGGGAGGAGGTGCTGGGGGTCGTGCGTGCGGAGGAGGAGCTGCATGCGAGGGAGCCCCGAGGCACGCAGCAGGATGAGCTTCGACTGTGCAGACAAGCCCTGTCCCGCCAGGAAGTCGAAGAACGGGTCCTGTTTCTTGACCCTCTGTAACAACCACGGCGTGATGTCCACCTCCGCGTCGTCGACACTGAACGCTGCTCCCAGTATCTTTGCGACCCCCCATTTCCACGGGAATCGCTTCGCCTCCGACGAAGAGCTGTTGGGCCTCGGGCCGCTGGATCGCGACGCTCTTGAGCGCGTTCACCTCATAGCCGAAACTACGAAGCGCTGGGTGCAGAGCATCGAGGGCGCCCTGAACGTCCGCATCGCGACCCACCAGGGTGATGTCGTCGAGATACGCGACGAGCTTCACCTGGGGGTGGCGGTCCATGATGGGGCGTAGCACCTCGTGTAGCCCTTGTGCAAAAAGCACTGGCCCGAGTGCCATCCCCTGGCGGACCCCTGCCGTGGACTCCAGCTTGACCGCTGCGGTGTCCCCAACTCGACCTCAATCGACAACAACAACAACAACAAAAAAATCCAGGTTCTGCATTCAGAGCGGTGAAGGATACGGAGCGTGCGTGGTCGGACCCTCAACCAAGCATTGTCTTGTTCGAAGGGGGGCTGGAGCCATATTTGGGGGAGGTGGAGGCGGGGCCCTTTGTGCGAAGCCTTGCAGGCACGTGAGTTGGCCTTGCGGTAGGTAGCATCGGCAGCGGTGTGACGTACGGGCCGCGGATGTGCCGCCGAGGACCTCATGGCACAGAAGGCACTGACAGAGGTTAATGTCAACCAGTTGTTCTTTGTCGAGGCCAAAACCCGGGTGCTGTGCGGCAAGGTGCGTGGTGAGGTCTACCATGCGGCTGTGTCCTGGGAAAGTGTGGCGACACCCCAATTTGGGGCAATGGGCCGTGTGTCAGAGGGGTGCCACCGGTACAGGGTGGACCGGGTAGAAAGTGGCGTTTGCCCAGGCCCACTTGGCTTTTTTTTTTTGTCCCTGTCTTTGTGCGGGAGAGATCGCAGACCGAGGTGGCGACCGTGCAAGTAAGCAACGCGTGTGTAGTAGGAATGGTACCTCAGGGTACTTACTTCGTGACCATGGCCTTCTGTTTGCGATTCATCCTATGGCAAGGGCCCTCTGCGCCAGTGATGGTCGTATATGTGGGGTATATGGCGCAGAGTAAAGGAAGAAAAACGAAAGATAGACACGTCAGCCTGGCTGGAGATATAGTCCAAGCAGCTGGGTGGGGTATATAAGGTGATGAGGCAGCAGCCAAAGGGAGGACTCCTTCCAGTAGGCATGAAAAGCCCTGATTAGTTGCGCCTTTGCCTTCGTTACTTCCAAGAGTTCGTTGCATCCTGGTTGTGTCGTTGTTGGTTTCTTCCTGGCACTTTCTTCATTCCATTTTCGGGGTTTGGTTTCAGCTTTAGTAAAATATAGCTTTTTAAAATATATATATTTGTTTTTAAACTTTGCAGCTTGGGGCTGAGGGTCTCGAGGCTAGGGGCAATGGGTTATCACGCCAAGGGGAAACAAGGAGAAAAGGTGATAGAAAACCATCTCAGCAGCACAAGTAGATAACACTATAAAAAAAAAAAAGAGAAACGTATCGCCCCTGAGACATTGTAATGCTTCGTTTCTCTCAACCAATCTCAGGAATAAAAGAGAATGTGACACAACAACGGCAGCAACAACAACAATAATTAAAATCAATCCTAAGCCTAATTTCTTTCTCGATAATGTTGAATTTCTTTCTTTATTATGTTGAAAATCAATCGAAATACTGGCTAAAAACCCGCCAAAACAATGCGGGTCAAAAATAATTGTTTCGGACGCTTCTGCTTTTGTTAAATAACCCTCTTTTTCCTCGATGAAAGACAATCTCAATTTCTTAGATTGACTTTTTTTTCTGTTTGCTTGTAAGATAGTATTTTTGTTGGCCGGGTATTTTTTTTTTTCCGCATATTTTACTGGCAAACTTATATTTTTTTCTCTCTTATGTATCTCTATTTATTTCGAATTGTTCCACTAATTATTTTGAGACCCTAGTGTTATTAGGATATAATTCTATTGAATTCTTTCGTTATAAACAAAAACATCTTGTGAACAAATTGTTAGACCCTTTCCTTATTAAATTTTCTTGTAAATTAAATTTTCTTGTAATCCTTTTTTTTTGTATTAAATTGCTCCGAAGAGTACAAGTCAAAAAGTAAATAAAAAAGAAGAAGTAAAAAAAAAAAAAATACCGTCATCGTGCGCTGCACGACTGATATTTCTGTTAGTGAAGCTATTGCTGTTTCACTGCACAAACACACGAGTGGTACCCGCTGGCAACGCATTAGACTAATTGCAAATGCTGTTGCTTTGTCTAATTAGCTTTACATTTATTTGTTGTTATTTTTTTTTCTTATGGCTACATGGATGTAAACAGAAATAATATTTTATAGACGATGCGTAAGTTATCCTCCTTTTATATATATATATATATATATATATATATATAGATATAGATATATAGTTCATTTGTTTAATAATCACTAAATAATAATAATAATACCTTTTTCTTATCTATTCAAGAATATCTACAATAATATGCAATACATATATGTTGTCTCTTTTGTTTGTCTTTTAACGAGAATTTTTGTTTGACCATTCAAAAATTTAGAAATCAATCGTTTTTTCTTTTATTGGCTTTCATAGCAGAAAACTACTATCCAAATAATAATAGTGTTAATTAAGTAGGGTTCACACTTGTAATGTATGCTAGATTGCTTTTCTCTGCACAGAAATGTTCAATTTTTTAATTTTCTTTGTGTCTCTTCTCTAAATATTATTATTATTTATGTGATTATCATGTATTATTATTATTATTATTATTATTATTATTATTATTATTATTATGATTATTATTATTATTTTTTTTTTGTTTTTCCAACGATAATAATACTATTAAATAATTTTAATAATTTAATATTTTACAGCACTTCTAGTTCAGGTTCTTTTCTTGCAAAAAAAAAATGACTTTAAAAATGTTACTATAGAATGTATCAACAAATAAGCACTATTTTCTACATTTTTCCTCTATATTTTTCAATTGATTCTTTATTTGGTTTTCTTTTTGTTATTTTGACTTTCTTCTTCTTCTTCTTCTTTTTTTTTTTTGTTTGTCATAGGACTATTTGCGTACGTATTGCAATACTCTCCTAATAAAGCCACGATGGAGCTAATAATTTCTCTTTGCCATCTGATCCTTCGGTTTCATTTTTTCATTTGGATACAATGGATTATGAAAAAGCAACACTTTGTTGTCCCACTTAGAAAGCAGAATAGAGTTCCTGGAATGCCCCAATGAACTAATAAAGACCAACGACATCCGGAACAACAACAACAAAATAGAACAATTGTAATCCAACGTATTTTTCCTTCTCAATTGCTATACACATAAATGTTATCTATCTGCATATTTGTAATAATAATAATACTACTAATAATAGCAATAATAATAATAATAATAATAATAATAATAATAATAATAATGTTTATTAAATTCTTTATTAAAATAATAAAAAAAATGAATAACAGGAAATATGAGAAACAACATCAATAATAACAAAACTAAATATTTCCACGCTATTTCTAAATAGCTCACAATGTCTGTTATTAGATGATTTTTTTTTTTTTTAGGATTTTTTTCTTTTTGTATCAATTATTGACTTTGCCCGGGAAGTCGTCCGGTCATCAACAAAGTTATATTATTTTTCTCTTTCAAAGGCCTCCTAAGGTCTGCTCTCCAAAGGCCCGTCAAGAACAGTTTTAATTCTAATAGAGCAAGTGAACACAACGCCGTAACAATATATATATATATATATATATATATATATATATATATAACATATCTTGCAGTCTCCGTATCATTTGCTCTCTCCTATGATTTTACGAAAAATCGAGGAAGAGAATGGCAAAAATATTCTTAACTTTATCTTACCTAACATTACCTAGCAGCTCCTTTTTTTCCTCCTATTTTCTCTCTTGACTAGGGAAAGTGTCTTTTTTTTATGGGTCTGCTTTATTACGTTACAATACATACACCATGGTAAGAACTAAAAAAACAAGGCCACAGAACCTCTCGGCAAGGCAAGAGAATAATTACAAGAAGTTTACTGTAGAGCGCCTTGCAGAGAGAATCTTTGTTACTTTCCCAAGGGTAATTAGTTTTTCACACAGAAACCTTTCCAGCTTGCGGCACCCATACTTACCTCTTGCGCTGGAGAGCGTGCGAGATATGGCATCCAATCAAAATGGGATAGTAAATGGATTACTGGAGGCACTTCTAGAATCTCAACAGGAAAGCGAAAAATGGGGAAGAGTAGAACAAATGTTTGACACTAAAATGGATAACGAAGACTTGGACAGCAGAAGAACCAGTGTCATGCTTTCGTTTGATGTGACATCAAAAATAGAGGCTTTGTGGGCAATTGCGCAAGGTGGAAAAGAGTCGTCTCTTCTTAGTATGGAGAATTATCATTACCTACAGCAATTTTTATACTCTGCCGTTTTTGAACTGGATGACGTTAGTCTGATTCCCGCGACCTTGAACGCTACCAAAGACGATTATGATTTTGACTCTCGTGGCCGGGATGGCGTAACATTCGAAGCCTTTGCTGTTTCAATGCTTGAGTTCGCAGATAACTGGACACCTTCCAGAGAAACACGCGACTACGTTTCCTTCCTTCAGAGCATCATCAATAAAAAGGTGCCCCCACGAGAAATGCGTGATCCATCGGAGAAACCACCTTTTACCCTTCCGAAAAAACCGTACTTCTCGGGTGGTCTACTGGCCAAGCGTTCGGTCAACGGTTATATAGAGTACTACAAATGCGATCTGTAGAAAACGTACCCATTGCCACCTCTCTTGTTCACTAGTTCCTCCGCCACCTGACGAAACAACAAAAATAAGAGCTGCTTATTTCCTTTTGCTTTCTCTACTGTCTTTCATGTTGTCTTTTTTTTTCTTTTTTAGCCTGTCTTGTTGTTGTCATATAACAGATAGTCAGTTTCTCGTACACAATTACCTTAGGTTATACCACTTGTACTTATGTCTCCAACAGATAATGAAGATGAGCTTCCTCGGAAACCCTATTCCAAGGGATGGCTTGGAGCTTTTCAACAGCAGAAAGTAAAGAGTACTTATGTCTTGTACACTCCAATTCCAACAGCTGTTCTCATTCTAGCGATAGCCCTTTGTTGTATCCCACTAGGAGTTGTTGAAATTGTGTATAGTAAACGAGCCAAAATAATTCAGTACCGCTATGATAGTATTAATCACTACGCTTTTGAGATGTCAGAAGGATCATCGCATGCTCACTCGTTCATGTTCAATGGACAAACATATTCGATGGGCTCTACTACATTTCTTAAATTTGAGTTAAAAGAAACTCTTGCCGCCCCAGTTCTCCTGATGTATCACTTGAAAGGTTTTCATCAAAACTATAGAAACTATCTTATTTCGAAAGATGCTGAACAGTTGTATGGGAGATCGACAAAGATAATTTCTGACTGTAGGCCGTTCAAGTATCCAGGGGAATTTCAAGGAGACACAGTTGAAGGGTACTATAGCCCTTGTGGGTCTATAGCTTGGAGCTTATTCAATGATTCGTTTGCACTTTACAGACTAGCGTCAAACAGCTTTGATGGATCAACAATTCCTGCTGATTCAGTTCTGATTTGCGATGGAGCACAGTTCGATGAGGACGGCAACTCCCTTCTTCAAGACACAAACAAATGCACTAAGAAAGGCATAGCTCTTGAAAGTTCAGTGTTCAGCATCAGAGAACCAAGTACGGATACAGATAATAGTGGACCCATTTGGATGGCCGGAGGAAATCCCAGTTCCGATGACCCGTTCTTGAAGGGAGGATTTTACTACAAGGAACCTGGACACCTTATTCCTGCAGCCGTCGATGAAGACTTCATTGTTTGGTCTGAATCCGCACTTCTACCAGATTTTTATAATATCTATCGAGTGATACACGCCGACCTGGAGGCTGGACACTACCTGTTCGATATCACAGAACTGTATCAGTTCCCCGGGGAGAAGCATGTGGCTTTGGCCACCAGGAACTGGCTGGGCGGCAACCACCTCGCTCTGGGTATTATCACGCTGGTGCTGGGCGGATTAGCTTTTATTTCCTCCCTTGTTATAGTGCTTTTGCGGTACCCTTTCGCTACCCAGTAGATGTTTCGTTTTTTTTTTCTTAATATCTGTGTTATTATTATTATCTCTTTCCTTCGATTGCTAAACGTAAGGCTGCATAATGTTAGTACCACGAAGTGCCTGCAAGCCTACGTCTTCTATTCGTTTACCCCATTGACAACGTTTGCTTAAATTTAATGAAACAGAAGGCTTACCGAAAGCCCACGAGCGGTTGAAAAAGAACTGTCTGACCTCTAGAAGCATCTACAACTCACTCGACTCTTGGGTTTCTTTCCGTATCTCTTCAACTTTTCCTATGCTTGGGTAGCACAGACAGACGTTATGTCGTGGAATGCATACATCGATGTTTTGCTAAACAGTCAACACATGCATAGCGCCACCCTAATCGGGCTGGCCGATGGGAGCTACTGGGCGTTCGGAGGAACGGAAATACCCCAACCACAGGAGGTACAGCAGCTCATGGAGTACGTTACCACCCCTGCACAGACGCTGAAGAGTGGAATCGTTGTCAATGGGGTGAAATACTTTGGGCTTCAGCATGGATTTGATGGGGAATCACGGTATCTTATTTTCAAGAAGGGATGCGCTGGAGGTTGTATCTGCACTACCAATCAGTTGTTCATCTGTGCAGTGTACGGACCGGAATGCCATCTCACAGACGGTACAGACCCCTTTTCCCTCCACCGTCTGAGAGAACCGACGCAAGCGACAGCTGAGCTCGTCAACCCCGCCGACTGCCATTCCACAGTCAAAAAAATAGCTTCTTACCTGATCAAACTGGGCTACTAGCCTCGTTTCGTTTTGTGGGTCCGACTCTTGGGTGCCCTTGTTGCCGACGCGAACAAGTTCTTTTAGTTGCATCTCGGTGCGGCTGTGCCGCGGCATCAAAAATACCAAAAGGAATCCACATACAAGTCATGTACAAGTCATGAACGTGCTGCACGAACCCTCACATGACAGAAATTCTCTTCCCCGCTTTCCCTCTCTCCTTTTGTATCTGGCCATTCTTCTAACACACGCATTGGACGCACTGCGCAGCAAAATGATGAATCATGGATTCTCTCCCCCACTGCATCCATGCAGCAGGAGCATGTCGTGCAGATGCGGGGCAGGTATGTGTTTTATGTGCTCTAGGACTTGTTTGGCGTGCAATAGCCTCGTCTGTCCGCGCTGCATTGCACTGAACATGACTCACTGCATCTTTTGTTGTCATGCTTTCTTTCGCACGTACCGGCAAAAATTGTGACGACCTTTTGCAAGACGTGCTAGCACATGGAAAGTATTTTTCAGTGCACATCGGTTTCTGTACCGTTTCAGGATCAAAAAGAACCAAAAAGGAAACAACAACAACACATGAAGAAGATCATGGAGAGAAGCAACAACCCAAGGACGACGTTGTGATATGAAAGTTCCTGCTCCATTGTCTCTCCACCACCCAACTCCACACACTGCTGCTACACTCCTCTTTTCTTTTGCTCTTCTAAAGCAATGCTACCCCGATGCGCGATCAAATGCCTGATTCCTATCGCATCCTACACAACCATTAGTTCTCTGCGCGTGAGAACCCCACCGGTTGCTGCAACGCCTCTAGCAGACTTGAAGATGCCGACGCCTCTAATTGATCCGGAGCGACTGGAGCGTCTGGGCTGCGGAACCGGCCAGCCCGCGCAACGGGGACGACGCAAGCCGCTAGTATGGAAGCGCCGAAAGCCGTGGTTCGACCACCAGTGGTCGCTGGACCTCCAGCGAGAGCGAAAAGGACCTTCAACCCCGCATTTCCCAGATGGTGTGCCATTCACTCAGATTCGATCCTTCCAGTCCTTCGCTGGACGATCCTGGAAGCTCAACGCCGGACGCCGCCGGAAGATCCGTCTGTCGCTGAAGCGTGGTCGCAGAAAGTTGCTGTAGTTTCAGTGACGGGCCAGTTCCACCTCCCTCCTATCTTTGCCAACGCTCTGAAACAGGAATGGCCGCGAGACTGTGCCATATCTCAAGAAGTAGAAAGTAGCCCCCAATAGGGATGCAGTTAAAAAGATGCTCTTGCGTGGAAAACTAACAGTGGTCTTAGCGTTTTGAGGGGAACATACCATCTTTCTCTGGATGCAATGAAGGTGCTACCAAACTGCTCTCACTCTTATTCTTTCTGTTCTTTTGCTCTAGTAGACAGCGCGATACCTTTGGGATCATCTAGATTTATCTTCGATTCGTTAATTCTTCATTTGTCCCTTTAGTGGTAGTAACGACTGTGACGATTTTCTGGACGAAAGGATGGACTCTGATCTGCAATATGTACCAACAGGAAGAATTATCGGTGTGAACGTCGTGGTTCAGCTCGCCATTATTCTGACAGGGGTTGTCGAGTTCGGGTTTTTGACGATTCGTTTCCGCTTAACCCGGTGGTATAGTAACCGTGTACAGGAAGAAAATCCAGTGCTTCACCGGATTATCAACGCTGAGCTCCAGGATGCTCACCAGCATGCGGACAGTGCCACCATACCACCTGGCGTTGACCGACTAGATGGGCTATGCTGCGGCTGTGGCCGAGCAGCGAATGATATCCTGATCCCGTGCTTTCACGCCGTGTGCTGCTCCCAGTGCGGGGTAAAGGCCACCCACTGCCCCCACTGCAACACCGTCGTTACGGGCCATCAACGGCTCCATTTCGTGGCTTAACGAGATAGTGAACGAATTTTGCAGCCTTAGAAGTGAACAGATATCAATTTTTCTTTTTTTTCTTTCTATTATCACCCTTGGTAAACGTATCTCATCAGGAGATAAAACACCACAGCGTTGCTCTCTCTCTCTCTCTCTCTCTTGTTCTTCTGAATCACTTCCACTTCCTGCCGATTGCTGGTATTGCGTGTGCTGTAGCTTTTTAGCGGCGAACTATTTAGCGTCCTTTACCCATCCCGTGTCAATGGACCCGTTCCAAGCCCTCACCATTGGGACAAAGTTTAGCAAAGAGAAGGATGGGAAGCATCAGCAGCTCTTCCAGAACGGAAAGTTCAGCTCGCATGCTGTTTTCGATAGTATGAATAGCGGGCAGCGCGATGCTGCGAATGAGGGACAGGGAATCGCGGTGATGGCCCCCGCTCCGGCCAGTACTCTTTCTATTCAGCCTCTGAGTTCGCATCACAGGTCCGATGGCGAAAGAGAGGGCGACGGACCGAGTGACGCTACACAGCAAGATAAACCACTCAAGAAGATGTCCATGAAGAAAGTGCGTAACATCTGGCGTAAGCACGACGTGAAGGTAACAGGAACGGAGCTCCCAGACCCGATTGAGCATTTTTCAGACCTCGTGCGGCCGCCCCTCTGCGCCCCCCATCATATTGTGGACAACCTTTTTCGACGGGAACACAAGCAGCCGACAGCGATTCAGTCCCAGGCGATCCCTACCCTCATCCACCGGCGGGACCTTTTGGCGTGCGCCCCCACCGGCTCTGGCAAGACCATCGCGTTTTTGGTTCCGATGTTCACACTTCTTCGCGCTCCGGACCGAAGCGCCGGGCTTCGCGGGCTCGTCGTGACGCCGACGATGGAACTTGCGATGCAGATTGAGCGTGAGGCGTTCTTTCTCATGCGTGGGAAGCGCTGGCGTTTCGTGCAGCACGGTCAGACGACCAAGGACAAGGATTTCTTTGTGTCTACCCCTGGTCGTGTCGTATCCATGCTGGAGCAGAAGCTCGTCGACCTGAGCCACGTGGAGTACGTCGTGTTTGATGAAGGAGATCGGCTGTGGGATGCTAAATCGGATTTCTTTGCGGCCACCGACACGATTCTGACCGCGTGCTCGCGCCGGGACAAGGTCGTATCGCTGTTCTCCGCCACACTCTCGGAGCACGTCGAGGCAGCGGCGCGCTCCGTGATGCAAAACCCCGTGCGCCTCATCGTAAAAGGTCGAAAGGCAGCCAACAGCAACGTGCACCAGCGTATCCTCTTCTGCGGCAGTGAACTAGGCAAAATCGTCGCCATGCGGAATCTGATTCGTGAAGGCCTCACGGCCCCTGTTCTCGTGTTTGTTCAAAGCATCGAGCGCTCCAAGGACCTATACGATGAGATTCACACTGCTGGACTCCACATGCGGGTCATGCATGCCAAAATGACCACGGAGGAGCGGGAGGATGTGGTGCTACAGTTCCGCCTCGGAAAGATCTGGGTGCTGGTGACAACAGAGCTGCTGGCACGCGGGATGGACTTCAAGAATGTAAACACAGTGATCAACTTCGATTTTCCCCCCTCTGCGGAGTCGTATATTCATCGAATCGGCCGAAGTGGCCGCGCCGGAAAGACCGGGGAAGCGATTACCTTCCTCACCATTGAGGATAAGGAGCGGCTGCCACCCATCGCGAAGATCATGAAAGAGTCCGGCAGTCCCGTGGAGGACTGGATGCTGGCGATCAAGGTCGACCGCTCAACGCGCCGTCGCCTCGCCAACACAACCCCAAAGCGCATGGTGGTGAGCACCAGGAAGCGCGTGATGATTGCTGAGAAACGCTACGATCAACAAATGAAGCGACTTAAGCGGGACGGCGAGATGCAGGACGACGCCGACGGCGACGACGCCGCCGCCGGAGAAGAGCCGAACGAGGACGATTGGGAGTAGCGCTGGTCGTTGGAGAAATGCCTGGCATATTACAATTTTCGAGTAACCGTTTAAAACATTCTACTAACGTTCATTTGCCTATGACATCAAACCGCCGTTGTTTGCATACGGATATCGAAAGCCTCTCCTTCCGTTCATCCTAATAATAATAGTTATTATTATTATTTTTCTTTTTTTTTCGTTAATGCTTTAACGTGAGAACATAGTTCAGTAAACATATATAACATTTCGCTTTGAAGACGACACCGATAAACACCTCTAGACCAGTCGTTCTCGTGCCGATCCCCTACAGGAATGGTGGAGGATGTGATAGAGACAGTGCAGCTCCTTGCCCTCGCCGTAGACGGAGAAGACACCTTCTGGTTCTGCGAGAGACGGCAGAAAATTCCGCTGCAGCCCGACTGGAAGCGGACGGAGGTCTATTGGCTGTACCCTGTGGAGGCCGAGGACCTCCCGCCGGCGCTGCGGTCCTGCCCTGGCTTCGACCCAACAGATGGCGTCTACGAGCTACCTGAGGGTAGCGCCCACAGCAAGGTGATTCGACTCGCGACACTGCGTTTTGACGTGCCGGCGAAGAAAGTTACCGTGGAGGGCCGGACCTTTTTTTTGGTCCCTGCGGTGGATGTACACAACGTTAGCGCGCTGTACAAGGAGTTCTTAATCCGAGAGGAGCAGGCGGCGGCGGCGAAGGCCGAGTTAAGAAAAACGGCTGTCAAGGAAGAGGAGGTGCTGGGGAATCAACTGGACGACGACGAGGAGGACGGAGCCCATCCACCCGCTTCGAAGACCAGCAAGCTGCGCGACACCTCGACGGTGCGGCGATGGGGGCGCTACTACATCGTTAGCCGCGGGGGGGTCCCGGCTCTCTGCCCAGAGGCGTCAGGCAACACGTACGGGTTTCGTCTTCAACGCGTCATTGACAACGACTTTGCCGTGTTTGTGTTGTTTCACCAGAAGCGGGCCCCGTGCCTAGAGCTCTCGCCGCACGACACCGGCACTCCCGTTCTCGAGTACACCACGATGAGTGGCGAAGAGACCAAGTCCGCCCGTCAGCGAAGTGCAATGATCTTCACCCGCTCCACTTGGACTCGTATGCCCTCCACCCCAGAAGGGAAGGAGAAATGTATGACACCCGCCAAATGCATCCCTCCACAGCCGGTCCTCCCGTTGGACGAGCCAATGATTGTCCCGGACACTTCCTCCGGCGATCCCGACACGGACAGCGACGACGAGGACAGACGGCGTAAGCGCCGTCGGGCGGAGCGGGGCCGCCGCCAGGTCTCCCACAGGCCACCGGCGCCAGCTCCATCCTCCGCTCCAGTAGTTTCACCCGGCCCCGCAGGTCCAAAGGCCAGCACTCACCCTCGGCCCCGGGCCACCGGTGGGTTCAACAAGGGGAAGGCGGAAGATCGACCCCCATTGCGCATTGCTGGCGTGCATCTATACACGGATGTGAGCGGTCCTCCGCCGCCGGCGGAGCAGATGGCGGCCACCTTTCCCCTCTCCCTGCAGGCGCCCACAACGGGCCTCACAACGGCGGTACTACCCAGCGGCGTGTGCGTAACGTACTCCCCCGCGACGGCTGTGGCGCTGTCGCCCAGCAATCGCACTGCGGAGAGCGGCTTCAGCGCTGACTTGGACATGCGTGGCCTGCTGGAAAACATTCGGCTGGCAAAGGAGCAGGCCAAGGCTAGCGCCTCGTAGGATCAGAACCAACTTTGGGCCACTCGGTGACGTAACAATAGAGACGTGCGACTTCTCCACGCCTACACAAACAACAACAAAACAATACTTGTCTTCCATTTCGCTCTCAGAGTCGGTCGCGCTTTCCGCCCGGTGCACTGCGCCACTTCTCCGGGGGAATGGGGGGGTTGGGGAGGTTGGGGTGTCACAGGCGAGGCCCCCATGCTTCGCCTTGTAGCCTTTTTTAATCCATTACACTACTTGATACTTACTTTATCTTTCTTCTCTTTCTTCTGTTTCGCTTGCTGTCGGAAGCCCAAAGCTCTTACACGGCGGATGAAGGGTTAGGGTCTCCAGCGCAGATCTTTCAGTCCAGTGCTACTGCTGTCCACATTTATTTCTGTCTGAGCGACGATGTGGGCGTTGCGAACGGCACGGCTCGGAAGCTCCTTCCATGCTCTCTCCTTGCAAGTGCGGCTGGTGTCTCAGGGGCGCCACTTTGCCGCCGCGTGCGAAGGCCTTCCAATGACACCAAGCGGCCGCAACCCTTACGATGTGCTGGAGCTGACGCTGCAGCCATCCCTACCGCTTACGGATATCGCCAAGCAGTACCGCCAGCTGGTGGTGCGCTACCACCCAGACAAGCCTGAGGGATCCACAGAGAAGATGACCGAGGTGAACCTGGCGTACAAGATTCTCAAGGAGCATCACGAAAGCGTCCTCGCCAGATGGACAAGGGCGGAAAGCGTGGCCCAGACGCACCGCTCTGGCGCCGCGGGGGGTTACCAAGACAACCGCAGCCGCGACGAGTTTGTCAGTCGGGCGAGGCGGCAGCGACCGGCGCAGCAGGCGGAGCGACAACGCCCACGGCGCCAGTTCCACGAAATTGCGGCGCAGTGGAAGACGCTGACGAGCGAGACGGATACCGCTGCGACGGTCATGTGCCGCCGCTACGAGCTGGCGGCTCAGCAGGCGATCTTTTTGAGGGCGGCGAACGCAATGAACGAAATAACAGCCAAGGAGCGCTGGCTGCGAAAGACCTTCATCAAGAGCCTCTGGGAGAACGTGCACGAGCTGCGCGGGGAGCTGTTACAGCGCGGCACCCGTAGCGCGCAGCAGTCGGAGCTGGCTGAAAGCATGGTAGTGTACGCCTCGCAGATTCAGCGCAAGCTGAACGACGACTTCCAGCAGCGAACGCAACAGGTCGTGTTGCGTCAAGCCCGGCTATTGGCAGAGCGGGGACTTGCAGCCATTACCGTCTTCGTGATGCTCGTGAAGTTCTGGTTGTGGGTCTTTGGGCGGCGCGGCAAAAAGAAGAACCGGCGAGAACAGAGCGCTGCGACGCCGGGGCGGGCGTAGAGACATCCCCCGGCCTCGACCTGTGACGACTACCCAGCCAATCCAGCCGAGTGGGTCAAATCGATGAGGAAGCGTTTGACCGGTAGCACGGCCCAGCACTGGCTCGCGGTGATTCACTACCTCCCACGACGTTCTTACAGATTAACTAGGTATTAAAACAAAACAAGAAACAACAACAACAAGGAATGGCACCTACTTACTCCATCAAGACAGAGGTCTGGGAGGCGAGGGGGTAGTGGAAACGTTTCTATTGTCCGTGTGACGCATTCTTCTGGCTCCGTTGGCTTCACTTTCAGGTTTGTCTATTCGGTGGGAAGTTCCTAAGGGATAACTTCCTGGGGCGATACGGGACTTCTCTCTCTCTCCTTTTTTTTTTCGATCGTATTCTGGAGAAAAAAATATGCAAATAAATGAGCGGCCTTAAAGCGGAATTGCACCGGAACTCCGCCTCGATTGATCCGTACGCACTTGCGGAGGTCGACCAGGCGGAAGATGTTAAGGTGTCCCAGTGGGTGGAACACGTTGAGAAGGAGCTCACTGACCACAAGAGCCCGTTTGTCGCAGCCGACGTCATCATGAAGCAGATGCAGGAGCGCGCGATCTCCATGCGTCACCCGGACAAGCTCTACCTCGAGACGGCGCTAAAGGTACTGGAGCACTGCGCGGCCCACATCGCTTCGCCATTTAGGGAACTGTTTCTCTCTGCCTTGCACGAACTCATTCCGGCGCTCGTCTTCACACGAGTGACGTACACCCCCTCCACTGGCGCGGAAACGTTCGCGAAGCACAGTTATGCCGAATGTTTTTTGCAGGTATACAAAGTGTTTCTGGCTCACCGCCGCACCATTGAGGTTCACGAACGCCGGGTGGAAGTCGAGCGGACCGTGATGGACCGAGTCGTCAGCAAACTGGATGGGCTGTGGATCAAGTTCTGCTTCTCCGCGTGGCGCATCTACTGCAAGAAAATACGGGATAAGAAAATCATGTTCGCCAAAATTGCGCAGTACAGTATTGCACACCAGGTAGCGCCAATGATGATACGCCGATGGCGGCAGCACGCCCACACGGTCATTCTCAGAGCGAAGCACCAGCGGTCGGACCAACTGACAAACGAGCTGAACGCTCTCCACCGCACTGTTGAGAGCATGCTGGCAGAATCCGATAAGCTGCGCGGTGAAGTGACTCAAAAGGTGAAATACCTTGGCCACCTCAAGTCCGAGTACGACAACACCGCGGCGAAACTGGAGGATCTCAAGCAGCTCCTAGAGGCGACACAGAAGTCCGTGATGGAACACTGGCATGAGTGGCAGCGGTGCAAGCGTCTATTGTTCGAGGATGCTCACCCCTTCCCCGCATCTCTGCGACTGGGAATAGACAACAGGAGCGGCAAGGTGACGTTCGTGTCGAACATCACAGACTCCTCTTCGCTGTACTACAATCGTGCGAGGGCGCTGGCAAAAAAGATTGACATTGAACACATTCATCGAATAATGCGGGTTTATGGGCTGTACACACCGACGGATATCATGCTGCCTGCTGCGGCACACTTGCGCTTCCCGGAGTCCACACCCAGCATCGAGTCCGTCTCTGCCATCCTGCGGTCGGCCTGCGCCCCTGCGCTTTCCCCTTTCGCCGTGCGGGACGTGACCCACTATCATCGGGACAAGTTCAACTTCGTCGTTAGCTTCATTCACACCATGTATGGCGGGGGCCACTGCTCGCTCTTCCCTGCACCGAAGATACCTTCGGCGGAGGACTGCATGCCGGATCCCTACTCGCCCGCTGGAAGCAAGGGCCGCTCCGTGTCGGGGATCAGCATGGCCACCTTCACTGCGGAGCCGGGAGTAGAAGAGGATGACGCCGTGGTGGGCGTGTCGCAAGCGGCCCTCAGCGGTGAGGAGGACAGCCAGAACCCCATGTCCATGGGCATAGAGGACCTCAGCGCCCGCATGATGCAGGACGTCTCGGACGGTTTGGAGAGCCTAAACGAGGCGTGCGACCTTAACGACGACCTGGCGGCTTCTATTCGCCGGTGCATCACCAACACGGAGGTGGACGAGGTGCGCAACTACCTAGAGGGCCTCTTTGAGAAGCTGTCAACAGTGGGAAAGCCGCTCAACCGCAGCAAGATAGAGGCCGTCACCTTCACGATGGTCGACAAAAACGACTACCGGGTGATGGAGACGCTGTACCCCCCAAGCGGCATCGATTCCTTTACGAGCCTCGTCAATTATATTACGGGAGTGGCAGAGTTCACGAGCTGGCCCATCCTCACCGTTGCCGAGATGTTGGAGAGCCACTACGACTTCGATTGGCGGGACGACATGCTCCTGACGCTGGCCAGCGCCGACATGGCCCATTTCTTCTACCTCAACACCAAAATTGTCGCTGCCCTGCAGGGAGCCCTGTCAGACAAAGAGGCTGACAAGGAGCACCTGTGCTTTGAAAATGTCCGCAAGCTCTTCATGTCCCGCCTGCAGCTTTCTACTTCAGAAATTGAGCACATCTGGGAGAACGCCGGCGCGGAGCCCGACAAGGTACGCACAACGGAGATCGATCAGCTGCTATACATCGCGGCTGCTTGGGTCGACCCCTCGCCCTTCACCCCCCCACTGCACAAAGTTGCCGCCGTTATCGACCGGTTTGTGCCGTATCTGCGGGATCTGCGCAAGAAGCATCGGAAAAACCACCCTGTGCCCAGCTCGCTGGAGGGCACCTTGCCGCACCCCGGGTAGATGCCCTGATCCAACTCTTGCCATCACCTTGTATAGTACCCCATCACATCGCAGCGAAAGTCATCTCTGCAGCTCCTTCGCTCAGATCGGGACCCCCGCCAAGACGTGTTGAAAGCCTGCCTTCTCTCGCTTCCTTCGTTCCATGGGTAACTCTTCTGCTCTGCTTCTGTTTTTCTAAATCTCTACGTAACACAAATACACACACACATACATATATAGGAAACAAAACGTAAGAGCTTCCTGTTTATGCGCAGCGCCAGTGCTGTGTAGCATGCTGCCCACCCCTGACCCGGTGGCCCGGACCCAGCACCGCACCTTCGCCAGCTTCTTTGCTCTCCACCCCTCCGGATCCCTCCTCGCCACATGCTGCAGCGACGGGGCGGTGGAGGTGTACTACCCCAGCGACAAGGCCTGGGTCCACGGCTGCACGCTGCGGGACCACGCCGGCCCCATATTGCGTTGCAGCTGGTGCCCTAGCCGCAGCGTGCCGACCCTTGCAACGGTCGGCGCGGATCGGCGCTTTCGCCTGTACGACTTCGACCTTGGTGGCGCTGGCGGTGGGTGCACACCGACCCGGTGGCCCCCGACGTGGCAGGAGAAGGACGTGGCGACGGACGTTGCCTTCGTGCCGCCCGGCCAAGTAACGCTGCTCTCCACGGCAACGCTGGACGGCCAGGTGCGGGTGTACGAGGTCAAGCCCAACAACCAGCCCGAGCTCGTGGCCCCCTGGTGCCCCGAGGCCGCCGCCGTGTCGGGCGTGTCGGCGCTCTCATGGTTTCCCGGTCGAGACGAGAGGTGGATGACCGTGGCGGCGGGCTGCGTCTCGGGGCACTGCGTCGTGGCGCGCTTCGCGAGGGAGAAAGGCTTCGAGGAGGTGCCGCTGCGGAGTGGGTCCACGCCCATGCGCTGCAGCGACGCCGTGCTCGCCGTCGCGTGGGCCCCGGCAGTGGGCCGGCGCTTCAGCCTGCTGGCCTTCAGTTCTCGCCGGGAAGTTGTCGTCCTGCGGTTCAATGTGATATCCCCTTCGTGCCTGGACACCAGCGAGCCGGTAGATGTCGAAGTGTTTCGCACCAACTTCGGTGCCTGTAGCCTCTCATGGAGCCAGTCGGCGACGTCACTGCTGCTCGGATCCGACGCGGCTGGCGACGGCGTTCGTTGCCTCGCCATGAGCGACCCGGCAAAGCACAGCGGCTGGGAGGTGGTGGAGGAGCACACATTCGAACTCACGGGCATTCCTCGCCGCTTCACACGATGAGCCGACGGCTGCGGTGATAGATACCAGTGCAGGCCTAGTCGACCCGTGTGGGTATGAGAGGTGCGGTTTCCGTCTCCTGAGGGAAACAGAACTTGCTGCGTGCTTCTATATTTGGCCATGTGCGGGAAATGATGAGAAGGATGAGGGGGAAGCTCTGAATCATGCAACTCACCTGCAAAAAAAAAAAAGAAATGGGGGAGCGATGGCCACGTAACTTCTCAGCGAGTAGTGAATGCCCAGTACCCGCTGCTGCTCTAGTTCCACACCTTTTTTCATCCATTTCCTGTCTGCCCTCCGATTTCTCTCCCTTGTTCTTTATTATTCTTTGTATCCTTTGACCTCGTAGCCATACACCGTCCAGATCCAGACGTTGAAGGGAGATCATCTAGCGGCATTGCTTCCTCATCACATAACGCGAAGGGCGATGATGAGTTACGGGGGCGGCCAGCGGCAGGGGGACACGGGCTTCTGCTTCGTGCACCGCAGGAAGAGGCTGCGGGCCGACCTGATGCCGGCCGGCGATGCGCCCGGCCGCTACTGCTGCCTCCCGCACAAACTCTGCCGCTCGGCGGAGACGGTTGTCTGCCAGCGACACAACCGGCGACGCCACCCGCAGCAGATGCGGGAGGTCGGCCCGGGGCGGTGGGAGTGCATGCCAGATCACGAGTGCCGCCCGGGACCACCGGGGAGAGGCGGCCCGCGGCTGGGCGGCCGACCGCGTGAGAGTGGTGAGGGCCGCGAGGGACCGGCGTGGGGCCCTGGAGCGCCGGTGGCCGTGGCACATCCTCGACCAGGCGTGCGGCGCGACCGAAGCGGGGCTTCTTTGGCCGGCCGACAGGTGCTCTGCGCGGCTCACGGAAAGTTGTTGCCCATGAGCCAGTGTGCGCTGACGCAGGACTGCTGCTACATCTGCAGAGACAGCAGCGCATGTCTGGCAATCCCAGTCCCCGCGCCAGCAGATCTGACCCGCTCGCTGCGGTCCATGCCGCGGGCTAGGCCGGAGGTGCTCTGCCGGCGCCACAACACGCTGCGCGTCGTCGAGTTCATGGAGCGCTGCGATGATAGGAGCGGCTATCAGTGCGCCGCCGGCCACCCGTGCCGCTGCGCCACTCTTCAGACCGGCGCGGGGGAGCGCGGCGGTGAAAACGGGACAGCGGACGGCGGGATCGATGCCTCGCGACACGAGAGCGGGCCGGCGCAGGACATGGATATCAATCCAGAGGCGTTTTTTGTGTAGCATGCAGGCGTGGATGTGTTGGGTGGCGTGGCGTGCCAGACCCGTCGAACGCCCCTTAACTCTTCTGTTTCCGTTCTAACACACGATTCTTGGTTGAAAAGACATCCAGCGCCATCGTTCCATTCGCCTGCACTGTGTCCATTGACCTGCGATGTGCATTGGTCCTCTCATCTCCCCTCCGACGTGATTTCATGTGAAGAAAAAGTAGCAGCAGCGATGCAAGCCACCAAGGAGATGGCAGTATACTGCCTCCACGTGCTGTACAAGACTCTGGTGAAGGAGGTCGTACCCCCGTGCCCCGACAGCATCCCCAACGTCCAGTGCCCTATTTTCGTCACTTACAAATACATCAAGGGCGACGAACTCCGTGGATGCATTGGTAATTTTGAGCCGTCGCTGCTCCACCAGCAGCTGCGTGAGTACGCCGTCGTCGCCGCCCTCGAGGATCACCGATTTACCCCGATGACGCTGAAGGATCTCTCTCTTGTGCGGTGCACGGTGAGCTTGCTGCACTCCTTTGAGAAGTGTGCCGCGTGGAATGACTGGGATGTGGGAACCCACGGGATCCGAATCCGTTTCCGGCACCATCGCGCTACGTTTCTGCCATGCGTCGCGGCAGAGATGGGATGGGGCCACATCGAGACCCTAACAGCGCTGCTGTCTAAAGGGGGGTACAAGGGCTTCCTGACGGCAGAGGTGCTCGAGGCGGTGGCAGTGGAGCGATACCAAGTATCGTCCGCCGACGCAACGCTGGAGGAATGCTCCTTTATGGCGTAGGTGGTAGCGGCGGGGCCTGCGGTGACTGGCTGAGGAGTTCTCGGGTTCGAGGCGCTCCCAGCCACCATGTTCATGTACCGTAAGTAGAGTACTAGTTCGTGCGCATGCACGATTATAGCTGTACATGTGTCGTTGCGTCCACGACTCCTCCGGCGCAGACTGCGCTCTGGATCGGCGTACTTTACCGTCCTTCTTGTCTACTCTTCTATCATTTCCCTATATCTAGCGGTGGACGCTGCTCGCCACAAACCTGGGGTGCTACCCGGTCTCTCGCAGCGCCGCACGGCAGCCCCATTTACTTCAGTTTGCTGTTGTGCACAGGAAGTTCCTTTTGTATTATTGACCTGTTGTGGGATCGGCGCACATCGCCTCCCCATAGAACCATATATATCTTACGTAGTTTGGACATCACACCACTGACCAGATCCTCAGTACCCCAGTTGTATAGAGTTCTCCCTCGGAGGAGTTGCATAGATTCTTCTTCTTATTATTCTTTGTAGCCATCTAGTTTCTAGTTGTCTGTCGCGAGTATGCTGACAGACATCCCCGAGGAGGGCACGGATGACGCGCACCCGCTGCAGCGCCGCTCCGAGGAGGCGTACCCCCGGCGCACCAAGGGCCGCGAGCGCCTGCGGAAGAACCACAGGGTAGATGAGTCGCGGCCCGACTCGTGGATTGATCGTGCGAGGCAAGGTGTGCACTGCTCCATGTTCTGTGGGGGTAAGAAGTGTAAGTTTGAGCGATGGAATGCGCTTTCCAAAGAACTCCAAGAGAAGGTTGCCATCGAGGGGCTCAACTCCAACTGGGTGGGGCCCGACGCCATCGCCAGCCAGCGGCCCTCGACGTCTCTCTTTCTGAAGTACCTTCTCATCCAACAGTTCCGCGCCCATAACGTCAGTGGGGTGGTCAACCTGCAGGAGAAGGGCGAGCACGGCAGCTGCGGGCCCGACGGCATTCTGGAGAGCACAGGCTACAGCTACAGCGGGGTAGACGACCTCATGCCGAACAACATCTACTACTATGAGTTTCCCTGGCCCGATATGACGGCTCCAGAACAGGACGTGGTACTGCGTAGTGTGCAGGTGATGGACCACCACATCAAGAACAAGGGAAAGGTGCTCGTCCACTGCCACGCTGGCCTCGGCCGAACGGGGCTCATGATTGCGTGCTACTACGTGTACAGCCATCACATGCCATCGGCGGAGGCCATCAAACTAGTGCGGGAGAGTCGGCCGGGCGCCATCCAAACAGATCGACAGTTCAAGTTTATCTGTGCCTTTGAGAAGCACATATGGCGTCTATCGCAGGCCTTCTGCATTGACATTTCAGACTCCCGCATTGATGTGGAGCTCTTCGTGCGGCGACAGCGACACATCCTCCACGGACAGGAGTCAGACCTTCACCGATACACCCCCGTCTTTCTGCACGCGATGCTGTGCCGGCTGATTAACCTCACCTGCAGGAATCGTGAGGCGGCTGAGCTGGCCCTGCGGTCCCTTGGATCCAGCTCCTCTCCAGATCAAAGCACTCTGCTACTGTACCGCACTGCCATTAACCGGCGACAGTTCAACGTGAAGGAGGAGGTCAACGAGCGTCTTCTCGGTTTCCTTGTGTGCGACTGGTTCCGGTCCATGTCTACGCCGGCGCTCAGCAGCAGCCACTGTGATGCTATTATCGCCTTCCAGCGACTGCGGGCCGGCGTGCCCAACCTTCAGTCCGAAACTCTTTCGCTCGTCCAGGATATCATGGGCCGCCCCGTGCGACACACACTAGGGATGGTGGTATCGGGAGTGGAGTGCATCAGCCGCAGCGCGAGGTCCGAGTTGGTGCGCCGACAGGCCTACTGCAACGTCGTGGACAGCTTCAATCACTCCTTCAACCCTATCAAACTGCGCTACGCCCCCGTCGAGCGTGAATTACTGTATGACTTCTTTGTCGAATGGGGCCACAGCGTGGGGGACATGTACTTCAATCCCGACAGCGCCCCGATATCCAGCCGCACGGTGCGGCGCGTGGCGCAGGCCTCCGTTGTTGTGCTGCAGGAGACCGCCGTGACGAGCCCCACGGACGACAACACGACCTCCAGTGGCCACTCACCGGTCACCCGCCAGCTGCGTCGGCGAATGACCGTGCATGAGATCAAGAAACGCAAGTCCTTCTCCACCGGGTTATTCCGTTCCTTCTTCCTGGACGAAAACATTCCGTCCTCCGGGAGGGCGATGCCCACCAGCCCCGTCGCCCGATCAGAGACGACCCTGATCCACACTCCCACGCAGAGCACCGGCGTGATGTCCATCGCAGCCTCCACCACGACAAGCCCTAGGTTTCGTATGAGTTCAACGCCGATGACGACCGAGTAGACTCGAATGGGTTCGGCAATGCCGCGAAGAACTCAGGAGGCATCATTACCCCCCCCCCCAAAAACAACAACAACAACAACAACAACAACAACAACAACAACAACAACAAAAAAACAAACAAACAAAAACAAAACAAAACAAAACAAACAACTATTTGATAGGAACATGGATTGCCTCCTTCAAACATAGTCTCCCTCTCTATTAAAGAAGTATAGAGATAAATCCTGAGAACAAAACCTTCATTATTTGTTTCCCCCTTTCGCTTATCTGCTCTCCAGTTCTGGACCTGCTGAACGGATCACGTTAGAACTCCCTCATACCATAGGATAGGATGTTAGGCGGTAGAGTCAACGCTGGCGGGGGCTCCCCTGGCTCTCTGAGCTACGCACGGCACGCGATGGCTGGGCAGACGAGCCAGGCGGTGGGCGTGGCGTACTCCCCGCAGTCGCTGTACACACCGACCCAGCCATCCGACACGTACTCCGCTGCTTCCATACACATGGATCCCTTCCCCGCAACACCCTACACCCCCGTTAGCAGCCTGTTCCACTCCCCGACGATTCGTGCCGGGATTAGCTCCCAGTACGCGGCGCCGAAACGCAGCGTCATGACCGTGACGAGTTCGATGTTCAGTACCTTCACCACCATCTTCAAGCTGGAGGAGACAGCAAAGCCGAGCGCGGTACTGCCGCACGTGAAGATCCAAGTGTTCCAGACGGGCTCACGCCTCACAGACAAGGAGATCTTGCTGCGACGGGTGACGAACCAGACAACAAACCGGAGTAAAGAGTGCGCCATGGTGCTCGAGAAGTACCGGTACTATCGCCATCCCAATCTTGTATCGCTCATCAAAATCTACCCCACGAGTGAGTTCGTGATGGGGGAGAACGACATCATTATGGAGTACCGGTACGTTGTTGGTGCCAAGAGTCTGTACGAGGCGTTCATCACCGGCGGCCGTGCGACGGAGGGGCTTCTGTGGTCGTTCACGTGCCAGATGGTGAGCCTGCTGCGCTCCTTCCACGAGACCTCCCTACCGCTCCGTGGGCTCCACTGGTCGAAGATCGTGTTCCTGGAGACGACGGGCCGGTTCTACTACACGGGCCTCGGGATGGTCGAGCTGCTGGATGCGCAGCCGAACGTGCCGATCTCGACAATGATGCAGCAGGATATCGAGTCGTTGGGGGTTGTGCTGATGCAGCTGGCGACGCAGAGTGTGGAGTTCCGGCTGGAGAGCTTCAAATACAACCAGCCCATCTCGGGCTTTTCGAACAGCTTTTGGGAGCTCGTGAAAACGTGCCTGGAAAGCAAGGTGAACTCTGCGCAGCTGTGCCACGCGCTGGGCGAGCGGATGTCGATGGAGGTGGGGCACCACGAGGGCCACGCCGACTACATGCTGTCGCAGTGCGGTAAGGAGCTGCACAACGGGCGTTTGATGCGCTTGATGATGAAGCTGAATTTTGTGCTGGAAGGCCCGAGCGAGATGGATATACTTCCTGATAATCGCTACACCTTACGATTGTTCAACCAGTTTCTCTTCAATCAGGTTGACGAGCAGAACCGCCTGCACCTAGACTGGGGCCATGCGTACCACTGTCTGAACAAGCTCGACTGCGGCTCCCAGGAGATGATTCAACTAATTAGTGCGGACCAGCAAGAGGTGGTGGTGATCAGCTACGCTGACCTGCGCAGCATCCTGGAGGCGTGCTTCGAGCGCCTTCAGCAGCTTAGCCGCCCGGCCGGGGATGAACTAGGGTACATCGCCTCACCATCGGTGCAGTAGGTAGGAGGTGTCACCTGCAGGTAGAGGTCTGGAACTCGGCGCTGGTCTCGGCTGCAGCATCGCTCTCTGTGTGTGTGCGGTGTGCCGTAATGAAGGAGTTAAGGGGCCGTTGCTGTGCACCAGGCGCATTTGTAATAAGACGCACGAACACAACTGCGGAAGCTCTTAAGTAAAGGCCTTCTAAGGCAACGACAACAACAAGAATAGGATACAAGGAGATGAGGAGTGGAACTCGTAGACTGCGTGTGTGTGTGTGTGGCGTCGAACCTGAAAGGGTCTTCTCACAAGGTCAGGTAGTGTAACTCTGTGCTGCGCACTGATTCATTCATTCATTTTTTACTTCAATCGACATATTTCTCATCTTTGGTGATCTGGGCTGTGCCGAACAGGCCATACCCTTATCTGGGCTGTGCTGTTGCAACCTCTATAGCGTATCATGGGTGACCACAGGCTCACTCCCATTTTATAGGACTCGTTCACTTGAATTTGTTGCTCTCATGTCGCTCCGGGCGTCATTACGCCGTCTGGCAGCAGAAAAGGGTTTGTACTTCCCCATCAATCACCGCATCATTGATGAGCGCCTGGACCCTGATGTGGCGTACCAGACCGACGTGCAGTCTCGCTTCCGCCGCGAGCTGCGTACGCCCTTCATGACGGGCGAGACTCGGCAGGTGCAGCCCCCGCCGTGGAGTGCCAGGCGTCGCCCGACACACTTTCTCTCGCTGCCCCTACCGGCCCGTTGCAGTGTTCGGTCCGTGGTGCAAGATATCCGGCGGACCGCCCTCTTCTCCCACCCGGCGGTGGAGCCGCTGCTCATACCAGAGCCAAAACTGCACGTCACGCTGAGCGTTTTTGCCGTCCGCGAGGGGGCTCCCCGCCCCCTCGCGGACGTGCACGATACCGTTGAGCAGTGCGTGGCGGATATAGTGCGCGGTTCTCCAAAGCCCAGAACTGGGCTGCAGTTGCGCTTTTCAGGAATCGGTACCTTTGATCACGGGCGCGTGTTGTTCGCGCGATGTGCGGCCGATCAGCAGTTTCGACTGCTCGATCGCCTCGTGCGGGAAGTGCGGCGACGACTTGGCGTAGGGCTCGGCCTTGACGTGAAGGGCAACCCACACGACTCCTTTGTGCCGCACATCACACTGGGGAAGATCCGGCCGCGGCAGCAGCGGATTATGGGGCCGGCCTTCCCCCCGTCGCTGTGGGCGGAGCATCAGTTTGTGGAGTTCGGCGACTGCTCGTTCGCCCAAGTCACCTGCTGCGAGATGCGGACGGACGAAGCAACGGGGAGCTACCCTGTATCCTTCTCTGTCCCGCTGTGCTAAACGCCACACTACCTGCACACACCTCAAATGAAAAACAACAACAACAACAAACAAACAAAAGAAAAAAACAAATAATCGACGACTAAAGAGCGACTCTCCTACAACACCGCATGGCTGTTGCTAGAACACCGTGATACCTCCCCTTACTATCCCTTGTCCCATGAACTGACGCGAACTGTTTTTCTTTTTTTCTTGATGTTCTGATGGTGTAGTGCTGAAGTACCTTTAGTTATTTCGGAAATATGGTGAGAGATACGACGGAGCAGCGCGGATTTCAGGCGGCTCTTGGAACTGAGGCTCTGAAGGCCCAGCAGGAGAAGGCGAAGCGCGCAAAGAAGAGCCAGTTTACTCCCACCTCGCAGCACAGCCGCGGTAACCCAATCCACCGCCCCCTTAAGTTCCACGAGCGGAAACTTCTCAAGAAGCATGACTTCATGCAGTACGAGCAGGACAACTGGCACGAACCGTTCTGCATCGCCAAGTACCACCTTGAGGATCGCGAAGACTACCGGCGCTATCTTCGACTTGTGGGCCTTATCCGCCAGCTGCTGACACAGCTACGCTACCTCCCACCCGACAGCAAAATCCGCATTGAGGTGACACAGCAGATTCTCGACAAGCTCTATCACATGGGCCTTATCAGCGAGAAGCTGGGCCTGGCGGAGGTGGACAAGGTAGGAGTGGAGGCGTTCTGCAAGCGGCGCCTCCCGACGGTGCTGCGCGATCTCAAGATGGCTCCTAACTGCAAGTTAGCCTCGGCGACGGTTCACCATGGACACGTACGGATCGGAACGACGCAAGTGAGGGATCCCGCCTTCCTCGTCCCCCCGCGGCCAAGAGGATCTTGTCGGCTGGATGCCCGGGAGCAAGATCCGCCAGCATGTCGACACGTTCAATGCGAAGCGCGATGACTACGCATACACCGCCTAGAGGGGCAGCGCGCTTCGTCCCTATCGGGCATCCCAGAATCGACAACCGATGGCCAGAGTATTTCTCGATTAAATTAAAAAAAAAAAAAAAAAAAAACAACAACGAAAAGAATATCTCTTCGCTTCCTTCGGTGCCGATCCAGCGCGCTCTGCTGTTTATGGCGCGCTGCTGTCCAACACCCCGAACATTCCGCGGTATACGTCTTCCCCCTCTTCTTGTGCTTTCATGTTGTCGTGGGGTTGACACGAGGTATATAAGAGATGTCGAGCCACTCAAATGCCCTTGCGGGGCCTAGCGGCAAGGTTCACAGCTCTCCCCGCACACCGTTGGTTCCTCTGGACATTCTGCGCCACACACGCGGCCAAACTGTCTCTGTGGAGCTCACTAGCGGGGAGACCGTCAACGGCAGCGTGGTGCGCACTGATCGCGCCATGAACATCGTTCTCAAAATTGCCACTCGCACCAGCGCCGACGGCGAGAGCTTCTGGCGATCCAGGGAAGTGTTGGTGCGCGGCGCGAGCATCAAGACCGTGCGGATGGATCCAAAGGCCTTGCGCCCGCCTCCGCCAAAGGCACGAACCGTCGGTACCGCCCGCCGCACGCGGGATAAGGATGTCAAGGCGGACACACACCCACAGCGTTCTCAGCAAGAGCACGGTCCGAGCAACCCGCCACGCGGTGCCACTCGATAAGCGCCGCCGGAATCGCAACAGTACTAAACTAGATGCACGGTGTTTCGATGGACCGCACTGCCTCTGTTCCAGAAGACTTCTCCATCATCTCTCCGTAAGGCGTTGGAAGGGACTATTATGCTATACTCCCCTAGACATGTCTCTCTCTCTCTCTCTTTCTCTTTTTTTTTCCTGCACAGATTATTTATCTCACCTCTGATCGCTGGGCGGCGACGCTGAACGGAAGGTCACGTTAGAACTCCCTCATACCATAGGATAGGATGTTAGGCGGTAGAGTCAACGCTGGCGGGGGCTCCCCTGGCTCTCTGAGCTACGCACGGCACGCGATGGCTGGGCAGACGAGCCAGGCGGTGGGCGTGGCGTACTCCCCGCAGTCGCTGTACACACCGACCCAGCCATCCGACACGTACTCCGCTGCTTCCATACACATGGATCCCTTCCCCGCAACACCCTACACCCCCGTTAGCAGCCTGTTCCACTCCCCGACGATTCGTGCCGGGATTAGCTCCCAGTACGCGGCGCCGAAACGCAGCGTCATGACCGTGACGAGTTCGATGTTCAGTACCTTCACCACCATCTTTAAGCTGGAGGAGACAGCAAAGCCGAGCGCGGTACTGCCGCACGTGAAGATCCAAGTGTTCCAGACGGGCTCGCGTTACTTCGACAAGGGCATCTTGCTGCGACGGGTGACGAACCAGACAACAAACCGGAGTAAAGAGTGCGCCATGGTGCTCGAGAAGTACCGGTACTATCGCCATCCCAATCTTGTATCGCTCATCAAAATCTACCCCACGAGTGAGTTCGTGATGGGGGAGAACGACATCATTATGGAGTACCGGTACGTTGTTGGTGCCAAGAGTCTGTACGAGGCGTTCATCACCGGCGGCCGTGCGACGGAGGGGCTTCTGTGGTCGTTCACGTGCCAGATGGTGAGCCTGCTGCGCTCCTTCCACGAGACCTCCCTACCGCTCCGTGGGCTCCACTGGTCGAAGATCGTGTTCCTGGAGACGACGGGCCGGTTCTACTACACGGGCCTCGGGATGGTCGAGCTGCTGGATGCGCAGCCGAACGTGCCGATCTCGACAATGATGCAGCAGGATATCGAGTCGTTGGGGGTTGTGCTGATGCAGCTGGCGACGCAGAGTGTGGAGTTCCGGCTGGAGAGCTTCAAATACAACCAGCCCATCTCGGGCTTTTCGAACAGCTTTTGGGAGCTCGTGAAAACGTGCCTGGAAAGCAAGGTGAACTCTGCGCAGCTGTGCCACGCGCTGGGCGAGCGGATGTCGATGGAGGTGGGGCACCACGAGGGCCACGCCGACTACATGCTGTCGCAGTGCGGTAAGGAGCTGCACAACGGGCGTTTGATGCGCTTGATGATGAAGCTGAATTTTGTGCTGGAAGGCCCGAGCGAAGTAGAGCTACTCGTAGATAGCCGGTATACACTGCGGCTGTTCAACCAGTTTCTCTTCAACCAGGTTGACGAGCAGAACCGCCTGCGCCTGGACTGGGGCCATGCGTACCACTGTCTGAACAAGCTCGACTGCGGCTCCCAGGAGATGATTCAACTAATTAGTGCGGACCAGCCAGAGGTGGTGGTGATCAGCTACGCTGACCTGCGCAGCATCCTGGAGGCGTGCTTCGAGCGCCTTCAGCAGCTTAGCCGCCCGGCCGGGGATGAACTAGGGTACATCGCCTCACCATCGGTGCAGTAGATGTAGGGAGTGGGGGAGGCCATTGTGGTTTGCTGATGCGTATGCTTTTTTTTGTGTGTTCAGAAGGAGGTACGAACGTGGTTGTGCGGTTTCTTTATGGACGGACTTGCGCCATCGTGTCTGTATTTGCGTTGAACTGCCCGGAAGTGTTATAAATAAATACAAAGCAAATAACCAGTACAACTGTAGCCTTCCTCGCGCTTAAGGCTTGAGGAGCAATGGTATGGTATGGCGATGGGCCGTTACAGTAGTATCTTCCGCGATAGACCACGTAGAAGGGCAATAATTACAATAATTGATTGCGGTGTCTTCCTTATTTCACCTCCCTCCTCCTCTTCTTTTTGCTCTGGAGTTTAATACTTTTTTTTTAAATTTTGTATAAATTGGCCGAGCTCGTTTTTCAGTAGCTCATTTCTTTTTGTATTTGTGTTGTATTTATATATAATTGAAGGGTTGCGGTGAATACTAGCTATAGCTCCTGTCAAGATGGCGCAGATGACGAAAGATGCCATTGTACAGGCGTGCAAGGCCAATAAGGGCTACGGGCCGCCACATTTGAACGACCAAATCTTCCTGCACTGCAAGGGGTTCATGAAGGTCGAGAACCTCGAGGCGTACACCGAGCTGAAGGCGCTGTGGCTGGAGCAGAACTCGATTGCTGATGTTCGAGGCCTCGGCGCGCAGCAGAAACTTGCCTCTCTTTTTCTGCACAACAACGCGCTCATGACCCTCAAAAACTACGACGCACCGCTGAGCAACCTTCGCATGCTAAACATCTCCCACAACTATCTCACCAGCCTCCGCGGCCTCGCTGGCTTCTGCCCGATTCTAGAGACGCTGCAGGCATCCCACAATCACATCACGTCGCTGGAGGCGTGTGAGGACCTGTGGGGCCTCTCAGCGACGCTGACCAGCGTGGACCTGTCCTTCAACAAGATCGAGCAGTACAACGCCCCGACCGAGGAGGGGGAGAGCCGTCCGGAGGGTGCCGCTCTGGTGCAGCCTGCAAAGGACCCAAGCGCTGTGGTCCGCTTTTTCGAGGATCACCTCCCTCTCGTGAGCGTCATATACCTCCAGGGGAACGCTATTACCCACGGTATGAAGCACTACCGCCGCCAGATGATTCTCCACCTCCCCGCCCTCACCTACCTTGACGAGCGCCCGGTCTTTGTGGAGGAGCGCCGGATTGTCACCGCGTGGGGTACCGGCGGCGAGGAGGCCGAATCCGCCGAGCGCGCCCTCATCCGCGAGGAGAAGAAGCAGCACCTCAGCAGCTGTGTGCGGATCCTTACGGATAAGATGGAGGGTAACCGCGCCGTCCGCGATCGCCTCACCCGCCAGTGGAAGGAGCGGCGAGACATGGAGCTGGAGCTGCTCACGCAGCGACGCCGCGAGATGCGTGAGGCGAAGACGACGTTAGAAGGCCGGGAAGTGGCGCAGCGCTCCGTGCTCGAGCGCGAGGCGGACGAGAGCTGGTGGGGCCTCATGGATGCCTTTGAGGAGGAGCACCAGGCGATGCTGGAGGACGAGCGAACGCGGCGCCGCGCGTACGAGCAGCGGCTCGAGGTGGAGCGCGTCACCCGCGAGGCGCAACAGGAGATTGAGCAAGAGGAGGAGGCGGCGCTGCAGCGCGAGGCTGTCGGGGCGCATGTGCTGCAGGAAGGCTCCGCCTACTTTGATCTCGTCCGCTCCGACGAGGACATCTTCAACGAAATGGAGGAGGAAATTCAAAATGTCCTCAACCAGGTCGACGTGTCGATCCACCGCTCGGCGGCAGGCGCCAAGGAGGCATCCGCCGGGGAGGCGCAGGACCCGAACGCGAACTGGCTCGCCGCACGTGAGGCGGGGCATTTCGACCGCCACACAGCAAAGGCGGAGCGCCGGGCCCACGCCGCCGTTCGCACCGCCGCCGCTCGCGTGATGGAGGAGGAGCGCCGCCGCCAGGCCGCCCGAGAGGAGAGATGGAATCAGTTCGCGCAGTGGGAGGCGCGCTTCATGGGGGGCCGGAGCTAGCCATACGCTGCGCCACTTCCTCCGCCGGCGAGACGCTGGTGCTTATCATTATTATGGTCATAGACGTCACTAACGACGACTAACTGCGGGTCACACAACTGGGAGTAGGGCACCCACGCAGAAAGCCGCAGAAAGCCGCAGAAGCCGCAGAAGCCGCAGAAGCGCTGTGTTCGCTCTCCCTTCCCCCTTCAACTCTTGCCGACGTGCCAAGCCATCGTGGAGTGCGGCACGTCGTCCTTTCGCTGTTGTTGCCAACCGTTATGACTGACGCATATCATAGAGCGGTCCTTCTCTGCAGAGAGAGGACTATTGCCTAGTGCTGTTTGGTGGAAATATTTTTCAGTTGACCGCTACCACCTCCTTCAACTGACGGGGAGCCCGCACCTTCCCGGACTGTCTGCCGTACTCCTCTGCTCGCTGCAGCGGAGACACTTGATTCATGCGCTCCTTCTTCTTCTTTCTCTGTTTAACGCCGTCTCTCACTGCGCTTTCTTTTTTTTTTTTTTTCTTGCTTTCCTTGCGGCCGCAGCCTCGTAGCACTTTCCTCGATCATCGAGTAACAAAACAGTTCCCCTCACCATGCCGCCGAAAGCCGCCAAGAACGCCCCCAAGCCCGGCAGCCAGAAGGCCGCCCCTGCCGCCAAGGCTGCCCCTGCCGCCAAGGCCGCCCCTGCCGCCAAGGCTGCCCCTGCCGCTAAGAAGCCGGCCGCGGCCCCCAAGGCGCAGCCCCGCGCGGGCAGCGGCAACGGCGTGTACGTGAAGAACTGGGGCACCGGGTCCGTCGCAGACGCGATCAGCGTGTTCCAGCAGGCCGGCGCCGTGCAGAGCGCCCAGATCCGCCGCCACCGCTACGCGATCGTGTTCTTCGAGAACGCCGCCGCCGTGAAGAAGGCCATCGATCTCTTCAACGACAAGATGGTGCTCGGCTCCAAGGTGACGGTGCAGCCCGCCCGCACCTCCCCCCAAGCCGGACCCCAAGGCGACCTCCGCGACCGTGTTCGTGAGCCCCATTTTCCGCAGCTCCGCCACCAAGGCCCAGATCGCGAGCCTGTTCAACGGCTACAAGGTCCTCCGCCTGCGCACCTACCGCCAGAACTACGTGTACGCCTACCTGGACTCCCACGCCAGCGCCGAGAAGTTCATGAAGGAGAAGAACGGCACTGAGTTCCGCAACCACACCCTCCGTGTTGCGCTCTCCGCCAAGTCCCTTGAGAAGGTGAAGGAGCACCACAAGCAGGGCCAGCTCCTCATGGATGCTCACCGCCACCACAAGACCCACACCGCGTAAGCAGGTGCCCTCCGGGTCCGGAAAGCTGCCCACGCGCCGCCCGTCGTTTATCATTTCTGTGCTATCTGAGCAATAAAAAACAGTTTCACGCCCCCGCAACCGCCCCGCAGCTCTCTCTCTACCAGTGCTGCGAGGGTGCCCCTTGTTGTTCCTCTCACGGTGGGCCACGACCAAACACTGCTGGTATTGTCTCCTCTCTTTTAATCGGCTTCTTTTTTTTTTAATTTTTATTTTTTCAGCAGATTTCTTAATCCCTGCATGAGTCTACCAGCGGCTCAGGTTCAGTGCCCCCGACACTGTAGAGGAGAGCTCTCGCTGCGGGGCTGCGAATGATCGTGTGGCACCGTCTCGTGGCTGCCGCGGCGACGGCAGATGTTCTCTGTGGCGCAGCTCGGCTCTGTCTAGCGTATGGCAAACCAGCAGATGAGATGCCCGGGCTCTCCCCGGCGCTGGTGCCGCCCGTCGTACTGCGCTCCGCTGCGTACAAGTGTGCGGCGCTGCGCCAGCCCTTTGTGCTTTCTCGGGTGGCGGCTCTGCTGGCGGTGGGGGGGAGGGAGGGGCGGCAGCACGCCTGTGCCTTCCGTGGACGGCAGTCGAGGGCCGATGGCTGGACGGTGTGGGTCTGAGTATGGCGCACGAGGACTGCCTGGCGGCGGCGGTAGCTTGGCCAGCCACACACCTGGCGCTGGCAGGCGCCAGACACCGATACGCGGTAGATGTTGTCGATGTGGAGGCGCTGCGCCGTCTGGTGCACCGCCGCCCACACTTTGGTCGCCGGATGCTGCCGCACGTCTGCTGGGCCGAGGGAGAGGGAGAGATGGCGCAGGCGCTGTGTTTGGCGCAGCATTGGGGCGTGCGAGAGTGCTGCGTGAAGCTGATTGGGGTCGCTCACCGTTCTTTTCCCTACAGCGATGTGCTTCTCTCCCCCCTCTCCGCAGGCGGTCTCGGCTTGTCTGGGTCGGAGCCACATCCCTCGGTGCCCGCCCCGCTGCCCGAAGGTCTGCTGCGGCCGCAGCGGGCCTACTGCAGCTCCTGTCGGCCGGGGCCCGGCAGTGCAGCGCTGGCGGCCGCCGGTCTCTCCCCGGACTTCCAGGTCGTCACATGGACCGAGCGCGTCCATGGGCAACCACATGCGATTGTGTTGATGCGCGGGGATGTGCTGCAGGTCTGAGAAATACCATACCGCCAGTCGGATCAGCGCAGCGGCACGCCGCCCGCCTCGGCCGCCGCCCTTTCTAAAAGGAAGCGAGAGGAACAGCGAACAGCACGGGTATTCTTCTGCAGAACGGGCCTGCGTCGGCTCTGCATCGTTCATTGGACACAATCACATCAAATACACCCTTCCCCCTCCCACAAAAAAAACATGAAAAAAAATAATACATCCGCACGGCATCCTCGTGCCTTCCCGGACTGTCTGCCGTACTCCTCTGCTCGCTGCAGCGGAGACACTTGATTCATGCGCTCCTTCTTCTTCTTTCTCTGTCTAACGCCGTCTCTCACTGCGCTTTCTTTTTTTTTTTTGCTTTCCTTGCGGCCGCAGCCTCGTAGCACTTTCCTCGATCATCGAGTAACAAAACAGTTCCCCTCACCATGCCGCCGAAAGCCGCCAAGAACGCCCCCAAGCCCGGCAGCCAGAAGGCCGCCCCTGCCGCCAAGGCTGCCCCTGCCGCCAAGGCCGCCCCTGCCGCCAAGGCTGCCCCTGCCGCTAAGAAGCCGGCCGCGGCTCCCAAGGCGCAGCCCCGCGCGGGCAGCGGCAACGGCGTGTACGTGAAGAACTGGGGCACCGGGTCCGTCGCAGACGCGATCAGCGTGTTCCAGCAGGCCGGCGCCGTGCAGAGCGCCCAGATCCGCCGCCACCGCTACGCGATCGTGTTCTTCGAGAACGCCGCCGCCGTGAAGAAGGCCATCGATCTCTTCAACGACAAGATGGTGCTCGGCTCCAAGGTGACGGTGCAGCCCGCCCGCACCTCCCCCAAGCCGGACCCCAAGGCGACCTCCGCGACCGTGTTCGTGAGCCCCATTTTCCGCAGCTCCGCCACCAAGGCCCAGATCGCGAGCCTGTTCAACGGCTACAAGGTCCTCCGCCTGCGCACCTACCGCCAGAACTACGTGTACGCCTACCTGGACTCCCACGCCAGCGCCGAGAAGTTCATGAAGGAGAAGAACGGCACTGAGTTCCGCAACCACACCCTCCGTGTTGCGCTCTCCGCCAAGTCCCTTGAGAAGGTGAAGGAGCACCACAAGCAGGGCCAGCTCCTCATGGATGCTCACCGCCACCACAAGACCCACACCGCGTAAGCAGGTGCCCTCCGGGTCCGGAAAGCTGCCCACGCGCCGCCCGTCGTTTATCATTTCTGTGCTATCTGAGCAATAAAAAACAGTTTCACGCCCCCGCAACCGCCCCGCAGCTCTCTCTCTACCAGTGCTGCGAGGGTGCCCCTTGTTGTTCCTCTCACGGTGGGCCACGACCAAACACTGCTGTTGCTGCTGTGGCTGTGTAAGTTGCCGCTTTATTTTTCCTAATTTTCTTTTTCTTCTGTGCGACTCAATGGAATAGCGTACTCACGGCGTAGTTTGAGGCTGTTTCGACGGGTTCCTTTTAGCGTGTTGAAGACTATCACCGCGGGTAAAGGGTGTGAGAGGGTTTGGTGTTGGGTTGAGGCACGGTACTCTTCTGGCATTGTAGCCGGCACGGTAAGCTCACGGTGGTCCCGCAACGCTGTCAGGAAGAACTAAAAGGATCGAAAGGACCCAACATCATGTCGTTTGCTTCAGCGGCTTTCTTGCCAGAACTGGATAGCGCCTACTTCCACTATGCTCGCAAGGCATTCACGATGGCACAGTTTCTGACGAACGAGCTCCAGCTGGATGATAGCGTTTTCAATTCTGCGATGCTGTATTGGCACAGCTTCACTCGAGTGCACCGCCTGAACGCCGTTCATGACGCTCTGCTGTCCGCTGCTTGTGTATTTCTGGCAGCCAAGGTGGCGCACTATAAGTTCCGTGCGGTGCGGCTTGTGCGACTCGCGTTTGACATTGACGAGCGGAAAGGGAGCGAGGGAGGAGAGCAGGAGGGCAGCGACGAGTCTCTCTGGCGTGCAGCTCTACTCGATGTCGAGCTGCTGCTGTGCGACTCACTCGAGTTCCGCTTCCATGTGGTCAACCCAACGCTGGAGATGGAGCGGGTGCTGGAGAACGCGGCCGCGAGCGAGTCCATCTCCCAGGCGGACATGCCATTTGTTGCGCAGCTCATCGCAAGGGTGAAGCGGATATACTTGCTAATGCTTATTACGCCTCTGCAAAATCGTGTGCCGGCAGATGCGCTTTGCAGTGCTCTCCTTTATCTTGTCCTTCACCGCATCCACACAACCACAAACCCGCTGAACATCTCGCAACAGCGCTATTGCCAGCGCGTGATCGAGGGCATCACCGTACCCCCTCCGGAAATCGTCAACGGAATACTGAATGTTATCATTGAAACGTTTACGCGCCTCAACAAATCCACAGACGTTCCAGGTATCGACCAGTTGATGGTCGAACGCCGTCGGCAAGCGCAGAGACAGGCGTAGCGGAGATGAGGGGGAACGAATCGGGAGCGCGCACGGGAGGCAACTGCCTCGTCTCCGTTGGATCCCTCCCCTAAACAGAAGACAACTCATTTCTTCTTTGCTTCTGCAAAAAATAAAACATAGAAATGACAGGGACATCGCGTCGCACGGGTCTGCTGCTGCAGTGACAGTCTGTTATGCCTTGCTGCTTGCTTTTCATTTTAACGCGAGTTGCTTTTTTTTTCCCTTTCTCCTTTGTTTTTTGCCGATGGGCCATGGTGGTCCGTGGCCATTGTGGACGACTTCCAGAACCGCTCATTGCATTGGCGGTGTGGGACGACACGGCAAGCCGAACCTGAATGGCGTCGCATGGAAGCCTTCCTTGACACCCCAGCTACCCGGTGGGATCGGCTGGTCGCTGTGCTTCAGGACGTGGAGCCGTCCCTCGCGATCAATGCGCTGCATCTGATCGAACTAAAAAAACAGAACAAGATGACCGACGTCGAACTGTTCTACTGCTTCACCGTGTGCTACCAGGACCGCCACTCGAAGATGCTCGGGCGGGTGCTGAGCCTTTACATATTCCTGCAGTCCTGGCTCGACTGGCTGCAGGAGCTGCACAAGGCGCTACAGGCGTACGAGCAGCAGACAGGTCACGCATTCCGGTACGCTCACCTGGTCCGCGGCAGCCACCGAAGCGAGGCGCTGGAGCGCTCTCTGCGGGGCCTCTGCCCTTCTCTTAGGCGACCCCAGCCGCCGCCGCTGTTGCCGAGTGGGGCCGTCCTGCTCCGCCCCCCGCAGAGCCGCGGGGCGGAGCAGCCCGCGTGGTCGAGGCGCTCGACGGCGGCAGAGAGCGCCTCGACCACGCGGCGATTCGTCTCCTCTGTCCCAGACGAGAGGCACAGCGGCACCCTCAAGGGCAAGGGTGAGAAGCACGAGGACCCCGAGGCGGCCGAGGCGGCGGATGGCCCTCACACAGTCCTGCATGAGCTCCTCCACGGTGATGGCGCCGAGAGTATTTTCCAGCTGCTGCGGGACGGGGAGTTCCTCTGCCAGCTGCTGGTCGACCTTATCGAGCTCAAGGAGGAGCAGGCGGTCACCCCGCTCGCACGCAGGACCACCAGCACCCCCGACAAGAACACCTTCGCCTCTCCGCACGACGCCTATTTACAGCAGTTCCCGCCGCTGGTCGGCGACACCGAGACGGAGCTGGGCGACGGCTCGCCCACCTTCCGCGGCGGCGCCGTGCGGGGTAATCGCCTCTCCTCCCGGTCAGGGGCCACGGCCACGGCCGGGGCCACGGCCGGGGTCCAGCTTGGGGCCCACGAACGGGCGGATTTTTTCCTCAAAGGCCTCAACGAGCTCTGTAACGAGTACCTCGCGACCGGAGTGAAGGCCGACTTTGACCAGTTCCTCGATGCGCGAGTGTTCAACCCGGTGAACCGAGCCGTGCTGCTGACCCGACATGAACTGGAGGGCCTTCACCGCCTGCACTGGCTAACTGTGGCTCTGCACCGCTTCGTGCAGGACGAATCCATCGTGCCGCGCCCCTCCCCCGTGAGTCGCATACTTCTGGGCGATCCTTCCCTGCAGTGCGGGACGCACAATCTCGAAGAGGAGAGCGAAATTGCGTTCCGGGTCGCGACGAAGGTCAGCTGCCTTCCGCACCACATCAACCTGGACGTCACCTTCCACGAGAATCTCCTCCACTGCCGGAACGCCAAGTCCGAGGCGGTGGCCCTCACGTACCACTGCATCATCATGCATGACGAGGTCTACGCCTACTTCCGTGAGTTCAAGGTGTTCCTGCCGGTGCCCGTCGTGCTCAAGTGGCTGCTACAGGAGTGGGACGGCATTCCGTGGCTCTTCGGCACCTCCTCCAGCATGCGGAAGCAGCTGGAGGTGCTCGAGTTGGTGCCGCCAGAGGGCTCGCGGAGGAAGAGCTTCGAGTGGGACAGCCCGCCCAGCAGTCTAAACCCCCGCGCACTCGGCACGGACCAGGGAAGCCATCCACCCGCAGAGGCGGATCTGGGCTGGTCACCGCCGTCCATCATCAGCTGCGAGGGCCGCGCCTTCGACCTCACGGTGCATCCGCCCCCGGCGTCGCAGCCGTGGGCGGATGGCCGATCGCCTGCCGCGACAGGCATCAGCGTCTGCAGTCTCTCTCGTCACGGCGCCTCGGGTGTGCAGAGTGCATCGCGCTCCGGGGAGCCCGCCCCCTCGTGCGTCAACGAGGGCGGGCGTGTCGACTTCTCCGCCACCATCGTCTCGGAGAACGACAAGACCGGCATCGAGATGATCGCCCATCACTTCCGCATCCGCGGAAATCTTATCGGAAAAGGGGCGTTTGGGGCCGTGTTCAAGGCGCTCGACCTCGTGTCGGGGAACTTCGTTGCCGTGAAGCAGTCGCGCTACACCGTTGCTGGCGGCCGCGAACAGCTCAACTGGAAGGAATTCGTTCTCTGGTCGATGCTGCCGCCCCACCCCAACGTCATTACCTTTCACGGCGCCTCCGTCGACGAGGTCACCAACCAGATTATGCTGGTGCTCGAATACGCGAGTGGTGGCTGCATCAAGACCCTGTACCGCGATTTCTCACCCGTACCGGACGGCCTGTTCCTCAAGCATGCCGCGGGCATAGCGCTGGGCCTCAACCATCTCCACGACCATGGCGTTCTCCACGGCGACATGAAACCTGAAAACGTCCTCACTCGCTCGGACGGGAGCGTCGCCATCAGCGACTTTGGGTGCAGCCGCGTTCAGCTGAGCACCGCCTGGACCGGGGAGGCCAGCGCCCCGAGCTCCATGGCACTGGCTGGCACCGTGGCCTACATGGCGCCGGAGGTCACCTCCTCCTCTCCAGAACTGGCCTCGGATGTGTGGGCGTACGCCTGCACGCTGATCCAGCTTTGGACGGGGGAAAGTCCGTGGGCGCGGAGCTTTCCCTCGTACAACACCGGGGAGGCCGTGGCGCTGCTGTACTACGTCTACGCCACGGAGGGGGCCATCCCGTACACGGCGGAGCAGATCGGCGCGACGCCAAAGTGGCTACAGAAAGTTGCCTCCCGCTCGTTGGAGCGGGACCCGTCGAAGCGCTGCACGATGCGAGAGATCCTGAGCATCCTGGCGGAGTGGGAGTGAGAGAGAGAGAGCGCTGAACAAACAATTAAATCCAACGCGGCGGACGAACCTGTGCGCTGCATATGGTGTGGTGATGGCGCGAGGGATGCCGCTTGCTGCTTGCTGCCCCCAAGCGGGTCGCTTACTATCTTTTCACGCTCGTTGCGCCTCTTCTCTCCCTCTTCTTGTCTCCCCCCCCTGTCGCTGCGGTACGCTGCTCGTGTGCGTATGACTGCCACGCTTTCGGAGAAGAACCGAAACAGCAATAAATTCATTTGTAGCAGGTACTTTGCTTTGCGGCGTGAGATTGGTACAAGAGCTGATTCCTCGCTCTCTCTACAGTAGCCGAGCAGTTTGACGGCGCCGCACTAGACAGTTCAGTCCCCCCCCCCCCCTGCCCTGCCCTGCCCTACACACAGCCTAGGATCAGGGAACAGAAGGAAATGGGCCTCGAAATATTTGAGATCGACCCCACAACGCCCCACCCCGGCGTGGCGTTGGACGGGAGCTCCGCGCAGCGCGACACCAACGGCGGGTGGGTGACGCTCCGCACAAAGGAGCCCCTCACAGCGCAAAACCACCAGTGGGCGGTGAAGATCGTCGACCAGGGCGAGGGTGTAGACGGTTCCGGCCTCATGCTGGGTCTTCTACCGCACCTCAGCAGCCAGATGGTTCGCTCAATGGGCAGCAAATACATTATGGAGCTTGGCGGTTGGTGCATCAGCCGCGCAGGGGACCGCTACGGGGATTGGGAGTGTGATGAGCTGTCCTTCTCCACCGGCTGCGTCGTCGAGTTTGATCTTGATGCCTCTTCAGGAAAGTTGTATATTGTCTGCGGCAAGTACAGCGTCTGCGGGCGGATCGAAAGCCTCACGGATGCGGACGTTGTCTATCCTGCCGTGTCGCTCTACTACCTCAATCAGCGGGTGACGTTTGTATAAGAAACCAAGGAAAAATACGGCAGAAAAAATAATACGGCCGAACACAGCGAGACCTTCACAAGTGAGGCGGTCGGCAAGCCGGCGAATAATCGAGTCTAGCCAGCCGCCAGCCGCCAGCCACCTGGAATGCATTTATGATTGCCGTACTCTCTTTTTCCCTCCTTGGCTCTTCTTCTTCATCTTAAAAATAACAACAACAACAACAACAACAACACCATCGAAGATTTTCGAATACCTTTCTCCTGTGTGAGGGGCTCCACGACGAGGCGACGTCTTGTTCCCACTCTTGGGTGCGCTGCAACCGACACGGCGCCGGCACACTTCTCCGCCACTTCACTTCGACCGCAGGAAGGAACGTAGCAGGGCGTTTTTTTTTATTTTATTTTTTTTTTATTTTTATATTATAAAGAGTTTTTTATTTTACTCACTTTTTTTCAGCAGACCACCCGAGAGTTCCCCCGCGGATATCGCTCACGACACGGGAAGCTGGGAGGAACATACGATACAGCGCGTAATTAGGAGCAGAGAGAGAGAGAGAGAGCGAGAGCGTGTGTGTGTGTGTGTGTGTGTGTGTGCCTAGACGGGTGTGGATATTATCAACCCAGGCTGACAGAGGGACAGAAGGACAAAGGTTCCCCTCACCCTAACCCTAAACCCTTCTGTGTATTTTTTTTTTTTTGGTAGAAACGTTGTATTAGCCACTGCAAGTGGTGAGCTCTTCCGCTCCTTTTTTCTGGCTTAAAGCGAAGCTGTTCGGCGCCGGGACCTTGACGGCTTAAAGGAGAGAAAGGCACGGACGGCTCCTCGAGCAGCGAACAACTCGTTACTAGCAACTGACGTCGAAATTTTCCATACTGTTTTATTCTGCTGATTATTATTATTTCTCAGCATTCATTTCGTACTTTATTGTTATTGTTATTATTATTATTTCCTTATCCTCTCGATCTTTTTTATACCATACTGACTGGGGCGACTCCCCGTCCCTCCTCCCTCCCTTTTGCACTTTCAGGAGACCAGCGCGAGGGGAGAGAGTCAACTGCCAGTAGGCAGCGTGTAGTGCCCGCAAACGCCTTCGGTGACACACCGAGCAACAGATCGTGTTTTATTTTTATACTTTTTCAGCGGCGCATCTCGCATTCGCCAACGAATAGGAATAGAGTCGTACTGGCCGCCGTCGCCGCCATGGAGGAGGAGCACGAGGCGCCACGAGGGCGGCGATCGCCGCAGGTTGTGCGCATCCGTGAGGAACAAAAACCAGAGCACAGCTGCCACGCGCAGCTTTTGATTGGCTATCTCGAGGGCCAGTGCCAGGAGTACCGAGCACGAGAGGAGGAGGCGCTGGCGCGTGGCGAGCAGCGGCAGCAGGATATATCCTTGTTCCACAGCATGCAGGTGCCTTCCCTCTCCATCCACGACTACGTGATACGTATTGCCCGCTACGCCTCCTGCAGCCCCGAGTGCTTCGTCATTGCGCTGCTCCTCATCCACCGGTACCAGTACTTCACCCGTATGACCCTTTCCCTGCGCAACGCCCACCGCCTCGTCATAACAGCGGTGCTGGTGAGCACGAAGAGCCGCGACGACATCTTCTTCTCCAACGACTACTTCAGCTCCATCGGCGGCCTCCAGCCGAAAGAAATGGGCGCATTGGAGCGGCGCTTCCTCGATGACATCCAGTGGTCCACGTATGTCGACTGGGCGGAGTACCAAAGTTGCCTCGTCGAGCTTCAGAAGCGCATGCCCCAGTACTTCGACGATGCATGCGCCGAAGAGGAGGAGGCCGGTGCCGCTTCGTAGCGATATGCGGGGGCCGGATCGACACCCACACGAAAGAAACAGCAGCAACAAGCATTTCAGGGTAGTAAGTACAAGGGCGAAGCAGCGAGGGAGAACAACTGCTACGGTAACGCAGGCCACGGACACTGTAAGAAGAGAAGGGAGGAGAGAGAGAGAGAGCGAGCCGTCTGGCAAAGAGGAAAAAGAAAAATAACAAACGAACAAACAAACAAACAAACAACAACAACAACAACAACAAACAGCAACAGCCGGGTAAAATAGTGTTTGTGTTATCCGAAGCGTGGTACCGCCGTGCCTGGCAGCGGCACCCCTTCCAGAGCCGCAGCGCGGACTAAAGGGTTCAAACGTACAACTTAATATCACCAAAAAAACCAAAAAACAAACAAACAACAACAAACAAACAAACAAACAACAATAAAAACGCCCCCAGTTTACCGGCTCAATTTATTTTTTTTCCGTCCCTTCTTTATATATATATAATGTGCGATGCGACGACGTGTGGGATGTATACGGATCTGTGCCAGCCGTGGAGGGCTGCACACTACTCCGACCCGGGCGATGACAAGAGGAAACTCGTACTCCACGTGTTTCCCCTTAGAGGTGGAGGAGATTAATTTGTACATTACAGCTTTGCTCGACGAAGTCTATTCATATAGGTTCATATGGATTCCATACACATACATTTTGATATATAAATACGTAAATATATCTATTGGTACATATCTACGGCGATATATAGACCCACAGACTTGGTGGATGAGAGAGTCCCGAACCTCTACCGAATAATGCCGAACAATAAGGTGGATCCCAGACCAACATTTTTTATCCGCTCAACCGCCTGAATGGTGTAGCCGCAGCGCGGATAGAGCGAGGCGCTCTATTCGGGTGAGGGCCAGTTCCCAAGGCAGCGACATCGATGCGACGTGTTGTTCCTTGACGTGTACCCGGTGAGCGGGAGGCGGGTGCGGGCAGGATGACTGGCGTGCATCCTTCTAACGCGCAGACGAAAAACAGTTTTTTTTTTCTTCTTTTTTTCTTTGTGTTGTTTTCCACTATTTTGCTACTTTAACATCACTTGCTGCACTACGGAGATGGACGGGGAACAGAGAGCCCTTTGCGATACGGAGCCGGACCTAAGGCCTTGACGTGCAGTGCTACACTAGTACGGAGGTGGTCAACCGCTGCACTAGCGCCAGACCAGGAGAAGCAATGAATGACAGTGCTATTATACGAACTTGCCAACCAAGTGGAATAAGCGTAGAACAACATCCATGTGATTTACGTGTCACACCAGTGCTTTTACTGCCCTGAATGACATACACCGACACACCACAAGGCCGGTTGCAGCCCCGCTCTCCTCCTGCGGCACGACTTCTCTCCTGCCATGCGGAGTTATCCCGAAGGCCCACAGAACGGCACGTCGCAGAATGTAAACTGTATCTCCTCTCTCTCCTCCTTCTCCTCCCTCTTCTTTCTTTGTTCCACTGGGCTGTGGCTGTGCACTTCCAGTTCTGCACTGCACACAGACTTTTGCTTTCTTCGACAAAATGCGAATGGGGTACAACAGTAACGGGGGCCGCGGCGGCGGCGGCGGCGGCGGCGGCGGCTTCGGCGTAGGCCGCGGCGGCTATGCTGGTGGTATGCCGGGGAAGGTGCCGAACCAGGGCCAGAGCGAAGTGAGTGACACCATCCTCGTTCGCGTGAACCAAATCCGCCAGCCGGTGACGGAGAACGAAATGCGCCGCGTATTTGAGAGCGTGGGGGTGACCACCCGCCACGTGAGCGTGATGCCTGGCCGCAACGAGGACGAGGTGCTCGTGACGGCCCAGTTCGTCGACAAGTTCGCCGCGGAGTGCGCCATGTCCCGCCTCAACCTGCGCAACATCTACGACAACGGAAACCGCATGACAATGACCTACATGCAACCCTCCGGGCCGACACCCATTTTGCCCACCCCGGGAGCCGTACCGCCTGGTATGCCGCAGCCTGGTATGCCGCAGCCTGGTATGCCACAGCCTGGTATGCCGCAGCCTGGTATGCCGCAGCCTGGTATGCCGCAGCCTGGTATGCCGCAAGGATATTCTACGCAGCCCGAGACCGCTCCCGGTGTCTTCCAGCAGCCCATCTTCCCTCCGCCGGAGGCCAACTTCAACATGGGGATGTCTGCCCCGCAGCAGCAGTCGCCCTTCCCACCGCAGCAGCAGCCCTACGGGGGCTACCCCCCGCAGCAGCAAGGCGGCTTCGTGCCTGGCCCCGGCGGTCGCGGCGGGCGTGGCGGGCGCGGCCGCGGCGGCCGTGGTGGTCGCGGCGGGGTCCAGATGATGGGCCCAATGAACGGCATGGGCGGCAGCGTGCTCATGCCGATGCCGATGCCTATGCAGATGCCGATGCCGATGCAGATGCAGATGCCGTACCAGTTCAACCCCATGGGCCGCCAGGGCATTCCCGCTACCGTGAACCAGCGGACCCCGTTTCTCAGTGTGACGGCGGTGCCTGCGACGGAGCCGCTGTACACCCTCTTCGTGCTCATCGAGGCCTTTGGCGGGGTGGTAACCATCCGGCGGAACCACAACAAGAAGGAGATCGTGACGGTCAAGATGGCGTCGCCGGAGGATGCGGACGCCGTCGTGATGTACCTCCGCCACGTCCCCTACGCCGGCGGTTTCGTCAGCGCAAAGAAGTTCCCGACCTACGTGGAGAACTTGCCGTGCACCGACGACGGCGACTGCAAAGACCCCGATACGGTTCAGTTCGATTTCACTGCGGCCCGCCACCGCAGCCCCGGTCAACGGAGCCGCTGCACGCCGACGAATGTGGTGCGTGTGACGGGCTGCGCGGACTTCGCCGAGGCGGATCTGATGAGCTACTTCACCGAAAAGAACTTCTACCCCACTGCGCTCACGAAGGAGGGCGACCACTTCACGGTGCACCTCTCGGACAGCGACACCGCCGTCAAGCTGCTTATCGCGTGCCAGGGCAACGTATGCGGGCAGGAGCGGTCGAACGTTATCTTCATGGAGGCACCGGCCGCCGAGGCGGAGGCCGCCAAGCCCTCCAACGGCCCAGAAGAGTAACCGGGCAAAAGAGGAGGAAGCGAGACTTGTATAGGGTGCCCGCAGCGGGCGCCTGAACTAACCCGAACCACCGGATTGGATAACAAAGGAATAATTTAAAGCGTAAGACGAGCAGTGTTCGCCGTGTCTAGCAGAATGTTCTAGACAGAGTAAGAGGAAGAGGAAGAGGGCTAGTGGAAGGAGGGCATTTCCTACCATCCCCTATGACCGAACATGGCAACTACCGCTTATATGTGCCGACGCCTTCAGCTTCTGCTCCTGTACCCCACGATGTCGATGCCCGGTAGTGGAAGGGGTAGATGCTGAGGTTATCTTGTCAAGCACGGCGCCTTTTCATTTTTTTTTTAAATTTTTATTTTTGTTTTTGTGGCGTTCGTTTCCATTTCCATTGGATGCAGTTATCCATTTTTCGTCTTCATTGTTCTTTGTCGTGCACATCTTCTCTCTCTCTTTTTTTTCCATTTTTTTTCTGATTTTCATTGCTGCTAATAATTGCTTATTTTATTATTTGTTGTTACTATATTCTTTATTATTATTATTATTAATTTTTTTTCTGCTCATGAACGACAAAAGAGCAACGCAAATGTACAGCGCAACACGCAAATAGAACATAGAAACCAACCAACAATATATATATTAATATTATTATATTTACGGTTATCATTAAGGCCAGGTATTAGTGTGAACGGATTTTCTTCTCCTTACATAAACGGCTGATGGATCCACCGCCGATATGTTGAGAGGCCCCCTGTTCGGCTCTTCCTCCTGAGAGTTCATTAGTGTTAGTTTTTTTTGTTTGTTTTCCAGTCTTTTCATTTTCTGTGCCTATTCGAAGTATCGTCACCGCCACCAGGGGACGGGTGCGTTGGCCAACACACACACACACACACACACTAGTGGTGTTGCTTCGCCACACACGATGTCCTGGCCATTGTCCTTCCTGTCACGTTGTTTTTTGTTCTGTGTCCCCCGCAGCTATCAAGGCGGGCGTACCCCCTACCTCTTGTCGTTTTCTTTTTGAATGCTTACGCCCTCCCCATGTGATACTGCCTTGGCACCCATCGCTACCTTTTGAGTGGCGTGACAGTCGCCCTCATTTGTGTCGACGGCCTAGTCAACGGCTACAAACCAATCGCTTCAGTTTCCTTTGAATGGAAGGCGTTGCCACACTTTTTTCACACGTACCACTTCCTGAAGTTGCGTTCGTGGTGCTGTTCACTCGTGTTCTCTACGTGGGGGGACAGAGACAACTCCCCACCTCTTTGTTGTGGACCCAGCGAGGGTGGAGTTACCCCCACTTCGGGTCAGCAGCGCCTTCTGCCGTCTGCCTTCAGAGCGGCTTTTTTTGTGCCCTCTTACCTCTTACCCCCCCCCCTTCTCATCTCTTGGACGGTACGCGGCTTGTACCCGTCGACTCTCCAGCGCGCACCTCCGGATGCTTTCACTTTTTTATCCGATACCCCAGCCGCCATTTGTTTGTTTCGGCGACCAGCACTGACCCCCACGCATCACAGACGTGCTCCATCCCTCCATATCCATCAATATGGGCAAAGGCCCAGTTGCGAGCAGCCTCCTCTCCTTATTTGAGCTGCTGGCAACTGGGCCTTTAGTGTGGTCCTACAATACACATCTCTGGGTGTGCCACGCTTTTCTGAAGCAAAGAGCCATACGAGAGTGCAACGAAAGGAAAACGAATGAAAAGGTAAATCCAAAGTAAAGTGCGATGACTTGTAACCCTCTGTGTCTCGACCGTCACGGGCGAGGGAGTTTCAACCTGTGGGGCGATGGGAATCAGGAGAAGGACAGGGCCATCATGCCTCAGTCTTTTATCGCCACACCAAAAGTTTCGGTGTGTTAGGACCCTGAGAGCATTATTCGTAATCCACTAGTTAGTGCCTCCTCCTCCTTCTCCTATCTCCTCGCCGAAAGGACGTCGGCGCCAGACATACCGATGCGAGTCCACCTATTGGTGTATCCCCCTTGTAAATGGCGGGGTAACGCTTGTTAACTGCCGCGCGCTTTTAATTATAAAGCAGTACTCAATGTTTTTCTTTGACAAACTAATATTTAATTAAAAAAAAAATATTCTGCTACCATTTTGTCTCGTTCTTTTGGTTTTTGATTTCCTGGGAAAGACGCTGCGGCAGAGAGGCTGAGACGTCTGCGTTGTCTTCTGCTGTCTCTTCGCTTTTCAGCTGCATTTTAAAACAATTGGGGAGCGACGACGCCAGGGCCAGGCTGACGGGTGCCAAAGGCAAAGAGGAGAGTCCATAAAATTGAGAGAGATCACAAAAGAAGAAATAAAAATGAAGAAACAAAATGAAGAAAAAAAAAAGAAAAGGTACAAAATGGCCTAACGGCTGCTCGCTGCAGCAGACGTCCGCATCGGCAACACCACATCTTACCCCTTTTCAAACCCGAAAAGCTACTTACTCTCTCTTGTTTCTCTTCCTTCTTGAAACGAATTACACTAAAATATTTTTTCCTTTTTTTTTTTAAAATTTTATGTGGAACAACAATACCCAAATGCTACAATCATCTATCCGTGCGAACTCTGGCTGTGTAGTTGCATTTATTGGACGGTTTCCTCGCGAAGAACGTCAGTCACCCTCCTAAACGCAAACTATCATATAGACATCAAGGCGACCAAAGAAACAAACGAACAAACAAACAAAAAAAAAGAAAAGAAAAAAAAAAGAAAGTGAAAGGAAGTCCAACTAACGCCCAAAACGCTGTAGTTCTTGCGAAGGAACTGAGGGGACACGAATCAACAAGAAGAGCAATAACAGAAGAGAAACATACCCCTAACCATACCATACCCACCACCATATAACCCCCCAAGAGACGGTGAAGCGGAAGCGGACGGCAATCTTAATCTTAAATTGTGAAAGAGAGAAACAACAACTATCAAAGAGGACGAAGACGGCTCGATTCACAGGCTCACGACGAAACAATCTAAACAGAGATAAACCATCAAGAAAAAGAAAGACGACGGTTATATCCGTGAGACAGAGTTGTAACCAGCGATTTATTGCGCTGCCACTCGCACCATCATGTCCCGCACGATCATTCTCAGCAATATCCCTGTAGGGAGCTGCGAAGATCACACCATCCGCCGCGCCCTACTGCAGTACGGAACGGCTGTGGAGATACAGGTCCTTCCCCACCAGAGCCAGGCGGTCGTCTCCATGCGGACCCCGCAGGAGGCCCAGGCCGCATGCCGTGGAACCATTATGATCTTGGGCAGCGTTATCCGTGTCACGCCCGGCGGCCCCCCGGCTCAACCGCAGCAGCCGCCGCACCATTCTGCCCATGCCCATCACCCCAACCCCCACCCCCACCAGGTGCACCACCAGCCCTCCGCCATGGGGATGCCGCCACCAGGCCCCTCGTACCAGTCAAGCCACGGCTACGGGGGCAAGTTGTACCGAGTGAACCTCCTGGTGGAGGACTGCCGGTACCCCATCACCCAGCAGGTGCTGACAGAGATGTTCTCCCAGAAGTGCAGCCCGCCCGTCGACGTCTACTGCGCCTCGACCGGTGGCGGCAGCGAGCCGCAGACGACGGCCGGATACGCGGACTTCGCCGATCTCGAAAGCGCCAACAAGGCAGTACAGGAGTTCCACAACAAGCCCATCTACTCCAACTGCTGCTTCGTACGGCTGCACCTCGACGCCTCCGTGTACAGCCCGCAGCCCCCAAGCCCTGACGCCCAGGGCGCCCTTCCAACGCCCGACCCCTACGGGGGCTACCACCCGCCACCGCCCTCACAGCAGCCGTACCAGCACCAGCCGTACGCCCCGGCGCCGTACCCACCCATGCACGGCGGCGTGCAGCCCATGCCGTGGGGCGGCAGGGGCCGCGGCCGAGGCCGGGGCGCCATGGGTGTGCCGCCCCCGGGGCCCGGCGGCTACCCCCCGTACCAAGACCCGTACAAGCAGGCGTACGGCTCCACAGACCCCTCTCGTCCTGCCGTGGATACCACCGTGATTGTGAGCAACGTGGCCGAGTCGGTTCCCTTGTACGACCTCTGGGTGCTGCTGGAGGTGTACGGCAACGTTACGTCCCTCAAGCGGCAGTACAAAGACAAGACGAACGTGGTAGCGCAGTTCCAGAACTCCCTCGACGCCAAGTCCGCTGTGACATACCTGCAGGGCTGCCCCTTCCGTGAGGGCCGAACCCTATCTCTGAAGCTCTTCTCCGGCTACGTCGAGCGCGGGGGGCGTGTGGAGTGGAACGCCGGCCCCGCAACAGACCCCAGCACACAGGCGGTGCTCTTCACTATTGGCTTTCACCACCGTACAAAGCCGTCGGCGACGTTCAATCGCCTCGGCCGCATTCGCCCCGACAAGAACATTTTCGTGTCGAATCTCATCGAGTCCATCACGGACGAGGAGGTGAAGACCCTCTTCGAGGCCGCCAACACCTGGATTGTCGACTTCTACCGCAAGAACGCCAGCGTCGCCATCGTCTCCTTCCGGGAAGTTGCCGAGGCGGTCGACGCCCTCATCGCGGTGCACGCCAAGAAGGTGCAAGACCGGTACCTGCGGATCACCTTCTCGCGCTGGCCGCCAGGGCCACCGCCAGACGGCGCCGTGGAGGAGCCGGACGCAGAGCAAGACACTGGGTGAGGCGCCTAGGCCTGGGCCTGGGCCGGTGCGGCGCTGCAGAGAGACGGGCTCCAACACTTTTTTTCTTTCATTTTTTTTTTTCTTTCCCCTCCTACTACGATGGTATCGCAGTGACAGTGCGTGAGAGGTACACAGTGCCGTATTCATAACCCCTCCTCCCCACGCACACACGAGAGGGCGTGGGGGTCTTCCGGAGCTCCGTGGTAAATGCCAACGAGTACCGTAGCAATAATCCGCAGCAACAAAAAGAGGGCAGGTTTGCTCTCCCCCCTCAGGGGCGGGGGGTGTTCTCCCGAAATGATTGTCGCCGCAAGTATCCACAACTCCACTCACTCCCCCCCCCCCTTGTTTAACTCCAAACGCTCTACCTACTCCATCCTTTGCCTTCCACATTTTGTTCGTTGAACGCCCGTATCCCAATCCTGCCCTCTTTCAGCTGCAACAAAGCATGTCGCTGGCCACCCCTGGCACGGGGGCGCGGCACGCTACCGCCGCGACGCAGTTGTACTTTCGTCTGTGCCACTACCGCCCTCTGACGATCCTGGTGGCCGACGCGCTCTGCATTGTCTTTGGCGCAGGCGGAGCGACGGCGCTGCAGCTCGTGGACTACCTCGGCGTCGCCGAGACGAAGATTGTCGCGGCGCTCGAGGCTATCCCGAGTGATATGCGATGCACTGCCGCAGACCTCGACGAGTTGGCGGCAGAGTCGCGACCCAGCGAGAAACCAGCGGAGCATCGCATCTATTACCTCAACTACAAGGGACTACTTCCCGCTGCGTACGCTCACGTGCAGCGGCTGTTGCTGGCGCTCTGTGCTACACCGGCCCCATGGGACGACCTCACAGCGCTGTTCTCCGCTTCTCTCCAGCATCGCCGCGGCGCCCCTCTGGAGGCGGTGCGGTGCCGCAGCTGCCAAATGTTCCATGACCCCAGCGAGATGGGCGGGGCCGGACTAGAGAAGCCGCTGGCGGCCTGCCCGGCGTGCGGCGCCGACGTGGTACGCGGCACCTTGGAGGAGATAAAGGCCTTCTACAGCGCGGAGTGCGCAGCGGGGCGGCCGCTGCTCGCGCCACCGCCATCGAGAGCCGGCCCGGGGAGCCCGACCACCGGCGGCGCCCCCCCGCAGTACCCCAGCCGTCTCCCGCCCTCGCTGAACTGCCCGCTGGCTCGAGACCCGCTGCTGGTGCAGCAGGCGCTGCTTTTTCTTCACCAGTACCGCACGCCCTTCGCCTGCGTCAACGACGACCCCTTCGTGGTCGATGTTGCTGAGATGCTCACCCAGGAAGAGTTCGAGCGGCGGCGGAGTGGCGCCGCGGTGGGGGCCGCAGAGCAGTTCCGCGCACTTCACCGCAGCGCAAAGGCGGTGCATGTGCGCCTCGAGTCTGCTGCGGAGGTGCGCCGCCGAAAGGCCCTCGAGAACCAGGAAAAAATATCGAAGCGGGCGATGCTGCCGCCCTGGCTTCGGCCACCAGGTGGCGGCCTGGCGGACGCGATCCCGCCAGCCCCGAGCGACGCCGCGCGCCGCCCCCCGCTGACGCCGTACGACGGCCGAAAAGTTGCCCAGCACGTCCTCGACGTCTACGTGGACGATGAGTTCGAACGTGTCGAGTTTCCCGTTCGGCAGCTGCGGCGCCTAGAGTAGGCGCACCCCGCACCCCCCTCCACAACCAACAACAACCAATACGACCTCCTTTCCACTGCTCAACGCTGTGTGCATGCGAAGCACCGAGACCGAGCTCCATCTAAGGGGGACCTCGGTCTCTCTACTCTACTACTGGTCGCACTGGAACCCAGTCCCTCCCACTGACGATTTCTGACCCCCTTTTATTATTTTTACTCCTTCTTTTCTCTCCATCTTTACTCGGCGGTGCTTCCCTTCTGCAGTTACCACATTTATCTATTCCACTCCGATTTCAGGCCAGCACGGACACATCATGAGTCGCGACCTCGAGTCGGCCCTGCTGCAGGCCCTCAGCAAGACAGACGCCGTCGTCTCGGACCATCTCGCGACGGAGCTGCGCTGCAGCCACCAGGAGGTGGTCGGCGCGGCGAAGTCGCTGGAGGCGGACGGCTACATCCTCTCGGAGCTGCAGACGAAGCAGCGCTGGAAGCTCTCGGCCGAGGCGCTGGAGATCCTTTCCAAGGGCAGCCCCGAGTTCCGCCTGTGGGAGATGCTCAGCGGCGGCCCAGTGAGCCAAGCAGCGGCGCAGGAGCGCCTGGGGGGCAAGGAGGTGATGAGCGTTGCTCTCGCCAACGGTATGAAGCAGAAGCGCCTTTCGCTGGACAAGAGCAAGGGCCCTGAGGTGCAGGTCTGCCGCAACGCCAGTTGCACCGTCACCACTGACACCGTTCGGGAGTTGCTGCAGAGCCTGCAGTCCTCCTCCGGCCCCGCCCACGTCGACCCGAAGGATGCTGACAGCCTCAAGAAGCGCAAGCTTGCCACGCTCGAGACGGTCAAGGTCTTCCGCTACACCAAGGGCCCGCAGTACGCCCCGCAGCGCGCTGGTAAGGCGGCCACGGACCTCACCCGCGACATGCTGCAGGACGGGTCGTGGAAGACGACGGCGTTCAAGAGGTACAACTTCAGCGCCAATGGGATCGAGGTGAGCGGCGGCCAGCTACACCCTCTGCTGAAGGTGCGCCAGGAGTTCCGTGAGATTTTTATGGAGCTCGGCTTCCAGGAGATGAACACCCAGCAGTGGGTCTCCTCCTCCTTCTGGAACTTCGACTCCCTGCTCATCTCGCAGCACCACCCCGCACGCGATGCGCAGGACACTTTCTTCATCTCCAAGCCCGAGCACACGGACCTCAGCAAGGAGGATCAGGCCCTGGTGAAGGCGGTTGAAGCGGAGCACAACCGCTGCTTCGTCTCCAAGTGGTCGAGCCTCGAGGCGTCGCGGAACGTGCTGCGGACGCACACGACCGGCAGCTCCGCCCACACACTCTACCTGCTGCACAAGAAGTGTATGGAGACGGGGGAGTTCCGTCCCGGCCGCTACTACAGTATCGACCGTGTGTTTCGCAACGAAGAAATGGACCGCACCCACCTGTGCGAGTTCCACCAGGTGGAAGGCTTCGTGATTGACAGGAATATATCGCTGGCTAAGATGATGCACACCTTCTACCACTTCTTCAAGCGTATTGGGATCGTGAAGCTGCGTTTCAAGCCGACCTTCAACCCGTACACAGAGCCGTCCATGGAGATCTTTGGCTTCCACACAGGGATGAACAAATGGATCGAGGTGGGCAACAGCGGTCTCTTCCGCCCCGAGTTGCTGCACCCGCTCGGCTTCAAGGATGATATATCGGTCATGGCCTGGGGCCTTTCCTTGGAGCGCCCCACAATGATCAAGTACGGCTTCTCTAGCATCCATGAGCTCTTCGGCCACAAGGTGGATATCAAGTTCATCAAGCGGGCCCCGCTGGCCAGATTCTAGATATCGGGGACTAGAGCCCCCCCCGACACACAAACACAAACACACAAACACATTTCATTTGTCGAAGAGAGATTCCTAAGGCGATGGCATATTTGAGGAGCGCCCCACTCCACGGGGTGCGGTGCGGCTCCGGGACCAGATTCCCACCACATTTGCCGGCTTCGCGGCTCCTAACCAACCATCATTTTTGACATAAGCACATCAGCACATGCGTAACTCAACTCACCATGAGTATCACCTCTCCTCCACACGGGGGCGCTGGCTACGTCCGACGGCCTTACTAGCAACGGATTAACTAGCCCCTTTTTCTAACGGTGTGTCCAATGACCATATAATTCTCTGACCATACCAATGACCTCTCTGCCATCTGTCCTCGTGCTTCTTTCTGCCTTGCCTTTTTCGCTTGCAGCCTAAACCCTTCCCAGCTCCGCTGGAGAATACTTTTTAGTGGATCATTCAGAATGACGGACGCCTCGAGCAGTACGGCCCTGCCGTACGCTGACCCTGAACCGGGACTATATGATATGATACAGGCGAGGTGGCTCGTGGCACAGGAGGCCGCAGCGGCCGAGCCCCCTGCCGCAGCGGCCGAGCCCCCTGCCGCCGCCCCCCGCCCGGCTGCGGTGAAGCGCACGCGGTGCGATGCGGCGGCCGGCTGCCGCGGGAAGGCGCTGCGGGCCGAGGGGCTGCTCACGCAGTGGCTGTGGGCGGAGGCGGTGGTGGAGGCAGTGGAGGCTGGGCCGACAGCCGCAGCGGAGGAGGTGGAAGTACAGCTGCAGCGGCTCCAGCGGGTGCAGAGCCGTCTGCGGGACCTGCGGTGGCTGGCAGACGGCCTTCGCGGCGCCCGCCTAGCGGAGCAGCGGCGGCACTGCGGCCAGCTCAACGACCTGCTGACACGTCTCCGCTACGGGGAGAAGAAACTGCAGCTGCTGAAGGAGGCGGTGGCTGCGCAGGTCGAGTAGGCACTGCGCTGCTCTGCTCTGGCAAGCGACAAGGTGCAGCAGCTGACGACATTTCAACGCCAACACTTCAACATGTCATCCATCCGTACCACACGGAGGGAGAAGGAGAGGAGGCCGGACGTTCCCACGCCCCTTCCCCCTCCCCCCCCTCCCCCCCCCTCTGTTCTCTGATGCGCGCCATGCCTGCCTCCTCTTTTATTATTATCGTATATTCCTGTGTGTCTGTCCTCTTGCTTCTTTCTTGCTCACGGTTTGCCTCTGGTCTGTCCTCCTCTGCGCTGCCTCTGCGCTGCAGCCGTCTCATCTGCTGAATTTCGTTCTTTTTCCTTTGTTTTACAGATTCTTCTTGGAGAGGTGCGAGCGAGAGCCACATACCGCCCCCCCTCCCCCTCCCACCACCGCCGCTGCGCACCTCTCTTCCACGCCCTTGCCTTTCACGGACCCCGCACCTGCACCATGCCCGTCCCGACCCAGACGCGAACTTTCACCAATGAGCGCGGCGAAGATTTTTTCCTGCACGTGACCGTCCCGCCGACGGCGCCGACGCTGCCGGAGGCGGCCCAGGCGGCGGTGCCCGTTCTTCTCTGCGTTCACGGCGCCGGCATGAGCGGGGAGAACTTCTATCGCCTCGCCGAGCAGATGAGCTGCTGCGTCGCCATGCCCCAGCCCGAGGGCGTCGCCTCTACCGGGATCGTCGGCGACTACACTCACCCCCCGCGGCACCCATTCTCGGCCCCGGCCCCCACCCCTGCACCGGCCCCCGCCTTCCCTCTCCCTCTCTCGCCACCGGCCCCAGCCCCGGCGCAGGGCCCGGTCGCCAAGCCACCGCTGCCGCTGCCGCCGCGGCCCGCACGGAACGAGCTGCGCCCGTCGCCGTTGCCGTCGCCAGCGCCAGCCCCTGTGGCCCCTGGGCCCGTCGCCGGGGAGCAGCAGGGCGACGACCTTGCCGACGTGCTCGTGGCCACCGTCTCCTACGACCTGCGGTGCCACGGCCGCTCCACCTTTGCCGGCGGCGAGGCGTCGCTAACGCTGCAGGTACTGGTGGAGGACTTCGTTGCTGTCCTCCAGCACGTGGCGCTGGTGCTCTTCCCGAGCAGTCTGGTCTTCGTGCTGGGGCACTCGCTCGGCGCCGCCATCGTCGCCAGGGGCTGCAGCGCCCCACTGCCACCAGCCCTCGGCGGCCGCGTCTCTGGTGTGGTGCTGCTCGACGCCGTCGAGGGGACGGCCAAGCTCTCGGTGCAGCACATGGGGGAGTTCCTGCGGCGGCGGCCGACCGCCTTCGCGTCGCCGAGCCAGGCGGTGGACTGGTTTCTGCACTCTGGGGGCATGCGCACCCCGGAGGGGGCCGCCCTGTCCGTGCCGCCGCTGCTGCGGCCCGGGCCGGACGGCGCGCTGGAGTGGCGCAGCGATCTAGCGGCCATGGCGGCCGTCTGGGGCGGCTGGTTCGACGGCCTTGACCAGAACTTCCTCGCCATCCCCCTGCCGAAGATGCTCTGCGTTGCCTCGGTCGATCGCCTGGACAAGGCGCTGACGGTCGGCCACATGCAGGGGAAGTTTCAGCTCGAGGTGTGCGGCAACCACTCTGGGCACTACATTCAGGACGACGTGCCCGGCTCCCTCGCCATCAAGCTGCGCCGCTTCGTGCGGCGGACACAAGACGTCAAAAAGATTTTGCACAACGGCGCCTTCATTGGACCCCGCTGCACCTAAGACGAACCGTTGGGAAGACGCTGCGTCCCTAACCACGCATACCTCCTTCTCCCCTCTCCCTCCCCTGACTTGCATACGTCAAGGAACACAACCATCATACGTTACGGACAGCCGGCGCTGCGCCCACCACTCGCTACTGCACTCGCTTGCTTCTCCCTTCCCCCCTCACCCTCTCCGCCCTACTAAATTTATTTCTCGTCTCATTTCTAGCATGTTTGTAGAAGCATCTTAAACCTACCACCCCTTGATATAGTTTTATAGTTACAAACTACTAGGATTAGCAGCGGACGCCCCAACCGAAGGACTCTCTGGTGCCTTACACCCTGTTGTTCCTTCGAGCTGTTTGGTCTTTTGGTATTATTTATTTATTTATTTATTTACTTTGTTTTATTTTCCAATTTATTCCGTTGGATCATTCTGTCTTACCTTCCCCTATTCCTTAGTGTAGTATTATTTATTTTTATTTTTTTTTTTTGCCTTACGATACAAACACACAAGAAATTATCGCCATCCATCCAACTCGTCTACAGATCCACCAGCCAACTTCCAATCCTTCACGTATCACTGCCGATACGCTCTCGCTCCTTGCCCCGGCGGAGGGCTTACGGGTCTACGATAGCCGCAGGAAAGCAGCAACATCATGCGGGGTGCGCACCAAGTGTTTCGCATCCACAAGAAGGAGGCGTGCAACGGCCTCTGGCGCTCGGAAGACATGTTGTGCATGAACATCATTGCCCAGCGCGACGTCCTGCGCCACACCATCTCGGGCATCGGCCGCATCGGCAAGGCACAGTTCCTTGATATGAACGAGGGGATGGTCGCCTTCTCCCGCCCCTTCACCGAGGACATTCGGCTGTGCGACGAGCTCCTGCGGAAGCTGCGGCTGCTGGAGGACGAGCTGGAGCACGAGCCGGGGGTGGAGGACATGGCGGCGTTGGATGTGAGGATGAGTTGCAGCCCAGATGAGATGCGCCAGGCCTCCGACGGCCTCGAGCTGGACCTTATTGCCGACCACGTGGAGGATGCCCTGACCAACCTGCAAGCCATGCTGTCGAACCTGCGCTCCTTCCGTCACGAACTCAACCACAACCAGGAGGTGCAGCTGCTGTACAGCGTACTGAGCAACACGGATGGGCTCGGGGAGAGCGTGTCGGCGAGCAGCATGGCGTCGCTCTCCGCCTCCACCATGTACACCTCCGGCCTGGCCTACACCGAAGCGCTGCGCCGCCTCCCAAACGTCGTGGGGACCATCAAGTCTTCCCACAGCGAAGACCTTCGCCGCCTTTGCTACAGGGTCACGCGCGGCAACGCCGTGCTGATGGTCTCCGAGGAGCACCTCTTTCTCGACGCCGAGACGGGCGAGCGCACCGTGTCGCGCTGCCTTTTTGCCCTCTTCGCGTCCAGCCGCGTGATGGTCGAACGCCTTGGAAAACTAATCGACAGCCTCGGCGCCACTATTCACTCTCTCGACGACGTCTTGGACCGCGGGGAAGAGCTTCAGCACCGGACACGCGGCGACAACGGCCAGCCCGGGGTGGACCCGCTGACAGAGGCGATGGAGCGCATCTCTCACCAAAAGGCGGAGCTGCTGCTGCAGTGGTACGGTGAACATCGAGTGTACAAGACATATGTACGCGTCGAGCGGGCGGTGCTGCAGACGATGAACATGTGCTCCATATCGGGGCAAACAGCAACCATTGTGCTGTGGATCCCTACCAAGTATATCCCCGCACTGGAGTCGGTGCTAGAGGCTGCTGTCATCGCTTCGGCTGGAGATGTGCCGTCGGTCATGACGCTGCACGTCTCGCAGCGGCACCCGCCGACCTTCTTCGAGACCGACTGGTTTACGTCCTGCTTCCAAAGCATTGTCGACAGCTACGGCATGGCGCGGTACAAGGAGGTCAACCCCGGTGTGTTCACGATCGTTACCTTCCCGTATCTCTTCGGCATGATGTACGGCGATATGGGCCACGGGTTGCTGCTCTTGTGCATCTCGCTCTACTTCATATACAAGGGGCGCCACTGGCGGGAGGACAAGCTGAATGAGATGGTGCAGATGATCTTCGGCGGCCGCTACCTTCTCCTGTTCATGTCGCTCTACGCCATCTACATGGGCGTGCTGTACAACGACTTCATGGGCTTCTCTCTCAACCTTTTTCCGAGCGGATACAAGTGGGGCCCGCTGACCCTCCCCGAGGGGCACGAGAAGGAAATACTTGTGCCGGAATATCCGGACGGCCTTCCCAACATCAAGCCGAAGCACACGTACGCCGTCGGCCTCGACGTGGCCTGGGCAGAGACGGAGAACAAGCTAGAGTTTTACAACTCCGTGAAGATGAAGTGCGCCGTTATCGTCGGTGTCGTTCAAATGTTTGTTGGGCTATTTCTGAGCCTCAGCAACTACCTCTATCACAAGCAGTGGGTGCGCATCTACTACCTCTTCATCCCCGAGTTCGTCTTCTTGCTGTGCACGTTTGGGTACATGTCGGTGCTGATCATCATCAAGTGGTGCACCCAGTGGGAAAACACACATCTCGCGCCCAGTCTGCTGGAGGTGATGACCAACTTCTTCCTACAGCCCGGGTCGGTCACAGAGCCGCTCTTTGACGGCCAGGCCCTGCTGCAGACGGTGCTGCTGCTCATCGCTTTCGCCATGGTGCCCATCATGCTCTGCGCCATGCCGGTCCACGACTACAGGCGCTACAAGGCCTGGTTGAAGCGGAAGCAGGAGCACACCCTGGTCGGCGCCGTCACCATGGTCTCCGCCACCGGCGAGTCCATGCCGCACGTGCCGTCGCGGCTCACAAGCATGGAAACAGGAACGGTGCCCAACTCGGACTCGTGGGCAGAGTTCCACAGCGACGCCGCCGCTGAGGAGGATGAGGAGTTCGAAGACTTCGACCTCTCGGAGCTGATCATCCACTACGTGATCCACACGATCGAGTACGTGCTCTCCACCGTCTCCAACACCGCGTCGTACCTTCGTCTGTGGGCCCTCTCGCTGGCCCACGCTCAGCTGTCGGAGGTCTTCTTCAACTTTGCCGTCGTGAAGCTATTGGAGACTGACACCACCGGCATTGCCATCGGCATTGGCGTACTGGTGTGGGTGGCTGTCACGCTCGCCGTGCTGGTCGGCATGGAGGCCCTCTCGTCGTTCCTGCACGCGCTGCGTCTGCATTGGGTGGAGTTCCAGAACAAGTTCTACCTCGGCGACGGCAAGGCCTTCGAACCATTCGACCTCCGCAATTGGTGAAAAAAGGAAAGAAAGAGAGAGAATAGAATATCTGAATGTTAATTTCGTCGGCGACCTCCACCACCCGGCCTTCTTCCACTATCCGATGGCTCCGGCGTCGGTCGCGGCATCCTTAGCGAAGCATCCAGCCCCCCCCCCCGCACCTCCTCACCAACCTTTTTTTTTTTATTATTGTTTTTTCTTCAGGATCATTTCCATTTCTCTCGATGACGGGCCTAGAGCGCCTTCTTATTTTGGGAACATGTATGCGTGTGGGGCCCACAAGAGCACTTTATGAAAATAATAATAATAATAATCGAACACCGTGATGACATCGGGACGCTAGCTCTCCGCGTCTCGCCTGTGCGCGGCTTCACTGACACCCCGGCTCCCTCCTCGTGGCTACCAACGTGCACTCTTCCCCTTCTTCTTTTATTCTAATGGTGGTACCTGGACAGAGTTTACCCACCTCTCAGCTTCAAGCTACGTTAATTTTTTGCTTAACGTTCTATTCCCCCCCAAGATTCAGATAATTAAGTATATAAGTATTATTATTGCTTTTCTCGCGGCAGTGGTATCCCTGGGCCCTTCGTTCAGCATCGTGAGCTGCCCTCCCTCAGACCACCATTCCCTCCACTCTTCAGCATAGAGTATTATATAGTAGTAGCAGTAGTAGCATTGCGGGACCTAATTCCTTCCTTTACTTTGACTAGTATACGAGATCCGTAGGGTACATCCTTAAAACTGTATACCACATCATATCTAGAACATCGTATCTAGTATACCAGAAACCCTTTATACCATCATATCTCATAAGAAAGTAAAGTAAGTGCAACACAGAGGCGAAACAGCAGTGCGAGCAAAAGCACAGCCCATCCAGACATCCAGGATTCCCGTATTCTTATTTCATTATCACCTCTTTCTCTTCCGTGTAGCGGATGTCTGCGGTGCGTCGATCGCGTTGCAGCAGCTGCCTTGGGCTGGGCGAGGCCGGCCACTGGGACCAGCCCGCCTTTCAGCTCTCCGCCTTTGGGGAGTCGGCGCCGGGCGACGAGGCGGACGAGGGCGCCAGCTCCGTCTCGTCCCCGCCGGTGGCCGCCGCCCACCTGATGACCTCCATGACCGACGTCCCGGGGATGACGGTCGAGGCGCTGCTCTGCGCCCACACACAGTCGCTGGTGATGCTCGCCGCGGACCACCACTTCCAGCTGCCGGCCGAGGCGGCGGCGCACACGAACGCCTCCGCCTCAGCGGAGGTCGTCCTCCCCAGTCTGACGCTCGGCAAGTCGCACATCATCATGGACGGCGTCGAGGCCGCCAACGTGACAGAGGGCGTGCCGGACAGCGACTACTACGGCGCACTGCAGAGCTTCAGCTTTGGGGTCTCCCCCGCCACAGCCTAGCGGCTGGCCAAGAGCTGAGGCGCACTGGCAGAAGAGGCGTCTTGTTCTGGAGCCTGGGTTCGCATCACGGCTTCTTCATGGTCGCCCGAACCAGTTAGAGGTTAACCAGTTAACCCGTTAACTAGTGCAGCTGGCGGGATCCCTTATCCGATGGCCAGGTGGGGCTTGTGCCGGGAACCAATTACGTGCTACTCTACTGCATCAAGAATGTACTAACAACTCACGTTTGGAAGTACCGTCGCACATTTCAAAGTATATAAATATAGATCTAGTATATATAGAGCTCTGCTCTGCATTATACTGTCTGTCTAGGGATTATATTATCTTATCTGTTTCATCAACTTGGTGGCTGGCTGATGCGTTTTGGTGGTTTCACGTTCATTAGGAATATCTATCAGTAAATATATCCATCTACGTCATGCTAAACTATATATATATATATATATATATATATATATATACCTATAGGGATAGACCCACCCTCCCTTCCACCTCCTCTATCCGTGCTGCAGATGCCGCCGTGCCAAAGGCACTCTGCTCCGATGAGCCGCTGCCAAGGATGATTTCCGTCTTTGTTTCTTTGTCCCCCCTTTTTTTTTTCTATCCGATTATGGATGGAACGGCTGTGCGTGCCCACAACGGATCCGACGCGGCACAGGGCCCTTTTCCTCTGCTCTGCTGGGCGGGGAAGGCACCTTCTTAGCTGGTGCCGTGTGAGACCCGCGTTGTTCCCTGCTGGGTTCTCTCTCTTCCTGTGCCCCTCACCCGACCTCTCTCCAACGACAACGCGCGAAGAGTGGGCATATTTTTATTGTATTTTAAAATTGGGCGATTTTGACGGCAGCAGCTTCCTGTTGGAACTGCTGGTTTATGTTTATGTTTGCCATTATTTATTGAAACATCATCTTATTTGTTTTTTGTTTGTTTCGTTTCCTTTTTTTTTGCGTTGTCACGACTTTTCAGTCCCTTCCATTCCCCCTTTTATCTTCTCTTTTCGGACGGAGGTCACTTAAATGCGCACATGGATACGATACAACGTACCGGCGCCGAGCGGTACTGCTGTGATCTTGAGGGGCCAATCCATTGCGCCCGACAGAGCCTCCTTTTTTTTTCTTTTCTCTCTTTTCGTGCAGACACAGCGGTCGTGGGACATGTTGGGTTCATCCGACCCGCGCTGCAGTGCGAGATCAATAGCGCCACTCACACCCCGGGGGAATCGATGCGGAGCAGGAGGTGCAGCGTCTGGGTACAGTAGAGACCCACTCTCCTTCGTGTTCTTTTTTTTTGAGTAATAATAATAATAATAATAATAATAATAATAATTATATCTATGTATTTTTTTTGTTTTTTTTGTTCCATGTATACCATGGTAATTCATTTTTCCACGGTGAAACAATAAAATAGTGCACCGCCCTACTCCAACCGCAGTCCTTTTCGTATCCACACAGGTGAGGTTAGAGGTTAGGGGGTCGTGCTGGGATATATACGAGCAGGGTCCCTAGGGTTACTGCCTACTGTACTGCGGTACCAGCAGTTCTCCCCCTCTCCCTCTCTCCCCCCCCCCCTGATGATGGATCGAGCCCTCGAATCCGTTCTTGTGGCGACTGCGATCAAAATTCTGAAGCGTGGGTACCAACGGTGCGATGAGGGGTAGCGGCGAGACACGGATCGATGACCGGTTCACCATCAGCCAAAAAAAACAAAATTCGAAGACCAGCCAACACCTCCGAACGAAGATGGCGTACACGAGGAGGAGGAGGGGCCAATAATGCAGTGCCGGCCATTGCGGAAAGTAAAGATCGCCATACACTATTTACTCTGGGGGCCGGCGCCTCCCACGCCATTTGTACAACAACAAACAAACGAAACGCGGTATTCTTTGGAATGCCCCGCGAGTGCTTCTCTTCTGACGACTGATGCTCTACGTGGCCCTCTGAAGTGAGAGGGACACTACACGCATGCATCCTCGACCGCAGCACAGCTCTCGCTCATATCCTTCTTCTCTCCTTCTTTTCACCTTCTTCGCTGTGTTGTGTCAAACCACTCACCCTTTTATGTCCTACCTGAACAACAGCCTGAATACGAGCCGCAACCAGTGAAGCGGAGCAGAAGAAAGAAGATTTGGCTTGCGCACCATGCAGTGGCTGGCCATCGAATTCATTCTCCTTGGTCTGGCTGTCCTGATCTCGATTTGGCTTCGCCGCCCCCGCTCCCCGCTCAACCGCCAGCCGGCCTACAGACAGCACCCCCCGAGCGATGCTGTCGACTACGTTGTGGTCGGCGCCGGCCCGGGTGGCCTCGCCGCCGCCCGCACGCTGCTGGAGCGCGACACTCACTGCACCGTCTGCCTCATGGAAGCCGGCAGTGCGACCGACACCCCTTCAACCGGCGGCGCCGTCGCCGCGCTGCTGAACGCTAACAGGCCGTCGCGGCTGCCACTGTTCCACGCCTGCAGCGTCGCCACCCCCGTCGGCGCCTGCGCGGGCAGCGCCACGCCACCGCCCGCCACCTGCCGCGACTGGGCCTATGTTGCCCCGCGCCCCCTCCGCGCGAGGGCAGACGGGGAGGAGGTGCTCGCCCGCTGCACGCCGTACCCCCAGGGCAGGGGCCTGGGGGGCACGCACCTGGTCGGCTGGGGCCTCGAGCTGCCGTCCGTCTTCCGACGCAGCGCCGGGCCACGGTGGCGCTCGCTGCCGACGCGCCACAACCGTGCCGCGATGCACCCGCTGACGTGGGCCTTCTCGCAGGCGATGGCGGCCGCTGGGCTGCAGCCCTCCTTCGAGGCCAACCAGCTCCGCACTCGAGGCCGGCTCGCCGAGGCAAAGGACGAGGAGGCCGTCTGGCGCCCCTGGGCCCCCAGCGCAGGCCCAGCGGTCTTCCAGCCGTACCTCTACATTGACGATGACGCACGGCGCCTGCCGATGGACGCAGCGGTACTGCGCGATTGCCCCCCTCAGCTCCTCCACCGCCTCCACGTTCTCCTCGGCAAGCAGGTCGCTGATTTTGAGGTCTCCGGGCAGCGCGTCGAGGCGGTGCGGTGCAGCGACGGGACAACAATTCGAGTCCGGCGCGGCGTGGTCGTCGCCGCGGGGCTGTTTGGCTCGCCGGCGCTGCTGTCGGCGCTGGGGCGGCGGCTGCCGATCCCCCAGGCAGTCCCAGCCGCAGGGCTGGTGGAGTGCCGCGACGCGCTGGTCCTGCCCCTGCTCTTCAAGGCCCGGGCCGGGGTCACGGTAGACGCCACACTGCAGCAGAACAATCTCCTGCTGGGCCTGCGCTCGCTGGTCCTCGGCACTCCCTTGACGGCTCTCGTGCCCTTCGCGGAGGTGGTCGGCTGCATTCCTCTGCAAGAGCTCGGCCCCGCGGCGACGGTGCTGGTGCTACCTCTCCCTTTTGGGGGTCGCAACCCGCGGCTCTTCTACCAGCTTGGCATCGACCGGCTCCTCGCCACGTACGAGGACGCAATGATCTTCCTCATTGTACTGACGGGCGTCGAGGGCCTCCACCAGCTCGTGCGCTGCGCCCCCCGAGAAAACCAGGAGGAGGAGGAGGAGGAGGATGACGCCGCCGCCGCCGTGCGAGCCCTGAAGCGCCGTGGCGCCGTACCGCTTGCTGCACCCACCACGCTCGACACGCTGCCCCCGGCGCTGCAGACGGCCGTCTGCCGCGGGTTTACTGCCGGGGTGGACGTGTGCCGCCGCGCTGCGAGCTCGAAGCCTCTCTGTCACCTCCTCGACGGAGACGGCGAGCAGGAGGCAATGGACTACGCGCAGCTGACCGGAGACCCGAAGAAGGTGGTGCGGCTGGTGCGCCTCATCCGGTCCCCCAGATCGAAACTAACCGCCCCCATGCGCCGCGAGCTGATGGGGCTGGTGGCGTGGGCCCGCGGGCAGGCGGGGGAGGAGCGGTACGTGTCGGCGTACATCCGCTCGCACACCCGCTGGCTCGGCTGCGGCAGCGGGACGAGTGAGAAGTTCTTGGTATCCCCCGCTCCCGGCGCGGCGGGGCCCGACTTCTCTGTGGCCGGGGCGGCGAATGTGGTGGTGGGGGACTGTTCCGCCGTCCGGCGCGCCACCATGGCCGGCGCTGGCCGCTGGAACGCCCTCCTGTCGGGGAGCATATCCTCAGCCATTGACGCCGGCTGCCTCGCCGCGGAGCAACTGGGCGGCACAACCCCCAAGTCCGGGTAACCAGCACCGGCGCTCTCAGTACCACGTCATGAGGGCGCCGCATCCCCTTCCAACACCACCACCACCACCACCACCACCCTTCCCCTCGCAGGTAAACCCCTCGCCTAGAAGAACAGTGCAGTGTCCTGAAGGTGCGCCGCGCCGCGCCTTCACTCTTGTTTTTTTTTTCTTTTTAAAGAGAGACAGCAGTCGAGTTGTCCACGGGCTGGTAACGGCCATGCTATGCTCTCCTCTCCGCTCTCCCCTCTTATTACAGAAGGAAAGGAATTCTTCGGCTCCCAGCCCCACATCCACCCAACAGCTCTCCCTTCTGCCCGCACGAGGGGAAGGGGCCGCGCCAGACACCAATGCATACCGCATGAGCGACGCTGTGCTGCTAGACTCCGCCGCCGCTCCCTCCGACGCCAACCTTCGGGCATCCCTCCAGCGGCTGCGCGACGCCACAGATGCGCACCGCGATGCAGACCGCAACGCCGGTACACCCGGCTCGGATGCACGCCTCGCAGCCCTCGTCGAGGTCCAAGGAGTTCTCTCCGCCGCCGCCGACATGTCCTCCCGCGCGGTGTTCCGCGACCGGGCAGCCGAGTGCTTCAAGGGGCCGCTGCTGCGCTGCCTGGCCGACCCCCGCCACTCCGTTGCCGCCGCCGCCATCGAGACCGCCACTCTCTTCCTGCGCAACGCCCGCTGCACCGCAGAGGTGCAATCCTTTGCCAACGCACTCGCCGTACCTGCGCTCCGCCTGACCGCCAGCGGCAACGGACGAGTCGCCGCCGCCGCCGCCGCCGCCGTGCAGGCGCTGATGAGCACATCGTTCGGTGCCGACACCTTTAGCCGTGTGGTGCGAGCGGCGTACGAGGAGCCGCACGCAGCCGTCCGCGCCAACGCGCTGAGTGCGCTGGTGCATGCCATGCGTCACGTCCCGGGGACGGCGCAGCACCGGGTCGTGGAGAAGTACTTGACGGCCGTTGCCGGCGCCGCCCGGCGTGGCGTGCAGGACGCCGACCCCGACGTGCGCCACCGTGCGTGCCTGTGCTGCTGGGCGCTCTACCTGCTGCAGCCCGCCGCCGCCGCCGCCCTCATCGCATCGCTGCCGCCCCCTACTCGCAAGCGCGTTCAGCAGGAGCGGGAACGGGCCCTAGAGCTCGTCGGTGTTGTGGCTCCGTCGCCGGCGTCCTTGGGCGGCGATCTGGCGGCGGTGACGGATGACCGCCACCCCGAGTTGGACGCCGCAGCGGCGCTCGCCGCCGTCAGCGCCCGTGCCGCCCGGCGTGCGACCCTGCGGCACCGCGATCCAGCGGCGGGGCCCAAGGGCGATCCGCCTGCTTCTCCCGCCCTCCCCACCGGCTCCACAGCGGGATGCAGCCGCCGCAGGGGCCCCGCGCGGGTGAGGCCCCCTGCTGCTGCGGCTGCTGCTGGCCCCGGCCCGACAGAGTGGGAGCACACGCTGGCGCAGCTGCAGAGCGTGTCGTGGGTAATTCGGGAGGCGGGCCTCGGCGCCCTTCAGACGGAGGCGCGCTGGCTGCACTGCATCGCCAGCGGCTGCGCCGGTGCCGCTGTGGACGCCATCCATCGCTGGGTGGCGGACCCGAACCGCCGCGTGGAGGCGCAGGCGCTGCGGGCTCTGTCGCGGCTGCTGGCGGCGCTGCGGTCAGCCTCCACTGGCGCCGGCGGTGGTGCCGATCCGCGGCGCGTAGCAGAGACGCTGGCGGCCGTCACGACGGTACTTCCTGCGCTGCTCGCCGGTGTCGCCGAGTCCTCCTTGCGGCGGCACTCGGCCGCCACAGCCCACCTTCCGCTGGAGGTGCTGGCTGGCCTGGCCCGTGTCGTGGCCCCTGACGAGCTGCTCAGCGCCACCGGCGCGGCGCTGCACGGCGCGGCGACGTGGGGCACCGGGGCGCGGCGCGGGCTGCTGTGCGCGCCGCTGGTGGGACTGCTCCATTACTGCGTCGCCGCGTACCACGGGCAGCTGCGGAGCGGATGGGTAGGCCAGGTGGCGCTGCCGGCGCTGCTGCCGCCGCTGGCCGCCGTCCGGTACGACACGATGCCGCGGCCGCACCACGAAGCGCTCCGGGCGGCGGTGTCCAACGCTCTTCTTCTGCTGCAGGAGGTCTCTCCACGCTCCGTGAGGCGCGCGCTGCGACGGCTAAGCCCCGAGCTGCGAGATATGATCGCCGCCTGCGTGGCGCCAGAGTGCCGCCATTTCCCACAGAAGCATTCCCTCGACGGCCCGCGACATCGCCCGGCGTCCGCCTTCGCGGAGGCCCTCCGCGCGGCCTCCTGCGGCAGCAGTACACAAGGGACCGCTGCCGGCGCTCCTCGAGCCGTCGTCACTCCTATTCCTCCCCCAACGGCGGCACGCACGCCTCACCACGCCGTGGCCGCCACCGCCCGCCGCCGCACTTGCCCGCCCCTTTCACCGCCGCCGCCCGCGGCTCTTGGCCATCTCTTTCGCTCGCCGCTTGGGCCGCAGTACGCGCTGGACTGGCTTGGAGAAGGCGGAGCGGGCCAGCCGGCACCACTGCGCGGTGCCGCCGCTGCTGCCGACGCGTATGAGGTGCCCAGCTCTGTGCTCGAGGCGGTGCCGGACGGGTGCGTGGAGCGGACCGCCGCTGCTGCCGCACTGCTGCTGCTGCTGCGGGACCGGCGGCTGGGCGGGCCGGAGAAGGGCGAGCTGCTGGCGGAGGCGCGGCGGTTCATACAGGCGGACGCGGATGGCTGGGCAGAGGAGGCGCTGCTGCACCGGCTGCTGCGGCAGTTGTCTCGCCTCGGGCGCGAGGAGGCCGAGGTTCACCACTCTGTGCGGCAGCGCGCCTTCAGTGTGCTGCTGGCAGCTCTCCAGGCCCCGGCGCTGAGCCGCTTCGTGCCGGGGCTGTGCGAGGAGGTGCTGTTACTCTGCAGAGCGGGGATGGACGACGCCTTCGCGGAGGTGCAGCAAGCCGCTGCGCGCTGCGTGCGGGCTCTCTTGCACTCCCCTGCTGTGCCGGCCGACACATGCCTGAACGGGCTGGCCGCATGCTTGGAGCGATGGCTGGAGCCCCCCGCTGGCTTCCAGTGCAGCGTTGGCTGGCTGGAGATCCTCAATTGCACCGGGCGCTTCTTCGAGTGCCGTGTGTGGGGCTCGAAGCCGGCCGGCGGGGCGCTCACCCGCACAGTGGTGCGGCGCGCACTGAAGGTGTTGGGCGGTGTTTTGTCGCTCGAGACGGCCAAGGCCCGGGAGCTCAGCGCCCGGACCTTGGCCGTGGCGCTGTGGGCGGTGCCGGAGGTGCTGCCCATGACCCACGAGCTACTCGAGCCGCAACAAGTGCAGCTGGTGGAGCGCTGCGCTGAACAACTGAGTGCGCCGTGACAGCAGAAGCACCGATTATTTCCTCAACCCTATCCGTTGTTATACAACCAACGATTGGAATGGAGATGGACTACGATTCGTTGCAGGGTTCGCCCCTTTTTTACGCCACTCCCACGTGCCTGGAATGGGCACAGAGCCTTTTCTTCCCGTTTCGATCAAAGAGAATGCAGACCCAACATCTTCCACAAAGCAAAGGGAATACGCCGCACGTCGCGCCACAGCCTCGCGTGCCAGACGGATCCTCCGCCCTCCCTGTCAATAAATATAATTCTGATCCTCTCTCGGTGTCTCGTTGCTGCCTCTGCCTCTTCCGCTACGGCGTTGACCCCCCCTCCTCCCCCCTCCCCTCCCCCTCCTCCCCCCCTTAATTATTATGTATACACACGTGTAGGAAAGCACCATGCAGTATGTCGTCTTTGCCGTGGACAACGCGGATCGCCTAACCCTCATGGGGCCACCAAAGGACGGCGCCCCGAACCTCAAGCCTGTCGCCCTCAGCTACATCCAGGCCCCGCACCAGGGCCGCCGCACCGCCAACGGGGACTTTACCGACGACGAACCGTACGCCTTCGAGGCGCTTGAGCTCATCCGTAACAAGTTCATTGGCAAGACCGCGCGGTTCAAAGAAGACTATTTCATCGAGTCGCAGCAGCGCATCGCCGGCCGCCTCACTCTCGTGGACGGCGGTGCCGACGCCTCCTGCTTGCTGTTGGAGCAGGGTCTCGCTGGCATGGGACTCAAGATACCGCAGGGCATGGACCAGGCGCTTTTCCAAAAGTACGTGGCGCTCATGCGCAAGGCCTTCCTGGCCGGCAAGGGCATCTTCGCGCCCGAGAAGGAGCAGCTGAGCCACGTGCGCCACCTCTGCAATCTTTCTGCAGAGGACCTGGCGGCCAAGGCGAAGGAAGTCGAGGGCCGCAGCGTCAAGGTCCGGGTGGAGCGCGCCATCTCGGGTACGGCACTTGTTGTGATGAACAGCGATTCGTTCGGAGACGCCCAGATCCCCGTACACATGACCGGCGTATCCCTCAAGGGCGTCGAGGAGCAGTTCGCGGCCTCGTGCAAGTTCTTCGCAGAGAAGTACCTGCTCCACCGCTGCGTGACGGCATACTTTGACGGGGCGGACTCGTTCGGCAATCTTCTCGTCTCGATTGTGTCGCCCAAGGGCAGCTTCCAGGAGGAGCTGCTCCGCCAGGGGCTCTGCAAGGTCGTGCCCACCACCGCAGCCCTGAGCCACGACGTGGACAAACTCCTCGCGGCAGAGCAAGGCGCGAAGGACAGCCGCCGTGGCATCTGGCACAACTACGTCCCACCAGCCAGCGCCGTGAAGACGGTGGAAGCGTCGCCGGACGGTACGGAGGAGGAGAAGGGCGCAGCCCCCGGCCCCGCTGCCAAGGTGCGGCCGGATGGGGTCCCCACGTTCCTCGCCGACGGCCAGCCTGGCCCGGCCTACACTGGAAAGCCGAGCTTCACCGGCACCCTCGTCCAGATCATCCACGGCGACACACTTGTCATTCGTGACGAGGAGAGCAAGCAGCAGGTGCGGGTTGGCCTGGCTGGCGTGCGCTGCAGCAAAGCCATCACGCGCGACCCTGGTGGCAATGCCCCCGAGAGCCGCGTCACGTACGCGGAGTACTCGTGGGAGGCCCGGGAGTTCATCCGCACGCGCTACGTTGGCTGGCGGGTGACGGTCGACGTGGAGTACGCGAGGATGATGCCCGAGACGAAGGAGATGCGCCCCGTCGCAGTTATCACCCATGCGGAGACGGGAGTGAATATCGGCGCGGCGCTGCTCGAGTCGGGCTACGCGACCTTTTTCCTTGGCAAAAACGCCATTTGCCGCTGCGCCGGCGAGCTGCAGGCAGCGGAGGCGGAGGCGCGCGCCGCCGGCCGCGGCATCCACTCGGGCGAAACGCCTCTTCCCACGACGGTGCTGGAGATGAGCCGGCTGGGCGAGAGCCGGAGCCGGTACTACCTCAGCTTTCTGCAGCGGGGGATGCAGGGCAACCGCCCACCTGTGCTGCGGGGTGTGGTCGACGTGGTGGTGAGCGGCAACTCGGTGCGCGTTCACATTCCGAAGGAGCACTTCCAGATTCCGTTGCGCCTCGCCGGTGTCATCGCCCCGGCCGGCCCGGCGCAGGGCCACAAGCCGGACCCCTTCTGCGAGGAGTCGCGCAACATGTTGGTGGACCTGCTGCAGCACCGCGAAGTGAACGTGCAGATCTTCTCCAGCGACCGCGCCGGTAACTTCATCGGGTGCGTTCTTCTCGACGACGGCACCAACGCCTCCGTCGCGCTCGTCAGGGCGGGGCTCGCCACGGTGGGGAACGCCGATCGCCTTCCCTTCGCTAACCAGCTGCAAGACGCGGAGGACAGCGCGAAGGCGGCACAGCTGTTCGTGTGGGGCGCCGCGGAGAAGCTGCCACAGCGCGCTGCGAAGCTCGAGTCGAAGAAGGCGGCAAAGGGCGGGGCGTTCATCCCCATCACGGGCAACGAGGCGGCCTTCGTGCCGTGCGTGCGCTCCGACGTTGCAGAAGATGGCCTCTCAGTGTATCTGCAGCCCGTTAGCGAGGAGGCGTCGGAGACCATGGAAACCATCAAGGGGCTGCTCGAAGCCCTCATCGAGTCCACCAACGCGGACCCGTACAAACCCAGCGTGGGGCAGATGGTTGCGGTTCAATACAAGGCGGATAAACAGTGGTACCGCGGCAAGGTGCTGCGCCTTACCCAGGTCAACGCGGAGACCGTTGCACAGGTGCACTTCATGGACTTCGGCAACACGCAGCTCACCAACTTCAAGTGCCTTCGCTCCATCCCCCGTCTCGCAGACTACGCGGAGCTGCTCGACACCCCGGCGCTCGCCTTCCATGCCCGCCTGGCGTACATCAAGCAGCGCCTCCCGCCCGAAGCGGAGGCCATGGCCTACGAGGTCACCTTCAACTACACCGATGGCGATGAGCTGCTGGCAAAGCCAGAGTACAAGGACGCTGCTGGCGTCGTCTACTACACCGTGGCCTGGAGCGAGAAGGAGGCGTCGCTCAACGAGGAGCTGCTGCAGAGCGGCGCGGCGTTTCTAGACAAGCGCGCCGCTACAGTAAGCCCTGCCTACGAGCGCCACGCGGCGGCGAGCAACATTGCCCGCAAGTCCCACATCGGAATCTGGGCCTACGGCGACGCCGACGAGGACGACGAGTAGCGGACGAATCCATTCATCGGGCAGCCAACAGCAACATCAACAAAAAGGATGAAACAGGAGGGGATGAATCGATTATCATTATCATCGAGAAGCTCCAACTATAACGCCATCTAATGTCCCCACAATCGTGTCTCCGGTCCATAGACCGAGGCCCTGGCCTAGACGTTCCTGGCTGCCGTGCTACATCAAGAAAACTCCCAAGTAGTACGAACCACGCCGCTCCTATATCCTGCAGGTAAGTCCTCTCCTGCAGGCTAAAAGAGGGCTGCGCGAAGTCGGTCAGACAACATGTGGGCAACGAAAACAAAAAAGTTTGTTCGGCCGATCCTAATTATAAGCTAACCAGACGAGAACAACACGGGCGTATCGTGCACCAGCAGAACCCCGGGCCATTAGCCCTGCGGTACAGACTGGAGCGGCCATTTAAAGCAGAAATTAGAAGTGACTCACGACGCCACCAACAATTTCAAACTCCCGACTGACCTTCATTCCGTGTTTGGCCAGCGGAATGAACAGGATGCTCCTCTAGTCGATCTACCCGTGCAAGTAGCTATTTGTAAAGGTCCTAACCCTAGTGAATCTGTTCGGGTGGCGCTGTGGCGAATCTTACCACCGCTCTGACCGCCAATAGCTCGAATCACTAACTCTTCTCTCTCTCTCTCGCTTCCACCTCTTCTCTTTATTCTTGAATATTTTTTATATGCGTTCGTATTTCTATTACGCTTACAACACTGATTCTGCGTCGGAAGACACCTGCATTCTTTCACTTTTGACGCTTCCACCGTCTTCCCGCTCTGGTGGACTCTAGATCGCACAGCTCTGCGTTCCATCACCCCCCATCCTCTTCTCTCTAACATCTGCATATCGGGGCCTCTAAGGCTTGGAGCACCTCACTCATCTACAGAAAGCACCACACGCGTAGTCGTCGGCAATCCTCGACAACACCGTACGGCAGCCAGCTTCACTTCATGTCTGCCATTCCTCACCTTCAGAAACAGCTCCAAGAGCTGACGCTATCTCCTCCAGGCGGAATCCGCGTGGAGGCGGCCACAGACATCTATGAGTGGATCATCTGGTTCCGCGGCCCTGTCGGGACGCCGTACGAAGGCGGCGTCTACAAGGCCTTCCTCACGTTCCCGAAAGAGTTTCCCATGAAGCCGCCAGAGTTTCGCATTGCGTCCAGCTTCTGGCACCCGAATGTGTACGCCAACGGAAAGTTTTGCATCTCCATCCTCCATAACCCCGGGGAGGACGACCTCAACACGGAGGAGACCGCGATGCTGCGCTGGACACCCGTGCGAACCATTCGCTCGGTGCTCATTTCTATCATGTCGCTGCTCTACGACCCGGACCCACAGGACTCTGGCGCCCCGGCAAACGTGGATGCGCTGGTTCAGTTCCGCAAGAACCGCGATGAGTACAACGCCAAATGCCAGCAGCTGGCGAGCAAGTCGATAGCAGCCCTGCCACCAAATTTTGTCATGCCGTCGCTGGAAGAGGTGCCGGAGAAGCCCAAGCCGTACGACCACAGCGGCTTCGAGATGGACGACGATGTGGATGACGACACGGACGATATCAGCGTCGCAGCGAACCCGCAGCAGCAAGGGAACTACCTGGAGGAGTTGCAGCAGCTGCGCGACATGGAGTTCGCCCCGCACATGTCCGACGAGGCTCTTTTGGCCCTCTTGGCACAGCACCGCGGCGAGGTGGCGAATGTGATTCTCGAGCTGTCAGACTAATCCGCACGCCTCTGCCACGCCCGCAGCAGAAGGAGATGAAGGAGGAGGCCAATGGCCCAGTGAGACTCGTCTAACGGAATGGGGCAAACGGCAATTGCCGCTGCCCTGACACAGGGGCGAACTTGTTAGCTGAGCTCAGGTCCGCATCCAAAGCTTGAGCCCAGCACAATCCCCTACTCCACATTGGTCGTCGAAGTAGTTTAAAGCATCATATCTCTATCACAGCACCCCCTCCCACACATCTTTCCTTGCAGTGAACGCAAAAGATACCTGGACCCGTTCACAGTATCTTCGGTGCCGTGCGTGTGCCTAGCAGGATTATTCCCGTGTGCCTGCAGGATTATTCCCGTGTGCCTAGCAGTATTATTCCCGTGTGCCTGCAGTATTATTCCCGTGTGCCTAGCAGTATTATTCCCGTGTGCCTTTCTGTGTCTGTGTTAACAACTTCTTTGGTTGCGGCACCGTCAACGGCTGTTTCTTTCTTCGAAAAAGTCGTTCTCTTCTTCCATCTCTCTCTCTCTCTCTTTTTTTTTTTCCCGTACGCATTTTATCTATGTGCTGCGCGTGCGCTCTGCGAACCCATTCGACACACAAAGACGCTTGATACTACAGCGGGGTGCAGCTGAGCGGAACTCCGGTACGAGCGATACCTGCTGTCTGCGCAGTCGATCGTACGACGTATTCTCATACGCACGCCGCCTCTCGTGCAGTTAAAGTTAGGTTCTAGCTTCCATTGCATTGGGTGGACACCGAGTGCAGGCCCGCTCAATTGTTCTCTCACGTACAAGACGGAGAAGACTCGCAGCCACATCCCCCCCCATTGGTTTTCTCGTACCTGTACGAGACGGGATTGGAGCCCCGATAAATATATATTCGTGTTCGTATAGCCGCGCCGCACCGATTGATGCCTCCGAAGTCAAAGGTCAAGGAGCAGGTGAAGCCCGTGCAGGGGTTCTACGCGATTTATGCCTCGCAGCTGCCGGTGTGGGATGATGATCAAATACTGACCGAAAATTGGGGTACGGCGCTCAGTGCTGTGAGTGGAGCGAGTGCCTCTGCCGGGGGCAAGGAGCCCAAACAGGGAAAGGGCGGTAAGGAGGGCGGTCTGACGGGCAATTGCTTCGTCGACCTCGAGGGCCGCCTGCCGCTGGAGCGCTTCATTGAGCGCCACCTCCCGCGAGAGGAGCTGGCACCCTCGCAGGCCGTCTCCGAAGAGGCCGCCGCAGCGCCGCCCGCGGAAGAGCGCAAGAACGCCAGTAAGGACCCCAAAAAGGGGAAGACAGACAAGAAGGACAAGGGCGAGACGCCCGAGCGCGACTCCCCCGTTGCCTGGCACCGCCCCGTAGACGTCTCCAAGCCATTCCGGCCCGTCGTGCACCGCAACGCCACCCCGTTTGTCAATCCCTACGCCACCGACGACGATCTGACGCCCATCGATGCGAAGGAGGAGGAGGCCAAGTACCGGGCCGAGGCGGCGCAGCAGGTGTCCGGTGGTAAAAAGGGTGACGCCCAGAAGGTCGAGACGGGCGGGCCTATTTTTGAGCTCTATCCCGAGACGGTGAGCCTCATGGAGGATCTGGTCGGGCAGAGTGCATCGCACTGGCAAGGCATCCGCAGCGAGGTCGCGGTGCAGCGGTACCGTGAGATACCGCCGCTGATGGAGCCCTACGACCCGACGCTCGTCTCCGGCTGCGCGGAGACGCCGGCGGAGGCGTGCGGCTCGCGGTACAGCACCGCCCTACGCCACAAGCTGCAGCGCGCCGAGACGCTGGAGGCGCTGCGGAAGATACCGCCCTTCCTCATGAGCGCCTTCAACAGCGTTCTTCTCGTGATGGAGAAGGTGCAGCAGATGATCCAGCCGGGGCACTACGTGTGGGAGCTCATCTACCCCCACGCCCCCGGCACCTGCCACCCCGTGTACAACCCGTTCGGAAAGTACGCCGTCAAACTCTTCGTCGAGGGGTCGTACCGCAAGGTCATCGTCGACGACGCCTTGCCCGTCGACGAGCTTGGCCGGCCGCTGATCACCGTGACGTCGCTCAGAGAACTCTGGCCGGCAATTCTTGTCAAGGCGATCTTCAAGGCGTTTGGCAACGACGCGGCCCGCTTCTTCACGGACGACCCGGACCTCCTCGTACCGTGCCTCATGGGGAACTACGTGCCGCAGTACGTGCAGGTCAAGCAGGACATGCTCGGGGCCACCGCCTTGCTGCTCACGTACAAGCTGCAGCTGGAGGCTGCGGCCACCAAGGCAGGGAAGCCCCGCATGAGCCCCGATCGTTCCGCCACCCCGGGCCGGAGGGAGAAGGAGAAGAGCATCGAGCGGCTCGGCCACAGCGGCTCCTCGCCACCGCCGACCTCCCGCAAGCGAAGCATCTCAAAGAAGGGAGCCAAGAAGGAGGTCACCGTGACGAACGGGGCCGAGCGCCTCACAGCCGAAGAGTTCGAGCCCCCGAACGACGACGAGCCCATCGACCGCAGGCCGCGGATCCTCTGTGGGATGCGTACCACGCGGTCCGACCCCCCGCCGCCCGGCTTCGGGAGCGGCACGCAGCTCTTCGCCGTCACCGACGTGCTCAACTTCCGCAACACCGTCGCCGTTCGCGTCGAAACGACACCGCGGTCGGACCTCCGGGCCGGCGTTTTTGAGCGCGAGCGCGAGGCGAAGGACGTGCGGAACATCCTTCACGCCTACGCCGTCCCGCAGGACGCGAACAAGGACCAGACCAAGTGCTCCGTCTGGCTGACGCTGGAGGAGCTCGGCGAGGCGATGGACTGCGTTGTGGTTTGGCGGAACTTTGACCAACGGTACCTCCACCAGATCAGCATGGAGTACGACGCATCGAACATTGCCCTCCCGGCCGCTGGGGGCGGGGCCGGGGGAAAGAAGAGCTCCGCCGCCGCCGCCGCCGCCCTGGCGGCCGCCGGCCCACCCGTCGTCCGGGCACCGAAGCGCCACACCGTGATGTGGCTCTCCCTCTCCTCCGACCGCCCCGAGGAGGTCGCCGTGGTGGCCTACGGCCCCGTCCCCCCCCCACCGCTCACGGCCGAGGAGGAGGCCGCGGCGGCGGAGGCAGCCAACCCCAAGAAGGCGCCGCCACACGCCAAGCAGAGCAAGCAGGCGTCGTCTAAGAGAGGCGCCGCCGCGGTGGAGCCGCCGCCGCCGCCGGAGGAGGTCGAGCCGCCGAACATTAACAGCGCATCCTCTACCGGCTGCCCAACGTCCTGGGTGAACTACGATTGCTTCCGCAAGGAATCGAAGCTGATCCAGCTCGAGTACTACCAGTACGACCTCTCCGACCCGCTCACGCAGTCGCTCACTACCGTCTACGAGTACGGTAAGCTCAGCAGCACGGTGTTCAAGCTTCGCCCCGGTACGCATCTCTTTCGCGTGACGGTCCCCGAGATGGAGTACGGCGACAAGGTCACCTTCGTCTCCGACGCCCGCCTCGCTGTGCAGACGGAGCTGAACGAGGCGCTCAAGTCCGTCATGGTGCACAGCATTTCAGATGCCGGTGTCTACCCGCCCATCCACCACCCCAACAAGGAGTCCGTGTGGTTCAAGCGCAAGATCAAAGTCGCAACGACCACCAACCTCTCGATTGTGCTCTCCACCCTCCTCCCCACAGAGAACCCCGTGCAGCACCGCAACGTGACCGTGTCGGCAGCGCCGGCCCGCGCGGCGAAAGGCGCCGGGGGGGCGAGCAGCAGCGCTCGGGGGGCGGCAGCAGGCAAGGGGCCCACCGGCCCTCCCGCCGGCGAGGAACTGGACCTGCGCCGCTGCGACGTGCCCATCATCAAGTATGCGACCATTATGGTGATCGACCTCGACAACCGCCATAACACACTCGTAGGCAGTGGCGGGCAGCTCATCCAGGTCTCGCTCGAGGCGAACCGAGCCGGCTACCTGCTCGTCGCGTACGCCTGCGTGCCCGCCTCGGAGGTGCCGAAGATTCGCGACGGCTACGAGACGCCGGCCGCTGGAGAGAAGACGAGCGCCCACGCGGAGTCGCAGGACGGCGACCAGAGCCCGACACCCTCCCCCACCCCAGCCGGGACGGAGGAGCCCCTGGCGGACATCTACGGACGCGGCCTGTGGAAGGTGTCGCTGCGCTCCGACAGCGAACTCGCCGCCTTCGAGGCCCTCACGCACAGCGCCCACGTGCTGACGGACAGCAACACGCTGGAGCGCGGTGGCGGTGCCGTCTTCTTCCGCCACACCTGCACTGTCACGGAGCCGACGCACCTCTCGCTGGTGGCGGAGATGGTCGAGAGCTTCAACATACCAGTTACCTTCAGCATCACGCATCACCACAGCGTGCCGGCGGCGAGCACGGCGGGTGGGAAGACCGAGCCGTCCACGATGGAGATGCCGCTCGACGTGGACGCCTGCCTCTACCAGTCCCCGGCGCAGATGAGCCATCTATTCATTCCCGACGTGCTGCTGGAGCTGGTCGAGAAGGCGAAGAGCTCCACCTACCTGATTGAGGGCAAGGTGCCGGCGGAGAAGGCGGAGGCCTGGGACGAGTACTGCCGCCAGGCGCAGGCCGACAAGTTCCACCTCATCCGCCAGGACGCGCAGCGAGCCACGGAGGAGCGACGGGCGAAGGATGTCGAGGACGCGGCCAACGACCCCGCCGGCTTCATTCAGCAGAAGATGGAGGAGCAGCAGATGCAGCAGCAGCAGCAGCAGGCGTTGGAAGCCGACCGCGCCAGCAAAGAGGGGAATGCGAACCAAAAAAGAAATCGTTCCGTCGATCGCCGCAAGCCCGCCGGGCAGAATGCCCGGCGGGGAAGCCGCAGCTCCATCAGCCACGAAGCACCGCAGAAGCTCGTCTCCACCAGCGCCGCCTCGTCGCTCCTGGGCCCACTAGACGCCGTGGACAAGGACCTGCATATCACCCACCACGTGCAGCTCATTTTCTCTAACCCCAAGACAGAGCTGAAGAACGCGCTCCCGCAAGAGGACTGCCTCGCCCTTCTCCGCCAGCACTGGCGCGACACCGCGGCGCCACCGAACGCGGTCGCTCAGGACCTCTCGGGGAGCCGCCCCGTCTCCGGCCCGCCCGTCAACCCCAAGACGACCAGCCCCGTGTCATCCAAGACCACGCGCCAGCAGCAGCAGCAGCGCGAGCAGGCCGCCGCAGAGGAGCTGCAGCGCTCCGAGCAGGGCCGCCAGAGCCGCCTGCATTTCATCGAGAACCCGCTCAACGCGCTGGTGCCATACGTGCAGGTCCCGGAAGAGACGGTGGGCCGCTCCCACCCGAAGGGCGGCAACCAGCCGATGGTCATCTCCGAGGACACCGAGGAGAACAACTTCATGCACGCCCCGCCCTTCGACGAGTCAGCGCACCGGATCCGCCTGCTGCCGATACGCGGCTACGAGATGACCGCCCCGACGGCCGTCGAGGCCGCCCTCCTCGCACCGAGCGCCTCCAACGCCTTCACTGGCAACCAAAGCGCCCGCGAGAACCGCCGCGGCCGCAACGGCGCGACGAAGGCCTCCACGCCGCCGAGCAGCCAGTGGAACCCCTCGACCGGCACCCCGCAGTGGGACGAGGACGACGCCCAGATCGCCCGCGGGCCGCTCGTGCAGCTGACGGAGCGCCTCACCGACGTCTGCCGCGAGCAGCGCGAGGAGCAGAAGAAGGGCCGCAAGGAGGTCAAGCGGCGCATCTACCACTACTGGTCCGCCCGCCCGTCGCAGACGGAGGAGGGCGCGGCTCCCGGCGTGTATCCTTCCCTCATTGGGAACCGAGACGACGACAGCGTACCGGTCAAACGTGGAAAAGGACCGTAGAAGAGGCCCTCCGTGAAGGAATGATACAGCCTACGAAGAGAGGGAGAGGGAGCTTGCTGGATGTACAAACCAAAGATATATACACCAACAAGAAGGATGAAAATGAGCAGGCTTCCCTTTACTTTGCCCATAGAGATGAGAGGGAGTCCAGTTGGATGGTGGCGCTGGCCCCGCACCGACTCTCTCCCACTAAATAAAACGCCGTGCGATTTGATAGCGGCAACTTCGGATGGAAAACATTCAGATCGTGTTTACTTGTTGTACAACCGAAGTCATCATTGAAAAAGAGGATGATGATGAGTAGGGTGAGCTACGTTCTACTTTCTACGGGTCTTACTCACACTCGTTAGTAGGAAGGAGGGGCTCGCCGCTTGCTCTCTGTATATTCGCCGTTTTATGAATACCCGTGCCCTGGAAAGAAGCCTTTGGTTCTCTCTCTCTCTCTCTCTATCTGTCGCTCTACCTCTATTTGTTCGCCTGTCGAAGCCTTGATTAAAGTGAAAATTTATCACTTTTATTCAACCGCTTCTGAACGAGTCTAGCATTCCCTTTTTTTTCCTTTTTTTTCTTTTCCATTGGAATCTTCCTTCTTCTTTCCGTTCTCTTTTTGCTTTTTTTTTGTATCTTCTCCTCAGCTTTCAAGATCCTTCTTTGCACATCTCATCGGCATTCTTGTAGAAGACCCCGGTGATCCTATCTTTTCCCCATCGGATCTTTTATAATAATTATCTTGAACCCCCCTAACCCCCTCCCTTCCCCTCCTCTTTAACACCACCGGCCGGCCACCGATTTGCTCACACCGCCATGTCGGATTGCCTCCACCCGCTGGAGGACATCACCTCCCCGGCCGTGGACCCAGAGAACATGCACCACCTCCTCATCGGCCTCAGCCCTGGCGCCACTCCCACAATCGACAACGAAAGAACAGCGGATGGCGCCGACTTGGCCGACCCGCGGTGCTTCCCTGTGATCGACCCAAAGCCTGCAGTCCCGACGGACGTGCCCACCGCCCCGGTCGACGGCCACGCCCTCAACACGGCGAGCAGCTCCTCCTCCGGCACGCACACCGGCTCCTCCAACTTCTCTACGAACTCGCAGGACGTCTACAACCACATCCGCGAAAGCCCGTGGCTCGCCTCCCGCATTGATTTCCGTCAGTTCCACAGCCGCAAGGCGCATGTGCCGCATGCGATCCAGCTGGAGCCGTCCGTCGGCCTCTTCATGGGCCAACTGCCCAATTCCTACTCAGAGGACGACATCAAGGCAATGCTCTATGCGATCGCCCATAACGCTGGCAAGCCGATCCAGGCCCGCAGCGTCAAGTCGCACGGCATCGATCGCACCTGCGCCTTCGTCATGCTCAACAGCAGCGCCCTGGCCGTCCTGCTCCCCTACAACAAGCGCATTCTGTGCGACATCAATTGCCTCTGGGTGGTCGAGTCGTCCAGGGCGCACTTCCTGCCCCTCGTCGTCGATCACACCCCCCGGCACTGCCTGCGCGGCGTTCCCAAGGCACCGCTCGTGCTCGAAAAGCTCGTTCCGCAGGCAAAGAACCGCGCACCCGCACACGGCCACCACTCCCACCGCAGCGGCCACCGCTCAAAGGGGTCCAACAACGTTCTGCATGGCGGCTACCCCGGCATGGGCCATATGCCGCTGGGCGGCTTCTCAGCGGCCGCCTGGAACGGCGCGATGCCCGTCGTGGGCAACTCTCCGTGGATTACGGCCGGGAACCCGACCATCTTCTGCCCCATGAGCGGGATGGAGGGCTACGCCAACCCGCCGTACGTTCTCGCCCCACCCGGTACGATCATGCAGCAGGGGGGGGCCCCATGATGTACCCCAACGCGTACGGCTCGGGGCCCCAACAGGCACCACCGCCCCCGCCCCCCCCGCCCCCACCACACATGATGTCCGGCTCGATGATGCAGTATCTGCCGCAGTAAGTAGTGTTTGATCCCGTTTGTACAAGGCCGCCGGGTGGCGCTATATATTTTTTTTTTTTTTGCTTTCCTTCTTTCTTTTTCTTTTTTCTTTTATGGTGATGTGTGAAGGTCTCTTGCACTTGGAGATGCAACGTCTGCCAGGTATCCGCCACCATCCAGACAAACGGAGAGACGACGACCAATTGGATTATAGCACTATTGGATAGTCTAGTGTTGGATTATACGTCGTATATTGCAAACACATAAGTTTTTTTATATGAACGAAAACGAACTGAATCATGGAAAGTAGCACAACAACCTCACGGTGAGGAGAACGTGAAGAAAAAAAAAATACAAACAAACAAACAAAGGAGAAAGGAACTAGATAGAAACCACTAGAGACAAGTAAGTTAGTACTTAGTACTTCTGCACCTGCGGGTATATTTAAGCTGCAGGCATGCAGATAGGCACAAATACACATTCATATACCTGTATACAAAAATGCCGGTACTGCACCGCTACATGAACTAGAAGATGTAGGATGGATGGCGTTGCCGTACAACAGAACAACCCTTACGATCCAGCGCAGTGACGTGAGAGAGCCGAACCGGCCATGGAAATAAAACAAATACAAGTAAAAGATTATTATTATTATTATTATTATTATTTTCACCCCCCCCTTTTCGTTGTATTTTTGCTCGTATACGCCTCCCCTTCCCTCTTGGCTTTTGCTTGGAACCTTTGTAACCTCTGCTATATGGTTTTATCTGGATTGAATTATTTTTTATGTTTCCCCTGTGTCGCAGGCCCGTGCCTGCGGGCAAACAGGACGTATGGATCTTGTCACCACGCGATACGAGCCCCCCCTTCCCCCCCCCGCCCTTCTCTGTCGTCTGCAGAGTAACAGGACGAAGAAGATAAAACGGGCGCTCGCCGTGGAGCCAGTGGAGCACTCGGGAGCGCAGCGGCAGCGCTGCCTCTCGTTCTCCACGCCCCGCCGCCGGGCGTGGCTGCGGGCAGCTGTCACGCTTCACTCAGCCCCCCTCCTTGCTGCCGTGGAGGATGAGAAGCACTGGGTGGTAGTACGCTGTCCATCCGCAGGATGCCCCAGCTTTACTTTACTTTTATTGTTTACTATTGTTATTATTATTTTAATTTTAATTTATATTTCTAATTATCATTTTCCGAAACAATGGTGTGATGTGGGACGGTTCCCTCCTGGGATATATATATATATATATATGTATATTTTTTATGTTATTTTTATTATGGTTTCTTTCAAGGCTCCTCCGTTGCTGCCCCCCCTCCAAGATGGACCAGCACCACAAATTATCTTGCAACATTCCTTCTTCCCTAGTGCCTTTCCTCGTCAAGTTCTTCTTCTGGGTGTGGGCCAGCGCTGCACCGTTCCGTCATCGCCTCTCGCTGCTGAGGTGTGGCGGAAGAAAAGAAAAAAAGCGGGCGAGAGAAGAAAATGTTTAAACAACAGGAGGCTTCGGATATTATTCTATTTCAATGCCGCGACTGCACATCAACAACGAAAGGGGCCTGCAACCCATTTTTATTTTTTGTAAATAATAAAAATAATAATCGAAGAGAAACGAGAAAAAAAAAAGAGAAACATGGGATGTGCTGCCACGAGTTAGCCACCCTCTTGTGGTTCACCTTTTTAACGCCCGTTTTGTTGTGTGGCGCTCCTTCCCTGAGAGGATCAGCGGTGCGCCATCAAGAATTAGACAGCACCTGCGGTTCGTACGTGGGCTCCGAGCCGACCAGCCTTAGCCCTGGTGGGCCCTCTCCAGCGCAGGTGCTCCTCGCCGGCCTGGCTTGACCCTGCAGAACTGAAAAGGCTTTTAATTTAACATGTTTCACTCATATTTTTATATTTCTATATTTGGTGCGCCGCTAGAAAATATGACCATGCCATACACCGAAGGCGAAGCGCTGCCCGTAGAGTTTCAGGAACGATATTCATGTCTATCTACATAGGTATATATATATCTATATATCAATATATATAGATATTGATATACACACACCTTTCCCCCGTTTCTTTTATTTTCCGTTTCTCTCTCTGTGGGCTCTGTCTGAAGGGACTCTTTTGTCTCTCACGCGTCGTAAAAAAGAAAATAAATAAATAAATACAATAAACAGGAAGGACTGCAGGGACTAGAAAACAAACAGACATCCCCTTCCCCCTCCACACCCCATTTTAAAGGTTCTATTGACGTTTACGTCGGTCTTTTTCTTTTTTACTTATCATGCCTTCGCTGCACATTCTTCAAAGAAACGCACCCCTTTAACAACAACTTAGCATTACAGGACCAATAGGCCAACAACACTTTCTATAAAGGAGTTTGCACATCTCAAACCAACAACAGCAAAATATAATCAAGTATGACAGCCGTAACAGCGGACCGACTATCTTTTTTGTTTTTTGTTTTCCTCCGTTTCTCTCAGAAGCGAGAGAAATTTGCACCCCTTCCTGTGCCTAGGCAGCACAGGAAGGGGTGCATTAACCTGGGCAGTGACGCACAGGCTTCAGAACCCCCACCCCCCCCCCCCCCCCCTACTGCTCTCCTCTTCCTCTTCTCCCCTCCTGCTTTCGTTGTTTCTTTGTTGTTCGTTATGTTGTCGTGGTGCGATGCGCTAAGCAAGCAGCCACATTAACCTCAGCGGTGCGCACTGCTGGGCAAGCATTGCCGTACGTACCTCCCGGGGGGTGAGACCAACACGATGAACCCTCTCCTCCTCAGCGATGCGGCGGCCCGCTCCACCGTCCGCCTGCACGAGTCCGCCGCCGAGTACCTGACGATGCGGCGGGCGGCCATGGACCACATGGCCCAACTCGATTACTACAACGAGCACCTTCGCGCCGCTACCGGCGCTTTAGTGGCGGAGGACCAGCGGCTGCAGCGGCACCTCTCCGCGACGCAGCAGGTCCAAGGCCTGGTGAAAGAGCTAACCAGCAACAATCAAGATCCAATAGAGATAGAGGTACACCAGCAGGCGCTGCAGTGCGAGCAGCCGGAGCACATGAAGGTACTCCAGCTCAAGGCGGAGGTCCTCGCGGAGGAGTCGGTGCTCGACCTGCTCACCCAGCGCATGAGCAAGGGCGGCTTCGATAGTGTTGAGGAGTTTCTGAAGGACTCCTTAGAGTCGGGCCGCCGCATTTTCTTTTCAAAGTTCCTCATGCACCGTCTGCAGCGCCAGCTCCATATTCCCTTTGAAGAGCCAGCACCAGCACCGTCACCAGCACCTGCATCAGCACTCACGTCCTCGCCGGCCAAGGCGCCAGCGGTGCTCTCTGCCACCGCCGCGAGCCCGCCGAAGCCGGCGCCCCCCGTGCCGAAGCGCCTGCCCCCCAAGGCAGCGCTCAGGGCCTCCTTTCCGCGGGCCTCCGACAAGATGATCGACAAGGCCCTCGCGAGCGCGGGTAACAACATGTCCGCCGCCCGCAAGAAACTGAAGGAACTCTGCGACGAGGCCTGAGGCGCCCCGTTGCACCCACCATTCAACATAACTGAAAATGTATCTAAAGAAAATGTAGTTCCATCCATTCACGACAGAGGAGGGAGGCGCATGTTGTTAGTTGCCCCTGTCGAATGCGGCTAGTTAACCCTAACCCTAATCCTGTGCGGCTGAGTATAAGCCCCATGCCCCCGCGCTGTATCCCCACACAGGAAGAGAAGGATACTCCGTGCTAATAATGATCCTCTCCCCTCTTGTTCTCTCTCTTCTCTTGTGGCACCGCCATGGATGATGGCTAGTCTCCCACTCACCGCCACCACGGGCGGTCGCACACACATCGCTGTCCTACGGCCACCTCTCTCGAGGGGTAGCGGCTCCCTCCCTCCGGAATCCAAATACAATTCATTACGTAGACAAGGATGTCTGTATCCATCGCGAGTGATGGCAGCCTCTCGACCCACCGGACCGGTCACGGCGCCTACCAGCTCCTCTCGGCATCCATTCACCCGCCCCCATCCGCAAAGCAGTCCTTTCGTCGCGCCTCCCGCGGGCGCTCGGCGGATGCGGTGGCGTCCAGGTCGCAGCTGGCCGCAGAGAGCAGCGGGGCCCTCAACGAACTCCGCAGCACCCGTGTCGTGGTCCACCACCGCGAGGCCAACACCAACGCTGCAGGAGATGTGGAGGCTGCTGGGTCTCGGCCCCGCCGCGGCTCGCGACGCCGCTCGCGACAGAGTTCGCTGCCCTTTCCATCGGCGGCGTCTGGCATTCCGGTGTCTGGTGAGCAGGTGTGCTCGGAGGGCTCGGACCAGGTGCCGCTGCCGCCGTACCGCCGCCGCAGCCGGAGCCACTCGCTGGGGGAGGCGGACCTGCGCCGCCGCAGCCGGGGGGAGAAGTCCTCGACGCGAGCCGGGAAGGCGGACGAGGCACTGCAGGGCGCCCGCCGCGAGGTGGACCAGCTGGTGGCGTGCGTGCAGGCCGGGCCGTTCGAGTCGGTGCGAATGAACGGCACAGAAGTTCGCAGCGATGTTGGCCGCCCGCCGCTGTACGGCGCCAGCATTGAGGTCGACGAGAGTCCCGGGAAGGTGGTGCGGCTCGCCGGCGGGCGGCGCCGCCTTAAAGACCCGCCGACACCCTCCACGTCCTCTACAGAAATGAAGGTGGACGAAGCGCTCACCCCACAGCACAAGCGGCACCGCCGCCATCGTCGCAGCAGCAGCCGCCGGCAGGCGGTGGGGGCGGGCCCACCTCCACAAACGGAGACCGCCATCGCCCCCGGCACGTTTGTCGCCGCCTTCGCACGGCGCTGCGTGCGCACCGCTGCGGAGGTGGCCCCGCCCCCGCTGGTGCCTCTCCTTCGCGACCACAGCGGGCTGTCGACGCTCGGCAGCACAACCATGTCGGGCCCGCCCTCGGCGGCGCCGCAGCGGGAATCACTGCGCGGCGTGTTGTCCGTCACTGTCCGCGGCATGTCGCCGCTGCCGGCGGATGCGTCGGTGGTGCACCCGTTTGTTCGGGTGTGGGTGCTAGACTGCCAAACGGGCCGCAATCTCCTCGGCGAGGGCCGCCACACACAGTGCGGTATCACGCAGCCATTCGACTTGAGGATGCGCGCCACCCGCTGCCCCTGGTGGGAGGCAGATCTCCCTCTCCCATTGGATGGCGACGCCTGCGACGACGCCGCACGGCGGGCGATGGTGCTCTTTGAGGTGTGCGACGCCGGCAACGAGTCCATCTACGGCACCTACATCCCGAGGCAGGGCCTGCAGCGTCTCTGCTGGGGCTTCTTCATGCTATACGACACGGAGGGCCGCCTGCAGCTGCCGCGCGAGAACTTTCACGTGCAGCTCTACCCTTTTCCATCCGAGACGGCGTGGTACACGCGGCTGCTGCAACAGTTTTTGCCCAATGGGTTCGCCTCCAGCGCCGTCTTCGCCCCCGCAACCGAGGCGCTGGACGTCGGCGGCACCATCTCGCGCGGCGGCGAGGTGCCCGAGGCGGTGGCGCAGCGCCAGCTCGGTCTCCTGCGTGCTCCGGAGGTGTTCCGTGTGTTTCAGGACCCGACCAGCCGCAAGGTCTGCTTTCGCGGCGGGCTGGTGGCAAGCGCGCGGCTCTCGGCGGATCCTCAGCCGGTGCGGCCGGCGCTGCTCGTGTACGAGGAGTACCTGCTCAATCTGCTCCTCAAGTCGGGGCTGGCGACCGTCTCACCGCTTCCACCGCCCCTCGATACGACGGAGGACGAGGAGGCCGGGCCGTTTGTGGCGACCACCAGCTACGTGCCGGGCCGCACCGGCAGCGGGCCGAACTTCAGCCGGGAGCCTGGCGAGCGCGCTCTGCTGCCCACCCACCTGGTGGGGACCTTCCTGGTCGAGGGCAGGGTCACCTGCATGAGCCTCTCCCACGGCGGTACGGTACTCGCCGCTGGGGTGACGGTAAACATGAGCTACGAAGTGCAGATACGCGACTCACTCTCCCCGTCTTTTGAGTGCGTGAGGAAGCTTAAGGGCCACACAGCGCACATCCACGCCGTTGTGTTCAATCGCAAGGACTCGCTGCTCGTATCGTGCTCCGCAGACATGACGGCGCGGGTCTGGAAGCCGTCGCCGCGGCGGGATGAAGACGAGCGTACGGCCGCGCACTTCGCCGCCACCCGCTGCGTGCTCGTTCTCCCACACGCCTTCCCCGTGTATGGCGCCGTCTTTCACCAGGACCACGTGGTGACCTGCGGCTGCAGCCCGCTGCTCCTCGCGTGGAAGTGCGACGCCTCGCTCACTACCCCCTCCACGTCCAGCAGCAGCACCCCGCGGTCCTTCACGGACGGCTCGCAGCTGACCGCCTCCTTTACCCCAGGCAGCCCGTTCGGTGATTCTGCCATGAGCTCCTCGACCCCGGCCCCGCCCGGCGCCGCGATCGCCAGCCAGATCGTCTCAAAAGTCTCCAACGAGGCGGACACCGTCATACTCTCCATCAGCGCCGCCGCCAAGGGGAATCACATATGGTCCATCAGCAGCAGCGGCAAGGTCACCTGCTGGCGGGCTGTGAACGAGCGCCGAGAGAAGGGCGCCAGCGAGAGGGTCTGGCAGATGTCTGCCAGGCGATCCCTCTCCTGCTCCGGCGGTACGCACATCGCCTGCGACGGAAAGTACGTTCTCGTCACGTGCGCCAAACTCCCGCTTTCGTATATTGTTGAGTATGCCACGGGGCAGCAGCTCTTCGCTGTTCCAACTCGATTGCCGCCAGATCGGCCGTTTCATCTGCTGCCGGATGGCGACGCCTTCGTTGCCGGCGCGGCGGACGGGACGCTCCAGGCATGGGAGTGCATCGACGCCGGGGTGTGCACCCCGTCCGGTGGATACCAGAAGCTGCGAATCCCCCACGACATCCGCTCCATCTCCTGGGCCACGGACCGGCATCTCTGTGCGTTTGGAAGCGAGGCCCCCCTCCCACAGGACAGCGCGCTACTGCAGCAGCGGGCGGGTCTGCAGCCCGTGGAGCGCACGGCGATCACCATTGCGGGCACCGTACGCCACTCCGCTAGCATTGTGCTGTCCTCCGGTGCTTCGGCGGCAGAGGAATTTTCCCGGGCGTGCGGCAGCCTGCTGAGCTCCAAGCGCCGTGCCGCTGTAACCGTGGCGAAGACGAAGGAGCGCTCCCGCACTCGGCTCATGGACAAGGACCGAGACACGCGGCTGTATGACCACAAGGACACCGTGCTGGAGTTCTCGGAGCAGGTGTCGCTGAAGCAGGAAGAGCGCTACAACCGCATGGACTTTATTCTCAACTTCTGGAAGGGCTTGACGAAGCAGCACCGCCACCGCGCCAGCGGCGCTGACGAGGAGGACGCCGAGAAGACGCGCGTGCCCGACCGCCGCACAAGAGACGCCCTTCAGACATACATGGCGGCGGGGGACGACTAGGCGAGTGATGTGGCTGGGCTGTGCTAGTGGATGTCTGCACTTAAAACAGCAACCAATGGACTACTGTGATGTGTCGAAATGTCTACAGAGCATGTACCCACGAAGTGTCATGCTGGACGTTTTTGTATTTCTCCCGTATTTTACTATTTTATTATTGTTTCACGCTGGATCCTTGTGCTGCGAGGTTCACCAGTGACTCATAGAAGACAGCGCTTGGCTGCGAGGGAGGGGCGGGATCAGGACCCTAACCCTTGGAGGGGCAGCAAACATTCGGGGTGCCCATGCATAGACATTGTACAATCAACCTAACTATCTTTTCTTTCTTTCACCCCCGTTCCCGTTGCGGTCCCTGGCACTGAGACACGGCTCACCACAACCAAGACTATTTTTAAGCGAGCTGTCATCCCTGTCAGCAACCCTATCGCCGCTCAAGCGCTGCGGTCCTTTCCCCGCTTGCTCTCTCGTGTTTTTCTCTGTCATCTCTCTCCTTCTCTCTCTCAGCCGGCATATCATCTATATTCCTTTTTTGTGATCTATCAGCAAGTTCGTTGGGGCTGCTTGTTTCTTTATTCTTACTGGTCTATATCGCTGTCCTTCACCCTCCTTGACATCATCCACCAACGCGATGACGAGGGACATGGAGAACGAAGTGACGCTTCCGCTGAGCGAGGCATGCACCGCAGCGGTGCTGCACGCGGGGTACACCCCGCAAGCTACCCGGGCGATCCAGCTGCAGCTGTCGGAGCTGCTGCCCTACCAGGGGAACTTCGCCTCCCTTGAGGTCCTCAGCAACACCGACTCCTCCGCTCTCCTTCAGCTCCGCTGCTCCCTCGCGGTGCCCAGTGCGCTGCGCTCCCGTGCGGCGGGAGAGGCGGCCCGGGAGGCGATCGAAATTATTGTCCAGTTCCCCAAGTCGTACCCGGCCGAGCACCCGGCGGTCTCTGCCCGCTTTAAGGACCCGGACGTGGCGGCTCAGCTGCAGTGGCCCGAGGAGATGCTGCAAGAAAACTGCGTGCTTCTCGACGGGCACATCGCCCTGGACCGGCTCGAGGCGCTGCTGGAGCTCACCCCGCCCTTCCCCCTTCTCAACATCCTCATCGCCGTCAAGGAGCTCTTCGAGGCCTTCACGCCAGCCGTCTCGGGATCCCCGCGGGCACCGCCGGCGTCCCCGCCGCCCGCCCTCACACCGGAACAACTGGCGCTCATTCAGGGCATCCTCGGCCCCCTGCTGCAGCGCATCCACCGCGGAGCTACAACATACCTCCTCCTGCGGCAACGATCGCTCCCCGTACTCGCCCAGGAAAAAAAAGTCGGGCGGCGAATGCAGTCTGCGTGCAACACTCTGGCCGGACAGGAGGCAGCGCTGCGCGCCTACCTGCCGCGTTCCAGCGCGAGACTGCCGCAGTTGCTACAGCGGCTGGAGGAGTCCGTGCCCGACGTCTTCCAGGCCCCGGTGTCCAGCCGCCAGCACCTTCTCGAGGCGTCGCACCCCATCTTCGACAAGATCCTCCACCTCCGGGCAGAGATCGAGGCGAACAACGACGTACTGCGGCTGCTGGACCAGGGCCTTCATGAGCAGCACCTCTCGTGCGATGACTATCTGAAGCACGTGATGCACACAGCGCGCAGTACGTTTCACCATCAGCTGCAGCTGCGGCTGTATGCGCAGCAACACGCCGCCCTGCGCAACGCCGGCTGCTCCTACTCCCTCAGTAGCGCGTCAAGCTCCTCCTCCTCCTCCTCCTCCTCCGACTCTACCCTCACTGACATCGCCGCCACGGCATCCCCCAGCGTTGCGTCGCAGGCTCCTACTCCTCAAGAAGACCACAACACACTTCCCTCGCCCAGACCGCACAACTGGCCGTCGCCAACGGGGCCATCGACGGCGGCATACACACCTCCAACGGAGTCTCTGCCATCTGCTGTAAGAGAACTCGACTCGACCGGCAGCCCGATCAGTGTGCTCAGTGGCGCAGACAACGGAGCGGATGACTCGGAGAGCGAGGAGGTTGCTGCACCGGACCCGGAGGATTCCCAGCGAAGCGTGGGCCGTGCTGACGTTCTCCCTGCGCAGAGCGAAACCGATTCTGCGGGCCCGATCCCGGAAATCTCTGCCGCCCTTGCGGGCTCGGATGCAGCCCCCCCAGCCGTGGATGGTGCACCAGACTCGACTGGCAGCCCGATCAGTGTGCTCAGTGGCGCAGACAACGGAGCGGATGACTCGGAGAGCGAGGAGGTTGCTGCACCGGACCCGGAGGATTCCCAGCGAAGCGTGGGCCGTGCTGACGTTCTCCCTGCGCAGAGCGAAACCGATTCTGCGGGCCCGATCCCGGAAATCTCTGCCGCCCTTGCGGGCTCGGATGCAGCCCCCCCAGCCGTGGATGGTGCACCAGACTCGACTGGCAGCCCGATCAGTGTGCTCAGTGGCGCAGACAACGGAGCGGATGACTCGGAGAGCGAGGAGGTTGCTGCACCGGACCCGGAGGATTCCCAGCGAAGCGTGGGCCGTGCTGACGTTCTCCCTGCGCAGAGCGAAACCGATTCTGCGGGCCCGATCCCGGAAATCTCTGCCGCCCTTGCGGGCTCGGATGCAGCCCCCCCAGCCGTGGATGGTGCACCAGACTCGACCGGCAGCCCGATCAGTGTGCTCAGTGGCGCAGACAACGGAGCGGATGACTCGGAGAGCGAGGAGGTTGCTGCACCGGACCCGGAGGATTCCCAGCGAAGCGTGGGCCGTGCTGACGTTCTCCCTGCGCAGAGCGAAACCGATTCTGCGGGCCCGATCCCGGAAATCTCTGCCGCCCTTGCGGGCTCGGATGCAGCCCCAGCCGTGGATGGTGCACCAGACTCGACCGGCAGCCCGATCAGTGTGCTCAGTGGCGCAGACAACGGAGCGGATGACTCGGAGAGCGAGGAGGTTGCTGCACCGGACCCGGAGGATTCCCAGCGAAGCGTGGGCCGTGCTGACGTTCTCCCTGCGCAGAGCGAAACCGATTCTGCGGGCCCGATCCCGGAAATCTCTGCCGCCCTTGCGGGCTCGGATGCAGCCCCCCCAGCCGTGGATGGTGCACCAGACTCGACCAGCAGCCCGATCAGTGTGCTGAGTGGCGCAGACAACGGAGCGGATGACTCGGAGAGCGAGGAGGTTGCTGCACCGGACCCGGAGGATTCCCAGCGCAGCAAGTCACAGAGTTCCGCTGGTGAAGTGAGTCCAGATGCGAGATGGGATTCACCATGAAGGTGTGCGGGCGCAGCATCGTGTGCTTTGCTAGCTGGATGTGTTCTTATTTATTTCCTAGTTCCATTCGGTGCGAGTGTGGGGTTGTGGAAGCGGTGGCAGCGCTAGGGCGAAGGATTAGGTTCCATATGTCCTCCGCAGTCGTTTTGTGTTGTTTATCCGTCACGATTTTTTTTTTTTGGCGGTTGTTGCGATTATTCACAGTAGACATTTTCTTATTGTTTGTTTCTTTCGTGTTGCGACGAGAGCAACGGGCCGCCAGGCTGGCATGGAAAAATATCGAGCGAGCAGCGCACAGGCTGGTCCAGTGAAGCCGTAAGTAGGATGGGCAAAAACAAAACATTTCACTAATCACTACTATCTCCAAGGGTACAGCACAACAAAGAACTTCGTGGAATCTCTCGCGCCTCACATGAAGCGGATCCACTAATATGCTTTTCTAGCATTGGCTGCGCTGTGCTATTTCATTTCGATATCTTTTGCTCTTTTCCCTCCGCCCTTTTCATCTATCGTTGTTATCCTTGTTGCCGCCGTCTTCTGTCGTCTGTCTTCAGTTTTTATTCTCCCCTTGTTTTTGAGATGTCTTTGGCGTTTGACGAGTACGGCCGGCCGTTCCTGCTGGTCAAGGAGCAGGCCCAGAAGGAGCGGATCTCTGGCATCGAGGCCCAGAAGCTCAATATCAACTCCGCCCTCAAGGTGGCCAGTGTGCTCAAGTCCAGCCTCGGCCCCCGCGGCATGGACAAGATCCTTACCACCCCGGACAACGAAGTCGTTGTGACCAACGATGGTGCCACAATTCTGGACCTCATGGATATCGACGATGAAATCGGCAAGCTGATGGTGGAGCTGAGCAAGTCGCAGGACTCCGAGATTGGCGATGGCACCACTGGCGTCGTCTGCTTCGCCGGTGCCCTGCTAGAGCAGGCCATATCTCTGCTGGACAAGGGCATCCACAGCTCCCGCATCTCCGACGGTTTCGACAAGGCGTGCGAGGTAGCGTGCAAGAAGCTTGAGGAGATTGCGGACCCAATCGGAGAAACCGTGACCAAGCGCGAGTTCCTGCTCCAGACGGCGCGGTCTACGCTGAACTCCAAGGTCGTGAACCGCGAGCGCGATCACTTTGCGGAGATGTGCGTCGACGCCGTTCTCGCCGTCGCCGACGAGGAGCGCAAGGATGTAAACATGGACCTCATCAAGATGGAGAGCAAGGCCGGGGGCCGCTTGGAGGAGAGCTGCCTCGTGCGCGGCATCGTGCTGGACAAGGACTTTTCTCACCCCCAGATGCCAAAGACCCTCAAAAACCCCAAGGTAGCCATCCTCACCTGCCCCTTCGAGCCCCCGAAGCCCAAGACGAAGCACACCGTTCAGATTTCCTCCGCCGAGGCCATGACGGAGCTGCACCGCCAGGAGCAGGCCTACTTCCGCGATCAGGTCCAGAAGGTGAAGGACTCCGGGGCGGACTTGGTCATCTGCCAGTGGGGCTTCGACGATGAGGCCAACTACCTGCTCTTCCGCAACGACCTCCCGGCTGTGCGGTGGGTCGGCGGTGTGGAGTTGGAAATGATCGCGATCGCCACTGGCGGCCGCATCGTCGCCCGGTTCGAGGACCTCCATAGCTCCAAGCTGGGCACATGCGGCACGGTCCGCGAGGTGGGCTTTGGCACCACCAAGGACCGCATGATCTTCCTCGAGGAGTGCCCCAACTCGAAGGCGGTCACCATTTTCATTCGCGGTAGCAACAAGATGATGATCGAGGAGGCGAAGCGCTCGTTGCACGACGCCATCTGCATGGTCCGCAACCTCCTCCGCGACAGCCGCATCGTGTACGGCGGCGGCTCTGCTGAGATCGCAGCCTCCTCCGCTGTCTCCGCCTTTGCGGACACCATCTCAACGGTCGACCAGTACGCCATTCGTGCCTTTGCCGACGCGCTGGAGTACATTCCCATCAACTTAGCGATTAACAGCGGCCTCGATCCCATCAGGGCGCTGTCTGACGCCCGCAAGGAGCACCGCAACAACAACGTGTATGCTGGCATCGACTGCATGAACACTGGCACCACTGACATGAAGGAGCAGCGCGTGTTCGAGACGCTCAGCGGGAAGTGCTCTCAGCTGCGCCTAGCGACGCAGGTCGTGAAGATGATCCTCAAGGTGGACGACGTTATCGTGACGAAGCCCGAAGAGAACGCGCAGTAGAAGAATCCACCATCGCTTTTTGTAACAGAAACAACACCCACATACTACGAGCGACGGAGCGGGGTGCGGGGTGCCCGACATTCCAAAGGAAACGAGAGCAGGCCTGCATGCTGGCCCGCTAGTCTCTTCGCAGGGCAGACCCGTAACCAAATTTCTGTTCGTATGATTAATCACTCCCACCTAAGAAGTTTATTTACTTGTTTTTTTTTTTTATTTGTTGTTAATATAAATTAATCGGCAGCCGCCTTCTTTTGATCCCCTCTGTAGTGGCAGAAAGAAAATGTGTGAGAGAGAGGCAACAGATAGACAGACCGACCGACCGACAGGCAGACACTCTCGTTTCTAGAATTATTATGCGTATTATTCTGTTGGTGTCTGGCGCCTCGAGGAAAGCGATCCTGTACGTATCACGCTGGACATGGTGGTGCACAATATGGAGAAGGCGTATGAAACCATAAAATAAAATACAAAGATGAAGTAAGCCAACATCCTGTAGTGCTCTGGAGAGTTCTCTTGAGCCCCTGCCTCGCCTCTTCGGCCCCGGGGCTCTCAGGGGAACGCTGCAGCGCACTATCAGCGGTAACAAGAGATAACATTTTTGTGCTTTTTTGCTCGTTGGTGTCTGCTAATCTTTCGGATATATATATACATTCTTCTTTATTGATTTCTCCCTTTGAATGTATTACCTTAGAAATAGCTGGAAGACGTGTTAAGTTTCTAGGCGAATGCGCCTGAACCGAATCAAAATATCTGAGCCAGGAACTGCACCGTACGGGCCAGCCCTCGCCCTGCACCAGCTCCCTCGTCCCGCAGGATGAAGTCTGCCTTCTCCGTTCCGCCGCACTTCGCAATGGTGGAGAAGGGCATCTACCGCAGCGCGTATCCAGATGAGCGGCACATCCCCTGGCTGCGCCACATTGGCATCAAAACGGTGGTGTTGCTCTCCGTGGAGGTTCTCCCTAGCCCCGTACGCACAGCACTTCTGCATGACGGCTCCGGCACGCCCGATGACCCGCAGCGGATCAACGTCATCAACGTCTCCAACCTGGACAGCTGGGCGGCGGACCCCCTTAGTAGCGGCAACGACTTCAGTCAGGCGGATGTCCTGCGTGCTCTGGAGCTCGCTGTTCGGCTGGAGTACCACCCCTTGCTCCTTGCCTGTCCAACAGGGGAGCTGCAGACCAGCGTCGTGGTCGGCTGCCTCAGGCGTCACGAGTACCGCTGCTTCGCGTCTATTCTGGCGGAGTGCGAGGCGTTCTTGAGCCCGCGCTGCGCGCTGCGGCCCTCTCTTGTCGCCTTTATCGCTTCCTGGAACCCCGCCGCTTTCTCTCTGCACGCCGGCACAGCCGATGACCACACGACAGTGGAGTCGCTTGCCGCGTGGTACCTCGACGCCCTCGCCTACCGAAGAAGGATGCTAGACCAGCCGCCGTCGTCCCCCAGCGGGGATGGGGCACGGCCGCCGCACGAGGCCTACGCCGGGGTGCGGAATCCTCCGTCTCTGAGCCCCCTCTCCTCGTTTAACCCCAAGCTGTCGCTAGTCGAAGAGGACGATGACTAGCGGAAACGCGTTGGAGGAGAGGGCCGTGGAGGGAAGGGTCTCGCCGACCCCATCCACACACACACACACACACACAAAGAAAAACAAAACACAACAATCAAAAGACAGTAATGAGAATTGCCGCCCGCTGAGCGGGAAAGAAAGGGGGGTCAGCGGGGCGTAGACCTTCCAGCTTGTTGGGAGTAGCAGGCAGACCCTCCACCTTTGTGCTCCATCCTCTACACACTTCGCCCTCCTCTCTCTCCGCTTATTCCTCTCGCACCTCCTACTTCCCGCACCCCATTGCTCTGCGTCATACATACGACTCTTCTTGTCGTTTGAGAGAGACAGGGTAGAAGAACCGCTATCGGATGAAAAGCCGGCGCCCCGCACGGTCCGCGGCGGGGCCGAAGTTCGATCTCCACTTGCCTGTGGATTCCCGCAGCGAAGTACAAGTTCAAAACAAGAAGACAGATGACATCACCACATTCCTCATCGACGGCAGTGAGGCGCTCGAGTCCCCAATGATTACCACCGGCACACACCGGAGCGCCAGCGGCAGACTGGGGGCCTTCCCGGGCCCTATGGCCGCGGCTGCTGCAGCCGTCGCCCCCGCCGCTGGGCCGGCCCCGCCACCGCCAGCCGCCCCGGCCTCGGCCCCGGCCCCGGCCCCCCAGGTGCTCGCGCTAGGGAAGAAGTTGCCGCTGGGAGAAGGCGGGACGCCCGCGGCAGGCCCCAGTAACGGGGCCAACCCGCAGTTCTTCCACGTGGGTGGTACCAATCTCTTTGTTTTGGTGGACGGCATCTCCATGTTTTACGAGGGGAAGTCGACCTACACAGGATCCATTGATCCGACCATCCTTCAGAAAATGGCCGACAAGGAGCTACGACGCCGCAAGCACACCGGTGGGGGCCCCATGCCGTGCGAAGGCATGGACTCCGTGGAGATGGCCATTCGGGATATCGAATCCGCCGTCTCACCGTCGATGAAGGCGGAGCCACTGCCGATGAGCATTCCCAGCAGCGCTGCAAAGCCACCATCTAAACTCCACGTCCAGGCGGCTTTCTCCGCACAGAAGGAGGAGGCAAGGGCCACGAACGAGGCCTTTCGTAAGCTCTTCGACGGCGCTACGCCTATACCGAGGCCTCTGTTCCGTAACGCTCTTGCTGTGGTTCCGGTACTGCCCGCCCCGGCGGCCCCGACCGCCCCTCCAGCGCCGCTGCCTCCGCCAACCCCCTGCTCCCCCTCCTCCGCCTCCTTCTCCTCCAACACGGCGGATTCGGTGTCGCCGCAGATGTCGCCGGTGGTGCGCCACAAGCACAACCGGGTGGATGCGTCAGGGAGTCTGGCCTTCAAGAAGAAGGCCAAGAAGAGCGATATCTCGCTGGAGTCGATTGGACAGAAGAACGACTCTGTGGAGCTGGATGAAGTGACGTTCCGACATCAAATCGGATCCGGGTCTCAGGGCACGGTGAGCATGGTGGAGCTCAATAAGAAGTACTATGCCATGAAGCATATTGATGTCAGCGCCGTGACCGCCACACCAAACTCTGGAGAGAGGCACGGCCGCAAGCGTGGTCTCATCCGGGAACTGGAAATGATCCGGCAACAGAATGAAAACCAGGCACCACAGAATCTCATTCGCATGTTCAATGCGGTGGTGAAGAAGAATGAAGAACGGGAGGACCTCTACTTACTGATGGAGCTCATGCGGGTGGATCTGGAGCGCATATCGAAGATGGTGGACAGGGTCGGCTCTCAAGAGGCGTTCAAAATCGCCCAGATGACGTTCAAGGAATATATGAGTGGAGACCGCCACAGCAAGCCGGAACTGGATCGACTCCAGAAAGATCTTAGGGGGAGCAGCAAGCATGTGTGCGGACGAATGAACTTCGCCGTGCCAGAACTGTGGGAGACGAAGGAGGAGCGCCAGAGTGTGTTCCCTGAGATCGTCCTCTCGCTCTTCGCCGCTGACGTTCTCGTTGGGCTCAAGGAGCTACACGATGACTACCACCTCGTGCACTGCGATCTCAAACCGGGGAATGTTCTGCTCAGCTACGACCGGGAGCACTTCAAGATCGCGGATTTTGGTTGCAGCAGAGCTATTGATCCCCAGACACTGCGGGTCGTGTCGTCTGGGTTGGACTTTGGAACAATGTTGTACAAGGCTCCGGAGCGATTTACCAATGTGATGACGACCTCGGAGGGCGAGGAGGTGAACTTCAGTGCAAAGGCCGACGTATGGTCTCTGGGCATCATGCTGCTAGAGCTCAGCGGGGGAATTCACCCCTGCCACCCTTTCAAGACGGAGTATTGGAAGTACAACTCTAATCTGAAGCTATCCAAGATGATTAAGCCGCTCAATTGGACGGATGGCCTCTTCGACTTCATCCTCCGTTGCACCTTCGTACAGGAGGAGGAGCGCTGGTCGGTGTCGCAGCTGCTTAAACATCCCTTCATCGCCCGTTATCGCAACGTTCCGCGTCGACGGCTGGCCACCTTTATGTCTCGGCTGGAGCAGGACTCGGCTAACATTCACCAGCGCAAGCAATGTGCCTGGCTGGAGGAGCAGATCCGCATCAGCTGCTACGGGACCAACAAGATCAACTACAAGCGCCAAAGCTGCACGCTGTGGCGCGAATTCACATCATTTCTTCCTCGCGAGGCGCCCTCGCTCAAGGACAGGACGGTATACCCTGAGTTGGTGTAGTCATCCGCTGCATCCCCTCCCCACCGACCTCGAAGGCCAGCGGGCCTTCGAGGTCTTCACAACACCGCTAATTGTTCCGCTTTCGTGGCCCTCGAGGCCCAGTCGTGAGACACGATTTGGTCTCTTCGGAGCCGCGCGAGGCGTTCCGCCTCCCGGCTCCACTCCTGTGACATCCAGCGGCGGGTAGGTCGAGTAGCACACACGAAAGATAAAACGAATTACCAGTGCTAACCAAATTTATATATAAAATTAGACGGAATAATTCTGCAAAGGATCACAATACATTCCATATCATAATGAGCAAATGTACACCCCTCCGTTGTCCACAATTTGATTATGATTCTCAACTCTTCCACTCTTCTGTTGCATGCAGCTGCTGTAAGCACGCTGAGGCTTTTTTGAGAGGAAACAAAGAATAAGGAAGAAGCGCTGTTTGGCTCTTTTCTAGCTCTCCCCGTCTTACCCCCACGTCCCACGTGCCGTGATGGCAGGCGGATCCAAGGAGAAGAAGGGCACTGGGGTGCTGGTGGTCGGGACGAGCTCCTTAAGTCGCCAGCCGATCATTGAGCGGACCTACGCGGGGCAGTTCGAGGTGGTGTTCCTCTCTCCTGAGGTCGACGAGAAAGCTATTCGCTCCCCCGACGCACTGCAGCTCACTCGCCGCATCGCAGAGGCCAAAATGGAGTCTGTGCTGCACAAGATCGACAAGGACGAGGAGCTGGTGAAGAAGCTGCAGGCGAGCCCTGTCTCCATGGTTGTCACCTTCGACCAGGTAGTGGTGTGGGGCAACGAGATCCGCGAGAAGCCCTTCGATAACCGGGAGGCCAAGAAGTTTCTACTGGACTACTCGAATAGCACTGTGAGCACCGTCATGACGACAGTGGTCAGCAACTTCCACACCAGAAAGCAGTCCTACCGTCAGAACACCACTCGCACATACTACAACGAGATTAGCCATAGAAAAATAAATAACGTGATTGAAAGAGGCCGGACACTAAGCGCTGCCGGGGGATTTGTCGTGGAGGACCCCGATCTGCAGACCTGCATGGTGAAGATTGACCCTGGAACCATGGAGGAGGTCCAAGGCTTCTGTGTGCGGGCCGTCACAGAGCTGCTGGCGGAGGTAGCCTCGCCGGATATCTCTTCAAAGAAATAGATGGGGCGACGGTTTGTTTTTTAAAGGTCTGGCTGCACTTGTCCACCTCTAGGAGATGTGTGGAGTTGAGTGCTTGACACGTCTCCATACAGTTCTTAGATAAACGAATGTAACGATATATATATATATATATATATATATATATATATATAACGATATCCACACCATTCAAAACAAACAAACAAACAACAACAACAAAACAACAACAAAGAAAACAAAAGATGGGCTCTCTTGGTTGGGAGTTCCTCTTTCAATCGCCAAGTATTGGAGCTGCGCCGGCTTTTGCTGTGCTCTTCTTCGTGACAAGGATGAAACTCTTTCGTGTGTTCCCTGTATTCTTCTTCTTATTTTTATTTTTTTTTTGTTATTTATTTCTTTTCTCGGTCTTTTATCGTTGCTTAGGTCTAGAGAAACGAAGTGCTGCGCCGGCGTGTCCCCATGACAGAAATCGCGTACTCGTACTCCCGCCCCGCGCGGGAATTCAACAGGATTCCCGAGTTCCAGGCTAACGAGAGCGAAATTTTGACTGATATTGCTCCTAACAACTCCTACAGGACTCGGTATACGACGCAGAACCCGCGGGATACTGTCATCCAGAACGTCGTTCCTGTGTCGGAAACGAGCACCAACACCGAGCGCGTCAAACTGAAGAACCACGCCATGTTTCACACCGAGGGCGGGTGGCCCAACGCGGTGGACCCAACTGAATTCGAGGAGAAGATTAAGTACTGCAAGAAGGTGGAGCGCGAAGAGGCCTACATGAGCTCGTGCACGAAACTGGTAGAGCAGACACTGGACAAGTGTGTGAAGCAGAACAACTCTATAGATATTTACGGTGAGTACTTCCAGGAGAACCCGCCCGATGAGGATGAGGCCATGGGCCCCCCCTCGGCCAAGATCATCTCCGTCTTCAAAGATCCCAGCGAGGAGAAGCGTACCGCCGCCTCCATCTCATGGCAGAACGACGGCCGAAAGTTCGCCGTAGGCTACGCCCGCCTCCGCTTTCAGAGTCAGACGCCGACCATGAGCACCAACTCCCACATTTGGGACATCATGAACCCGAACGAGCCCAGCGAGACGCTCGTCACCCCATCCCCGCTGTGCTGCGTGGAGTTCTACACCAAGGACCCCCACATGATTGCTGGTGGTAGCTGGAACGGCGTGGTGCAGTACTGGGATATCCGCCAGCCAAACCGCCCTGCGGCGCGCTCCCTCATCGAAGAGAGCCACAAGGGCCCCGTTTGGTCGGTGAAGTGGCTGCAAAGTAAGTCTGGCGAAATCATATCGGTCTCTACTGACGGTAATGTGTACGTGTGGGATGTGCGACTCCCAGAAAAGCCCACAGAGATCCACCCCATTGCGGACGACAGTCTGCTGCTGCACCCAAAGCAGAACGAGGGCGGCTCTCGCGGTATTTTAGGCGGCCTCTGCCTTGACTACGATCCGCAGATTGGTGGCCCGGCCAAGTACATGATCGGCACGGAGCAGGGCACTATCCTGTCCTGCAACCGTAAGGGTAAGACACAGGCAGAGAAGATCGGTGCCAACACCTTCAACGGGCATCACGGCCCCGTGTACAGCGTTGCGCGTAACCCGCTCTTCTCCAAGTTCTTTCTCTCCGTGGGCGACTGGACCGCCCGTCTCTGGTTCGAAGATTTTAAGTTCACTTCCATGTTCAACACTTTCTACCACAAGTCGTACCTCACCTGCGGCGTGTGGCACCCGATCCGCCCCGGCGTCTTCTTCACCACACGCATGGACGGCTACCTCGACTGCTGGGATCTCATGCTCCGCCAGACGACGCCTGCCCTGAGCATTCAGGTCTCGGACTACGCCATCCACACCGCGAAGCCCACGCAGGAGGGACACCACATCGCCACCGGCGGTATCGACGGCAACGTCACCCTGCTGGAGCTCTCCCCCAGCTTCTTCCATGCTGGCCAGGACGAAAAGAACGTCATCAGCACTCTATTCGAGAACGAGAGCACCCGCGACAAGAACCTTGACCGCTCTGCCAAGGAGAAACGCGCCGCCGCTCGCCAGCGCCAGCGCCTTAGTACCCACATCGCCGACTCCCTCCGGGTCCCAGAGGGGGAGGAGAACGTTATCGAACAGGCCTCGGAGGAGTACATCACACATGTGAACAACGAAAAGAGCCAGGAGGCCAAGCAGCGGACCGAGAAGGAGATGAGCCGAAAGAAGCTGCTCGAGGACATCGAAGACGGCGTCGAGCTCAAGGATTAGGCTCCTGCGCAGCTACTCTCCGGCGGCGACCGCAAGCCCACGTGACGGACTGTTTCTGCACGCCTGACCGCACAAGAAGTCGTGTGAGGAACAGAGAGAAGCCGATTGTCCGAGAGCAGAGCAGACATTTTTTTTAAATAAAAACCGTGATACCTTAACCTTATTATTATCTAGTGCGATTAGCAGGCCATGCGTATCAACATAGAGCTGCTAGCGTGTGGACCAGAAGGAGCGACGATAGTGGTGTTGGGAGAGTCATGGGCCGCGCTCCTCGCTGCGGAAGCCGTGGGAGCGGGTTGCAGTCGGCCGCACTGTGCATGGGGCTGGGGCTACCGACTGCCCAACCAGAGGGTCTCCTTCCCATCCATTGCACGGCTGTTTATTTTTTTGTGATGTGCATGCGATGTATGATTTGTTACTGCCCGCTAAGGGAGAACTGAACTGTATGTTTCCTTATTAAAAAAAAAAAAAACCTCAACAACAAGCAAACAAACAAAAGAAAACTTTTATTTTTCTTTGCTGAACCTCAGCAGCCAATACGGGAGAGGAAAAACAACAACAACCGAATCCGCGAGCCCGCGAGAACAAGTCGCAGGGAGTGCTTCTAGCTGACCCCTGCACCCCCTGCCTTGTTGTTCTCCCGGCACATCGTGGGCGTTGCCGCGGCGTACACAGTTGGCCGGCTAGATCCACAGCCTCTGTCACAGAGCAGACAGGAGAGAGTTTCGTTGAGAACAACTAGTAGGCGAAGAAAGTTGTACCAAATAGAAGTAAAACTAACACAACAGCAATGCACGGCAGACAGTACAGATGGCGCCTCCAGTGGCCCTGCACTCTCCCCATATGAACGACCCAATGCCATGGATACGGTTTTTCCTTCCACTCTTCTCTCTCTCTATTTCTTCCCTTCTCTCTCGTCTTTCCTCTACGACGCTCTCAAAGAATTCATACCTCCCTGAGAGTGCTCTGCTGCCGTTTGGTGCATAGTTCTCTTTCTCTTTCTCTGCCTCTCTCTCTCTCTCTCTTTAGAATCGGCGTCACAATGCCCCCAAAGAAAACTTTGCCGAATCTCAACCACTTCATGGAGAAGCGCGTGCTGATCAAGCTCACCGGCGGGCGGTCCGTCTCGGGGGTTCTGCGGGGGGTGGACCAGTTCATGAGTATTGTGCTCCAGGACGCCGTCGATGAGACCAAGAATGCAAATATTGGCGTCGACAACGAGGAGAAGGTGGCGCTCGGCACTACCCTCATTCGCGGCAGCGCGGTGGTCGAGATCGTCACTCAAGAGCTGTGAGGCGTCTCACACACCTTGAAGACGGGGATAAGCTTTGATATCCGACATTACTAATCCTGTGGGTGCGATTTCTTAATGTGTATGACGGCCCTTCTCCTGTATGGTCATCCTCACCCACTGTGTGCGAGGATGACCGCAGTAATTCTTTCAACCATGGATCTATTTCAATTTATGCTTACCCTCTCTCGCTCTCCCTTTCTACCTAATGCTTTTTAATTTTGAAACAACAATACAGTAATCCAATCGTTTCTCTAAGCGGACCGCAGGCGATTGCCTACATCGCCTCCCTCGCGCCTTTTTTTGTTTTGCTCCCGACCAGCACCAAAGATGGCTGGCCTCGATGTTGCCTGGATACCTTTCAGTGTCCTGTACCTCCTCTACCTCATCCCCCCGTCACTGATGGAGGTCTACTGCTACTACAGCCGTGGGGGTCTCGTCCGCTACGAGGATCTAAAGTACGATGATTCTTTCGTGTCAAACTTTCAGTATCAGATAGACAAGGACATATACTTTAAGCGATTCCTAGACAGACCAACGAGTGAAGCATCCAAGGCATTTTTCTCGTGGCTGGACTGGAGTGCAGAGTCATACGATCGCGCGGTGTACGTGCACCGCCGCAATCTCGCCCGTGGAGATGGCGAAGTCAGCAAGTGGAAGCGCTACATCTACGGCCCGTTTGTGTTCAACTGGCCCAAGAAGATGTGGCTGCGCGGCGAGGATGCTGCGGGTATGCGCCGCCCTGCCTGGGGTGTTGGCGGCGAGGAGCGCGCGAGAAAAGAGTTCGCCGAGGCTGCTGCCAAGGGCTACGACAAGCACTACCACTACCAGATCATGCGCAAGATCCGCCGCGAGCAGGCGCTGGCTGAGAGCGGTGCGGCTGCAGCGTAAAGTAACCGCAGTGTGTGCGTTCGACTGCCCTAAGAGTCAGAGTCGGGACGGACCGCCGTGTCGACCCAGAGCCATGTGGAGCTACTGCACTCGCCGACCAACGGAGTGTGCTAAGTTATCGCGCCTTTACCCCGTGTTCATTTATAGTGAAATAGGATTTAAATATCTAGTGAAATGTCTTCGTATTTTTCTTTTCTGTAGTACAGCCGGGGGCGAATAGTAGCAGGCTTCTTGTAGCAAAAAAAAAAGAGTTAGTTAAACCAGGGAGAATTATACAAACCGCATAGGAATAGAATAAGAGAGAGAGCGAGGCGGGACCTGCTCCTACCTCCCAGAAGTTAAGATGGGCGAGTGGACCGAGACGGTCTGCGCCACGGTGGAAGATGCTTCTAATCATGCAGAGCTGCTATTTCCCTTTTCACATATTTTTTTTTTCGTTGTGTGTATTATGTTCTTCTGCAGGTTTCGTGTCGCCGCGGTATTATCGGTATCTGTTGTTCAAAAGCTAGCAAGTGAGGCCTGTTTCATTGGGCGAGGGAAACAAACAACAGCATTCCAAATTCCTCTCGTGTTTTTTATTGCTTGATTATTTTATTATTCTCTTTTTTTTTGTTCTAAAAAAAAAAACAAAATAAATTACTCTTATTATTTATCTCCAGTGACGCTGCGCTCTGCGTGTAGATGGAAGAGTTTTACAGCCGTCTGGGGGGCGGTGCGCTGCTGTTCAGCGGCGGCGGCAACAACTTTATCGACGGCCTGTCGAGTCCAGACGATGGGGTTGTGATGACCACCCTGCACGACCTCTGCGAGCAGCTCAACATGTCGTCGGTTATGCCGCTGTTCCGGCTGAATGTGGCGGCGCTGGTGCCGTGCATCGTGAAGTGCCTCCAACGCCAGGACAACCCAGATATGAACTTACTCGCTGCCAGGGTGCTGACGTACATGGCGGACAGCTTCCCGACAGCGGTGCTGGTCCTGTCGGAGCCAGAGAACGTGGACGCCGTACTCAACCACCTGCGTGTCATTCAGGATGTGGAGCTCTCGGAGCAGTGCCTCACATGCATTGAGAAGGTCTGCGAGATGGCCTCTCTGGGGGCCCTCAGTGTCCTTAACGCAGACGGAATCGCTGCGATGCTTTCTTTTGCAGACTTCTTCACTCTCACCTCACAGCGTAAAATTTGGTCGAACACGGCGCGTGTGTGTGCCTTCGTTAATCCGAGCTGCTTCAACGTCGTGCGCTCCGTGCTGCCGACGATCCGCGCCGGGGCGGCCAGCGAGGACGCCCAGATCCGCTGCAAGGCCATCACCGCCCTCGCCAACATCATTCGCGGCGTTCGAGAGCAGCGGGACTTCGTTGACGAGGCGTACGGGGACGTGAGCAGCTCGCTGCTGGCGCTGCTGGTGAGCCAGGAGAAGGAGGAGCAGACCTTTGTCGCGGCGCTCTCTCTCCTCCACACCGCTGCTCGATGGAGCGACAAGGTGGTCAAGAAGGTGGTGGACAGTCAGCTTATCACGGTCCTCCTCACTCTTCTGCAGGACAACTCGGACGCGGCGACGGCCAACAGCCCCGTCACGGCCGATGTGAGCGAGACGGAGCACTCCGCCCTCACGCGGGACCGCCGCTTCCGGATATCGATTGAGGAGATGCGGGTGCTGAGCAGCATCTTCCGCGAGCTCCTCCCCTCGGTGACGGAGGGCACCATGGCACACCTCGAGGCACTGCGGGTGCGGGAGTTCAAGGATGTGTCGGACGGCGACAACAACTCCGACGGCGGCGATGACTCGGACGACGACTCGGACGATGACTCGGACGAATCTGGCTTCGACGAGGAGCATGATCACGATGAAGGGCGCCACGAGGCCGATTCCAGCCGCCTGCGTTCCCGTATTCGAGAGTCTGGTATATCTCTGGAGACAAACATAGCGCACCGCCGGCTACGGGGCACCAACTCTGTCTGCGACTCGTGCAACCGCCATCTTTCCTTTTCCAACTGGTATCGCTGCAACCGCTGCGCGGACTTCGATTTCTGCGGCTCCTGCCTCCTTGCTCAACACGCGACCCACTTTAATGCGGCGCACAGCTTCACCGACATGTCAGAGCTCAAGAAGAGCGGCGCGGAGGAGGGCTCCCGTGAAGACGTAGAGAAGGGAAAGCAGTCGGTGTACACTGCTAACCCAAAGCTTCTCGCCGTGGTTCTCCGCGCCGTTCCCGGAGCAGTGCGGCTGAGCTCGGAGTCGGAAGTCCCTCTGATTCGCTACTACTGTGTGGAGTTCTTGGCGCGAGCGGTAAATATCGCAACTCCGCAGCAGCTGATGGACAGCGGTATCGCCAGGACCCACATTTGCGGGACCATCGATACGGCCCTCAAGAACCCCCACCTGCTGACGTACTTGGGTATTTTCATTGTAAAGAAGCTGATGGAGAAATTGCCAAAAGTGTACACAGATCTGCTCATCCGAGAGGGAATCACGCACAACTTGCAGAAGCTGAAGACCTCTCTCTCTGCTACAGCAAAGCGCCAACGCGGCGAGCCGGAGGCGCTTTCCGTTCCATGGTGGAAAGATGTGATTGTGGAGGAGGCGAGCAAGTTGCTGGGGTCCTTCCCCGCCGGCCGCGGAAAAGAGCGGTCCCAGAACCTGCAGCGCGTGTGCCGCTGCCTCAAGGAAAACAAGCTGAAGGAGGCCTTGACACTGATGCGGGCGGTGCTTGTCACGGACGTTACCACCTTTGAGTTCATCTCCGGCAACTTAGTGCACAGCCTGAGGGAGGCGCTGACGAAGAGCAGCAGTATTCTCGATATCGCCATGTTCGTGCACATGCTCTCGTCCGCCACAGGCGCAGGGAACGGCGAATCCACGCCGCTGCTGAAGTTGCTGCGACATCTCCAGGGGATTCTCACGTATCTCGATACGTTCGAGTCCCCCAAGTTCGGCAGTGTGGAAAACACCCAGTCCAAGATTAACATTCGCCTTATCCCTGACGGTACAGAGGACCGAGACACATCCGGACGACAGAGTATTAACGTCGCCGTCGAGCCGCTGGCCGACATCAGCACCATTGGGACGTTTGTCGCCCAGAAGCTGCTGCACATCCGCTCTTCTCGCAGCGGCCCCGAGGAGAGCGACGAGGAGCAGTCGGACGAGACCTCCTCGGTGTGGCTGCGGTACGAAAACAAGGTCCTGCCTCCGTCCATGACCATGGTGCAACTCATCCAGATGCTGTCCGACGCCAAGAAGGAGACCAAGAGGCCGGGATCCGCCAACGGCACACGAGAGGAGTTGCAGGATTCAAAGAACACGGTGCTGTACTTCAGCGACGTGGCCTACACGGGATCGCGCTACGAGTTTGTGTCGGTGGCCCCCAAGGTACCGACGGAGGCCCGCACAGACGATATACAGCTGGTGCTGCCGTCGAGAGACACGTACCCCCCGGCTGCGGGCTACGTGACGCGACGGCTCCAGATGAAGTTCCCCTGGAGTGCTCCTTTCCTGCAGGATGCACAGAAGGACGTCCTGATACTGCTCTCCGTCCTCAACGAGGTAACAATCCGCTGGGGCGATATTGAGCCGCACGTCCGCGAGGGGGTCCTGGCGCGACTCAAGGATCAGCCGCGGCCCAAAGATGGGGTTCTCCACCCCCCGGCACTCCCTCTCTCGGAATTCTGCCACCAGAAGCTGAACAACAAGGCGATGCGGCACTGCTCTAACTTTTTGCTGGCCGGACAGCATCTGCGGACCTGGGCCGTTAACTTGGCGCTAGACTGCCCCTTTCTGTTCTCGCCGTCGACACGGAAGTTTATGTTCGACATTGGATTCTGCGGGACAATCCGCTCTATTGTGCGCCTCCAGCAGCGCATCGGGGACTACGGTGTGCTGGACCGCAGCTCGGCAGATCACAACATGGCGCGTTCGTTTCGTCTGCGCCGCGTCAAGAAGCGTGTCTGGCGCGATGCGCCGATGGAGTTCGCGCTGAAGCTCTTTGGCGGCCCCCGCACCTCGGGGTCCGTCGCGTTGGACTTTGAGTTCTTTGGAGAGGCAGGTCTCGGCTCCGGTCCCACGAAGGAGTTCTACACGTTGGTGGCGGAAGCACTGCGGGAGCGGAAGATGAACCTCTGGCGCTCCTCTGACGAGCCAGAGGACGCCAAGTACTTCACCCCTGTCAATGGGTTGTACCCTCGCATCTGCCCCTTCGGGGCTGCGGAGGACGCTGCCGCGATGAAGGAGGTGGAGAAGCACTTCTCTGTCGTCGGTCGCTTCATTGCTCGGGCGCTGCTGGACGACCACGTACCGTCGATGCACCTCTGCCCCGCCTTGCTACATCTGCTGCGCGGTGACTGCTGTGGCCTGGACGATATCCGGGACATTGATCCGGATGTTCACAAGCTCCTGCAGGCCATCGTCGTGGCGCACCACAGCGGCACCGGGGTGATACACGTGGCGGGACAGAAGAACGGGTACCCCATCGAGAGCCTGGATCTCGACTTCACCCTCGGGGGCATCTCTCTCCTGCCGCAGGGGAAGGGGGAGGACACGGCCGTGGCGGCGTCCAACATGATGGCCTACTGCGACGCGGTGGTGGAAGCGATGCTCAAGTGCGGTGTGGAAAAGGCGGTTCTGGCCATGCGGAAGGGATTTGACGACTTCATCCCCCTCTACGCCCTGCAGATGCTGTCGGTGGAGGAGATCCAGGAGGTGATTAAGGGGCATGACCGGCTCGTCACACGCCAAGAGTTTGCAGAGAACTGCCTCGCGGACCACGGCTACACCCTCTCGTCCCGCCCTGTGCAGTGGCTGTTCGATATTCTGTCCTCCTTCACCGTGGAGGAGCAGAAGGCCTTCTTTCTTTTCCTCACAGGCTCCAGCAACCTCCCCATCGGAGGCCTCGCGAGCCTTCACCCGAAGCTTACCATCGTCCGGAAGAGCACCACCAGCGGCGACAAGGTGAAGGAGTCGGACCAGCTGCCGAGCGCCATGACGTGCCAGAACTACCTGAAGCTGCCGACCTACGAGTCGATGGAGCAGATGGAGGCAAAAATTAGACAGGCAATGCTGGAAGGGAAGGGATCCTTTCACCTGACGTAGGTTCGGCACCCTTCCAGGTGTTGATTTCCCGCCGCCAGAACAGAGGATGCTGCAGAAGAGGGCGGAGCAGTGCCGGCACACATGACGTTGGCCACGGACAACGCCGTACACACAATCAGCCATCAGCAGGTCCACCGGCTTGAAGGCACACACGAAAAGAAGACACTGCAGCTTCTCTGCTGCGGTCCCTTCCCCTCACTCCTATTATACCAAAGCCGGAGCTTTGATGAAATGAAAAGACTATAGCGAATCAGCCGTACTACTACCATGCAAAGCACGTACATATATATTCCCAAAAGTCCATTCGTACCGTCCTCGCGGCGCATGCCGCCGTTAGATTCCTTTTGACATGATGTCCCCCCTCCTGTCTACTTGATTGGTGCTGCTTCTCTCTATCTTGTTGATGGGCTCTTTAGTAGCTTCACGGCGCTGTGGATTGCCACGAAGGGTCCCCTATGTGTTGTTCGAGAATCTAACAACACGCCTCTCACCGTACTGCTCCAAGCTCATTTTAATTGCCGTTGGACCCTTCTTTGACACACACGGCTCACTCGAGCCTTCGTCTCTCTCGTCTCCTTCGGGGCTCTCGGATGTCGTCGACGGTGTGCATGCGCACCAGGGAAGACATAGGCTGCACCCAGCCAGCCTCTTCTGGGCAGCCCGGCCCCAGCCCCAGCATTATGCCTCTCCCAGAGACGATGCACTCGCTGCGGGCCATTGGCATCTCGTCGCCTGTGGCGCCGCACACCCTCAGCGCCCAGCTCGCCTCCGGACTGAGCACCGCCTGCTTTTACCCGTTCGACGTGCTCAAGACCCGTTTTATGTCGCAGGACGGCACCGTGGCCAGGCAGCACAACGGCATGACGTACCACTCCATGCGGCAGTCGCTGCTGACGATCTACCGTGAGGAAGGGCCCCGCACGCTCTTCCGCGGCCTCCCTGTTGCGCTCTGCGGCGCAATGACGGCGTGGGGTTTGTACATGGCGTGCTACCGCTTCTTGTGCAACGCCACAGAGACGACTTCATACCTGGGCCGAAGCGGCGTCTCGATGCTCGCCAGCATGATATCCACCCTTGTTTCGTGCCCCATCTTTCTTATCAAGTCTAGAATGCAGCTGGAGGAGGCAACAGGGAAGCACCGCCACTACAATAGCTTCCGCTCCGGGCTGCGGCACACCATTACAACGGGAGGGGTCCGCTCCCTCTGGCGCGGCGGGACGCTGCATCTCTGGCTGGTGTTTCCCTATTGCTTCAACATCCCGACCTACGACTTCCTAAAGGCGCAGGTCCTCCGGTACCGGGGGAAGGAGGTCGGGTCGGAGCACTATGCCATGAGTTTACCCGAAGTGGCGCTGTGCTCCGCTGCGACGAAGGTGGTGGTGCTCCTGCTGTCCCACCCCATGATCATGGTCCGCGTGCGGCTGCAGGACCAGCGCTCGTTGAGCGGCCCCATCCAGTACGCCCGGGTGTCGCAGAGCGTAGCAACGATTCTCCGGACCCAAGGGGTCCTCGGGATGTACCGAGGCTTCTTCACCGCTCTGGCTCACACAATGCCCCGCTCAGTGATGCACTATGTGGTGTACGAAAAGACGCTCAACATGCTTATTTCCAAGTAGCATAGGCCCCTGAGCCATTGGGTGCTGCAAGCCACCGATGTAGAGGAGTGGGTTCCCTTTGTGGTTGCGGGGGTACAGACCTCCTCGGTGGGCCTGCGACACCTTTTTCATCAGATTAAAGCATTAATTTGCATTTGCATTGAATAGTACTTGCAGAAAGTAATCAGCGAGAATCCTACGAAGGGCGGAGCTGGACTGTGGCTGCGAAGCTTGCTTGCCTTGCAGGAAGGACATGGGCAACGAACCTCCTCGAACGAACAGAGTAGTATGATGTACTACGGTGACGCCATAATAGGATGGCAGTCTCCTCCGTATATCTTGCACTTCCTACGCCTACCCTTGTATCTCGTGTGCTGTCGTTAGGCAAATTGATAGTAGTATTTCACAGCGCTGCTGCATGAGTGCCTCGCGACCCACAGATGCAGTCGGCCGCACTGCAGCACAAGCGCCAGAGCCGCGCCCCACCACCGGTAAGCGGCAACATGTATATGCCTCGCAGGCAGCTGGCGCTGCCAGTACGCTACTTCTCCACCCCGTCGACGTCGTGCGCACGCGCTTCATATCGCAGGATTACACAGTGGAACGACGCCACAACGGCCTGACGTACCGCCGTGTGCTCGAGGCCTTCGCCCGCATCTACAAAGACGAAGGCTGGCGGGCCTTCTTCCGTGGCTGCCACGTCTCCATTCTGGGCTCGGTCTGCGCCTGGGGCGTCTACATGGCGTGCTACCGGGCCTGGACCGGGGCGTCCCGCTGCCCTTCGCCGTTGGCCGCTTCTCTGGGTGCCAGCATCGTCTCTGCTGCCGTGTGCAACCCGATCTGGCTCATGAAGACAAGGATGGAGCTGGCCGAAGGGGCGTGGGGTGGACGCGCTGCCGCACCGGCGGCCTCGCAGCCCTTTCTGACGCTCCGCAGCGGCGTCCTCTTCACCCTGCGAACGACGGGTCTGTCGTCCTTCTGGCGCGGCACGACGGCACAGATCCTCCTCGGCGTGCCGCATGCCGTCACGCTGCCCTTGTATGAGCTCCTCCGGCGGCGCCTGCTGCTCTACCGGGGTGAGAGTCCCAGCCCCAACTCGCTCCTTGACGTGGTCTTGTGCTCCACGGTGGCGAAGTCGTGCGTGTGCGTTGCCGCCCACCCGCTGCTGCTTCTCAAGACGCGCCTTCAAGATCACCGGGCCCGGCGTGGCCCTGTGCAGTACACGAGCTTGCGGCAGGCACTACGGACAAGCGTGGAGCTGGGCGGAGTTCCTGGCCTGTTCCGCGGGGTGGCCTCCTCGCTGCTGCACACTGTGCCTCGCGCCGTCCTCTTCTACGTGCTGTATGAACAGTGCCTCTACTGCCTTCCCAAGAGCCGTTAAATGATGTCTGCGCCGCTGCAGCCCAAGGAGGTGCGCGAGGACCTTGCCTCGCATACTCCCATATCCCTCTCCACAGATTCTAAGTGCTGATGCGTACAACTAAAGACCGTAGCTCGACTACACACCGTTTGCTTTTCTCACCGCGGGTTCGAATGCGCGACGGCAGCACTGCCGATGCCTTCATGCTGTATGTTGCTTCTTCTCCATCTCTTTGTGCTTCAGTTGTGAGTCTTATTCTTTAGCTTTTGAAGAAGAACAGACCAGCACACCCACCGGCCACGGAATACGGACGACACAGAGAGCTCCTTTTCCAGCTCCAGCGCGTCTTCCTCCTCATCTCACCCTCTCCTACAAGAAACATTTCAACCCGACCGTTGCCTTTCAGATTATTATTATTTCTATCCCACCAATTTCACTGTTCAACCGCTCTCTCTCTATTCCCCAGCGCTTAGCTATAAGTATAACGATAACAAGGCCAGGGTCCTCCTCATCCAGGCACAATGCCGCCGCCACCCCCCGCCGCCGCCCGTGGCGCTCGCGTCCCGGCGCTTCCTGCAGCAGACCCTCTCGCAGCAGCAAAAAGTCCAGAGCCGCAAGCACCAGCGGGATACGTCCAAGCCGCGGCCGATGGTCTTCAGCCGCAGTCCGACACCAGCGCCACGCTCCCCCGTCCCCCCCCGGCCAACACACTGCTGCTCCCTCCCTCCGGCCTCTCGTGCCGTCTCCGCGCCGCCGCTAAAGGGCTCGGCAGGTGTGAGCGGCCGCCGCACCGCCGTCTCCGTCCCGCGGCCGATGCGGTGCTCCCTCTCCCCCGCCGCGGCGCCGGCTGGCAGGACCACGACGCCGCCGCCCCCTCCTCCCGAGCACCACTCCAGCATCAGACCGTCTTGCAGACGGCTCTCCGTCTCCCACTCCGCATCACCCCCGCGGCACCGCCGCTGCTGCTCCTGCACCCCCGCGGCTGTCTTTCTCGTTTTCTTTCAATGACGGGTCGCCCTCTGCCACACGCAGGGTCTCGGGGCGGCGGTCTACTCCCAGACGGGCATCTCCGCCCGGGCGAGTACTCTCGCAGGTGTCGCCGCGGCGCGTCAGTCCACCAGTTGGTTTGCTCCCTCGAGCGTCCACCGGCACCCCGCGGAGTCTGTTCCCGTTGACCTCGCAACTGCTGGATCGCACTCCGCCCGCCGTCCCTGGGCTCTTCGCGACTCCCAGCAGCTGCATCTACCCCCCAGCCCCGGCGGCGACACCCTGTACCGCCACCGAGGCAAGCCAGACCCCCTCCCGGCTCTCCATCACACTGCTGGCCCAGCCAAGCTGCAACGAGCATTCACTACAGTGCAGTCCGCCGTGCAGGCCACTGCTACCCGCCCTTGCACCGCCCAGCACCCGGTCGATGGTGGCAGCCTCGTTGTCGCAGCCGCGAGGGGCAGCGCCGGCCGTTGCTCGCAGGGTGGAACCAGCGCCCCCTGAGCTCGGTGGCGCACACCCGGTTCCTTCTGAGCAGTCTGCACCGAGCTGCTCTGCGCTGGCCTCACAGGAGGTGCCCCACCAGCCGCGGAGCGCCACCGGATCCACCGAGGAACGACCTCGGATGGATGTAGGCGGGAGGAAACTGCAATTTGCTCTAGCGGAAGCTGAAGAGGAACCTATACCAGGGGAAGCTGAAGAGCAAGCTGCACCAGCGGAAGCTGAAGAGGAACCTATACCAGGGGAAGCTGAAGAGCAAGCTGCACCAGCGGAAGCTGAAGAGGAATCTATACCAGGGGAAGCTGAAGAGCAAGCTGCACCAGCGGAAGCTGAAGAGGAACCCGTACCTGCGTCGGCTGAAGAGCAGCTCAGTACTGTTGAAGTACACGTTTCCCCTGTTGAATTAATAATGGATGAGCCGAATCCGACGGATCCAGAGGGGCCCACGCCCCACGCCGTGGCGGTGGATGCGGTCCCCTTGGCGCCGCCTGGGGAAAGTTCTACGGCGCCTATGGATCTCGGGAGGAAGAGAATGCGCAGCGGCACCGGCTCGCCCTCGCCGTCCCTCCGGTGCCGGGAGGCCCCAGTATGTGTCGAGCACACCAGCCCTCTGCGTTCAGCGGCCCCAGACCCGTCCACCACGCGGACCAGTGCCGCACTGCCGTCGACTCTCCCCTCGGAAGTGCGTGAGCAGGAGCTCGACGGCGAGGACCCGGCGCGTCGCTCTCCCTCGCTGACCGCGGAGCACGCGGTGCAGAGTGTGCTGGCCACCGCTGCTACCGCGTGCCCGCGGTCCACCACCCGGCCCCGCGGGGCGCCGTCGGAGGACAGCCGTGTGGTACTCCGCCCATCTCCCCCACTGCCGTACCTCCCCGCCTCCTTCTACGAGGTGGAGCGAGAGATTATTGCCATCGCCAACTCCAGCCCGCGTGTCTCGGGCCTGCTGGCCGCCGCGGGGCCGCTGGTGAGCACGGACGCCATGAAGATGACCCAGGACCTCCCTCCCCCGCGCGTGAGCATCGATCTCCTCGCAGTGCCTCGCAGCGCGCCTAACAGCGTGTTGACGTACCCGCACGGGGAAGCGCCCCCCGTCTCTCCGGCCATCGCCATCCCGCTCCCCCCACCCTGGCGGGACGGCGCCACGCAGACGCCGTTCCCCCACGTCTCCCCCCCGTCCTCGGCGCTGCCACACGCTGTGCCCGTCAGCGTCAAGCTCGCCCAGCTGGACGCCGAGCGGGTGAAGGGTGGCCTTCGCCTCGTCGCCACCAACACGGCCGACGCCACCGCCAAATCGGCGTCGTGCAGCGGCCTGCGGGCGTCGCCGCCGGAGGGCCGCTGGACGCCGTACCCCCGCACCCCAGCGGGACGCCGAGACTCCGCCTGCGGGCCGGATCCCCCCAGTCTGTCGGCCGATAGCGAGGAGGTACTCCCAGAGCCCGGACCGCTGGACATCCTCGCCATCTCTCCCTGCCGTGGCGTGGTCGCACGGGTGTCGGCGGACCCAAACCGAGGCGAAGAGGCCCCCTCAAAGGGAGAGGAGCTGGCCGCCGCGCTGGTTATGGAGGCTGAGGGAATGAACGAATCCATGCGTATTTCCACCGAGTCCGATCCGGGCACCGGCTGCGCTGACGTACCCCAGCTCGACGAGGACGCAACGCAGGAGGAGGAGAAGATGGTAGAAGCTCAGCCCCGCTGCGCCATGCGGCTTGGCAGTAAGGGAGAGGAAGAGGGAGAGGAAGAGGGTGACGTGCCGGCGGAACCGTGGCTAGCGGAGACGGACTTGATCTCCATCGACGCCACCGACGACGACGAGGAGCCGGCGGAAACGAAAGGCGCCGACATGCTGTGGCAGCCCAGCGCAGCAAAGAAAGTCCGCCGCAAACGTGGCCGCGGCGTCACGCCGCGCGTCCAGCGGAAGCTGCAGGTGAAGAAGCGCTGTCACCGCTAATCCAACCCGAATCGCCCCCCCCTCCCCCTTCCCACTTGCCATGGACGGACAGGGCAACGAGCCTGTATCATCAGTTCAACATCCACCTCAGGTGGAACTCCCACCTGGGTGGGTTCCACCCTGGAAACCTGCCCTGAAAAAAACAACACAGAAACCGCACAGACACGCAGGTGGAGATCATGCTCACCTATCGGAGGCGTCGCTAGTGGCTCTAGCCGCTGCGCTGCTAGCAGAGGTTCTGGTGCTGGTCTCTCGCCTCTGGGGATAGATCCTCGGTGGAAAGCCGGCCCTTTCACTACGACTACACTTTCTATTATTTTTCAGATTTCAACAGCTTATTTTTTGTTTTATTCCTTTTTTTTTTTCTTTTCACCGCTCACCTCATCAATCACCAGATCGAGGCCGTTTGGGTACCCTGTACGCTTCTTTCCTTCGTGTACCTCAGATCGCCTTCACCTACAAGCAAAAACGCACAATACCCAATAGTTCCTGTTGGATGGGTGAGCAGAGCTGCGGGCGATGCCCGCCCCCGTCACTATCCCCCTTTATTGTCTCTGTTGCAGTTTCATTGCCTTTTCTGCTGTACTCTCCCATTTCTTCTGTCGTTGGTCCCGGGTTCTTTTGTGCGTGTTACAGAGCCGTAGGGTAGTTGTTTTCGTGTTCCTCTTTTTATTTTTATTTTTCCTTGGACAGACGTACCGCTTTAGTACTTTCACATCAAAGTTTTTTTTTATTTTAAAGCTCCTGCCGGTGTTTTAGGGCCTTCACAACGAAGCTAAGCTCTCTCTATCTCTATCTCAATTGTCACGGCTCCCTCTCAAATTGAGGTAATCTCGAACCCATATTCCTATAGGTATTCCTTTTGGTATTCATTTTTCAGTATGTCGATGCGCCACCACTCTGCTCTGACGGCACTTTTTCCGGGGCGCCATGCGTGGGGTGCCCTGCGGTCCCTGGGGAGCAAAGCAACGATGAGCTTCGGGATCGATCCCGCCAAGCTCGACCTCCAGCTCTCCCTGGACAAGACTGACTTCGCCGCCATGGCCGAAGCTACCGCTGCCGCACAGATGAAAGAACGCCAGGTGATGGAAGACATCCTACGCAGCTCCAGCACCGTGCCAGCAGCCGTCGCCTCGTCCAGCCTCACCAGCGAGGGGGCGAATCGCACTGTTCGTGGTGTGGTTGACGCCGGAGCGGTGCACGACAGCCGTAACCCAGGTGTCGCTTACGCCCAGCATAGGGCCGAGAATCCTGATGTGCGATACACCCTACTAGACGCTCTCAACGACTGCACGGTGACCAACAACTGGGCCAAGGCGTATGGAATGTTCGACAGCGCGCTCAACAAGGCCCTGGCGGCGGTGCCAGCTGGCCGCAGCGAAGGCTTGGAGGGTGTTTTGGAGCCGAGCAAGGAACACTTCGCTGCGCTGTATCAAATTAATGCAATGTCGCCTCCCGGGCCGCTCGGCGGTTCGCGGAACAACTTGGTAGGGGTGATGCGGTGGCGCTGTTTCCACTACCTCGCACTGCTGCGGCTGCTGGTGAAGTGCAACCGCTGGAAGGAAGTAGCGGCAGTGTGGGATGTGCTTCACAGGATTGGGGTTGTCAAGTTCCATATGGATGCCAAGTTCGCTAACAGCATTATATCGACGATCCGCCGAGGAACCTCGGGGGACCACAGTGCCGAGGAGGTCGCGGACGACGAGATCAAGAGCTCGCCACTGGAGGTCGATGCTGGAGCGAAGGCCACGGCGCGGCGAATCGTGCTGGAGGTGGAGGCGGTTGCGAAGGAACGAAATTTGAGGCTTAACCGGTCCAACGTGGCGACGGCGCAGCAGGCGCGGATTGCGGAGGCCGTTCGACAGGCTCAGGAGCAAGGTGCCTCTCTTGACTTCGACTTGGATGCAGAAGAACCCACCAAACCCGGACTCGTAGCTGCTGGAGATTTCACTGGGCTACTGCGGCGGGCCACCTCGCACCGAGCAACGAACCAAATCCTGGAGGTGATGGAGCGGCTTGGTCTGGCGCTGGATGGAACGGCGTATGCCTGCATCATTGCCTCGTTGCAGAACCCACTGTACCTCGTGGAGAACGCTCTTCCGGAGGAGCTCCAGTCCAACTACGCTACGGACGGGTCTCAAAGCTCATCGCGGCCATCACCTGAAGAGATTCAGTCCGGGAAAGAACGGTACGAGCTGTACCGCCAAAAGCGCGTGAAATCGGCTCGCGAGTGGTTTGAAAAGTGCCCACGAGATCAGTGGAACTCTATGCTATTCAACGAGTACCTCTACTTACTGAGGGGGAGGGATCAGGCCTCCGAGTTCGACCGGGTGCTGACGCTCTTCCGAGGCAGCCCTCTCTTCTCGGAGGCGGCACTGCGGCCCAACGCCCCGCAGGAGACCATCCCGCCACCGCAGTGGAAGGCTGCTCCCGATGCAAAGACGTATGAGCTGCTCTTGTATCGCGCCCGCTACCTTCACCAGTGGCAGGCGATGTGGGACCTGCTGGATGAAATGCGGAGTGAGCACGTCCGCGGCACAGGACGCGTGTACCAGATGCTTATGGCCGAGGCCAAGGTTCATCCCCCGACGGAGCTCCTTGGAAATAGAGAGGGCATTGCGAGACTGACCATCGACTTGTACTCTGAAATGCGAAGCCAGCACAAAGACATTCACTCGGTGGACAGCCACATTGACGTCATCAATGCGTGGAGCGTTACACGCCGGAGACAATAGCAACACTCTCTTGACGGTGTATGCAACTCTTGTAACTCTTCACATCCATCAACTTCATTATGCACAGACGAACGAAAGTCAATTCTCTATCTTTTCGTTTGTTTTAGCATCAGAACATAAGGGCCATCGGCCCGGATATTTTCCTTTGTTCTTGGAACTGGACCTCTGCATTGCCGTATGAATAACAAGCCACTCTTTGACTGTAGCGCCAACCTCTTTCCCTCCCACTCTACTCCCTCCTCACACGTGCGATTTCTATTGGCTCAGTATAGTTGAATGGAAAGAAAGCGCCAGGGCACCATGGCTTCACCCGAAGAGCTGAGCAACAGCCTGCACTATTACACCGTATCGCTGTACGATGTTCCCTTTGATCTCCCGTTAAATGTGATTGCGGAGGGCATCGTCCCTCGCGAGGATAGCGTGCGGGTCACGGCCCTCAAAGCTGCGCATCAACTCCAAATCGTGCCGCACCAGCTGCAGGTCTATAAGGAACCCTTAAAAACGAAGTTCGGGTACGCTAGCTATGCCGTTCTCTGCCCGGAGAGCACAACTCGCGAGGCCCATGATGCTATTCACCAGGGTATCTTGGAGTGGATAGACGTGGAACTTACCGCACAACTGCTCGTTCTACACTGCGCTACGAAGCTCGCCCAGCCTCGTGAATGCTTCAGCTCGACCGTCTTTATTCGGGCGGTGGATCGCCACTGCCAGATCTTTGAGGGCGTCGGCGACAAGCTGAAATTCCGCTGCTTCGTGCTCTCCAAATTGGCCTTTCACCCCTGCAAGGAGGCGGCAGTTCGCAATGCCGGGTGGGTAGAGACCCGGGATGCCGCGTGCGACACACCCTGGCCCGAGCCGTGTGCCAAGATGTCGGTGGAATCACTCGCACCAGTGGAGATCCTCTGGGTGAAGAAGATGGTGCCGGCGGCCCCCCCGGTGCTGCTCACAAATAAGGACGTCAGCACTACTCAGATGGATCCAGCCGTCTGGCGCCCGTTCCTAGTCAGTGGCCTTAGCCCTCTCATTTCTGTTGAGTGAATCTCACAACTCAACCCGTTTAAGCAATCAAACAAACAAACAAACAAAAAAAAAACGAAAAAAAATACTCAAAAACCAACAATGGATAACCAAGCAGTATGGCATCGTTCCCGTCTTTACCAACACTCTCGTTGATGCGCTGATTCGTGGTGGCAGCTGTGATGCTCCAATCTCTCTACCATTTTCCCCTCTACCCCCTCTCTCTTCGCTTCATCTTCTGCTGCTTGAAGCCGTCAACTCGCCTGGGTGAACACGAAGCATTCTCCCTTGTGCTTCAACCTTAATCTTAACTTTCAAACTTTTTATTTTCTTCGCCTTCACCATGTTGTCCGTGGAAACCGCTGATCGCATCTTCAAGGCGATGGAGGTACCTGACTGGGTCATGTACAGCGGGGCGCAGAAGACCTACCAGGTCTTCGGGCCTGCCGCTGACGCCCTCAAGGAGGCGATGCTGCTGAACTTTCCCGTCCTCCACCGCCTGGTGCAGCTGGTCGAGAACAACACACACCCTCTGGCCCGCCGCCTCCCGTGCCTCGACCCCTTCTACGTCTTCTTTGGCATTCTTTGCTACAGTGGCATGATGGCGGTGGCGTACGCGGTGGGTCGCCTTGCGGGTAAGCGGGCGTATAAGATGTTCGGTATGCTGCACAACTTCTTCCTCTTCGCCCTCTCTCTGTACATGTGCTTGGGCTTCGCGATTGGAGCCCGCGCTGCGAACTACTCCCTGTGGAACAACGCCGCCGGCACATCTCCCGTGGAGTGGCGGATCGCCAAGATTGGGTGGATCTTCTACCTCTCCAAGATTCCCGAGTGGAACGACACGGTCTTGATGCTCCTCAAGCAGAACTACCGCCAGGTCAGTTTCCTGCACGTCTATCATCACATCTCTGTCTTCATCATCTGGTGGTGCGCTGCCCGCGTCGCTCCCAGCGGTGATGTGTACTACTGCGCCATGGTGAACTCTGGGATTCACGTGATCATGTACGGCTACTACTTCCTGACCCTTCTATTCCCTACTGGCCCCGTTCGCGATCAGCTGAACAAGTGCAAGTTTATCATTACCAAGGGTCAGATGACCCAGTTCGTATTTAACTGCTGCCAGTCGGTCTACGACCTGGTGTATCTGCCCCGCAGCGAGCTCCGGTACAGCCCCTTTCTTCTGCAGCTCCTCTTCTGGTACATGATTACCCTGCTTATTCTCTTCGGCAACTACTTCATCAAGAACAGCCGCATGACCGCCAAAGGAAAAAAGACCGGCAAGGCAAAGGCCGCTTCTCCAAAGTCCGTGGCTGCGGGGTCTGGAATGACCAACGCTCAGAAGCAGGCTATGAAAAAAGAAGAAACAATAGAAAAAATGCCACCACTTCCCCCTCTCCCTCTTTTTCTATTTACACCCCCTTTTTGCGATTTGTGTGAGGCTATATAGTTGTTCCATTTTTTTTTTCAACATGACTCATTCTTGTGACCACAGTCAAGTTCGCTACTCCCAGCGGCGGATACTCTGGTAGTTCTTCTTTGTTCGCTATATTTCCGTTTCTTGCTCGTTTGCGTCGTGGTCGGCGGCGGGAGCGCCCCGCTCTGATGGGGGATGCCGTGTAGTTGCGTCAGCGTTTTTTTTTTTCTTTTTTTGCCGTCCGAGTTGGTACAGTTTTTTTTTTTTTTAATTTTTTTGCCGCATCTTTTCCTTCTTTAAACAACTCGCGATAAACTGCGGCTTCTGTGTGTTGTCCGAGGACAGGGGACCAGCACTACTACGGATGGGGCTCACCTGACCACGGCACACATGCGGCGCCCCACGACCGTATTTCTCTACCACTGCCTGCGCTGCAGCACTCCCGTTCCCCCACGGGATCCCTCCGCCAGCCGTGGCGTGGGCGAAGCGAACCCCCGGGGCTATAGCCGTCGTTTCGCCGTACGTACGCACTTAGGGTAAATGAATGCTCTTGTATGAGATCATAATAAATAAAATCCGTAGGGCCAGCAATCCGCTGCACCCCTTATCTGCACTAGGCTTGCTATTCGGTGGATGGTTCCGCAGGCGTGACAGCGGTGCTCTCTCCTTCAAGACAGCAGCCTGTCGTAGTACCTCCTCCTCCGTGCGAGGTGTGATGGACGATGAAGATGCACGCATTTTCCAACCACTTCTCCTTTTTTTTTTGTTTTTCTGTTGATTTTCTGTTTTCTCTGAGCTGTTCGTCGCCGAAAGCTGTCCACGTGTTTGATACTGAGGCGAGAAGCGCCACACGAAGAGGACATCACGCTAGTGTTCTTGCGGTGTCCTAAGCGAGCTGACAGAACAACCGTTTGACGATCTTTCTGGCTTGGCCGGAGAGAGCACGACGCACACATTTCTCTTTCCCTTGGCTTCGTAGCACAGCTGTGGGAATATAGTTCGGTATATACATTATTTGATACTTAGTACTATTGCGAAACTTCGCACTTTGTTTGGTTTTATCGCATATATACTTGTTATTACTGTCCTATCCTTGTTTTATTTTTATCTAGGCCTTCTCCTTTGCTGCAGCACACAACCTTATTCTCCCATTGTTGTTGGCCAGCGCTCATGATATACGATCCCGTCCCGGAGGGCCCGCTGCCTGACGAGAAGGAGATTTATCATGGAATTCAGCTGCTGCAGTCTCGCAATAACTCTCAATTCTTGCGCTGGCTGGATGTCAACGAGACCCTTTACGTGGTAGACGTATGTGGCAACACGCTGCTCCACTGGGCTGCTGCCCTAGGGGATCTCAAGGTGGTCGCACATCTCATCGACGAAGGGCTCGACATCAACGCCCGAAACGCAGTCGGCTCTACCCCAATTCTTTGTGCGGCTGCCTCGTGTCGCAACCCCGGCGCGGTCATTGACTGCTTCATGCGCCGCGGTGCTAATACAGATGTCGTGAACCTCCGCAACGAGACCATGTACAGTTTGCTGGAGCAGCGAAACCTTCAGATGCTCAGCTCCATGTTCCAGTTGCTCAAAACAGGGATGGAGGACTGCCCGAAGCTATTCACGTCCTCCGGGGTGGCGAAGGGCGGCGGCGTGCCGTTCGCCCAGCGCGGCCAGCTCGGCTCTGGGGAAGCTATCCTCCCTATCAACAACACAGTCCATTTTAAGCGAGAAGGAACAACAGATTTTTCTGGTACCATGGACGGCACCGGGACGGACACGATCCTCTCGAACTCCTACGGCGTCGGATATCTCGGCGGGTCGTATAATGTGTTCACCTACTCCAGTGCCTCCGAGGCGCAGGGAGCAATGGGCTGCAACGGAACCTGCCCAGCCAGCCGCCGCCTCATCGACAAGGACCGGCGCATGTGCCTGCTGGAGGAAGAGCTGGGCAGGGCCAAGATCATCAGCGAGTACTGGGTAGACCTGTTCTTCCTCACCTACGAGGGGACAGCACCGCTGGGGAGCGACCTTGAGCTGTATGAAAACATTCCACTGGATGAGCCGCTGCCCGACAATGTGGAGCGGGTGGTGGGAGAGCGCTTCGCGAATGGGCAGCGCTGGCTTCTGGTGCAGTGGCGGGACGAGGGGGGCGTCCCCCTCCCTGTTGGGGAGGAGGAGTGGGTGACGCTCCCGGAGGTGAAGCACTGTGAGGCTGTCTGCGAGTACTTCCTTACCTGCGACCAGACCGTCTCCTCGGAGGTGACCATGGAGAATAGCTCTATGCAATCTAGCCAAACGCCGCGGGCTCTGGACCCGAAGGAACGCGAAGAGTTGGAGATGGAGTTGCTCAAGATTGCTCAGCGGAAGCTCGAGAGCCCCTCCTCCAGCATGCGGCGCTCGCCTGCGACCAGCGCTCCTAAGGGATCCCAGCACACGTCACCCTGTACCAGCACCTCTTCTGCCATGCAGGACCGCAATTCCCCACGCAAGAGTCCTCGGAGGAGCACCGGTAGCGGCCTCTTCTCCTCGGGTCTGTCCAGCTCCAATGACCTCCGCCGTCTGGAGCCACCTTCCAGTGGACGCTTCAAGATTCAAATCCCACCGAGCGTTCAGAACAGCAGCCGCGACCTCAGCCCGCTCCATAACCCCCCTGTTGCTGCCCGAAACGCCTCCCCCAAGATGGACCTCAGCAGGAAGCCCACCCTGCCCCGGACACCTTCCCAGGTACAGCTGTCCAAGACACCTGCCGTCATTCCACCACTCCCTCCAGTTCCAATGAACCATTACAATATCGTCATCCCAGAAGAAGTGGAGAAGCCAGCCAAGGAGCCCGAACCGCCTGGCACTGGCTCCCGCCCTGGATCTCGCCGGGACGAGCCGGGCAGTCTCGGCGAGACGTGGAAGAACGCATCGTTCAACAACACCGTCTCCAGCACGAACAGTGAAATGTACATCCCCACGCTAGGGGAGATTGCCATGAAAGGGGGGTACAAGCCGCTGGGGGTGGACACCCCACCTCGGCCCACTTCTGGAACGAGAGCCTTCCGCAATCTTTTTGTCAAGGAGGACATCGGCTACACGCCGACCAACCTTCGACCGCAGTACCGCCGGGGAAATGTCGTGCTCTCAAACCGACAGAAGCAGCAGTACAACTTCCTGCGCCAGATATCCGTCATAGAGAAGTAAGCCGCCTCGGCAGTTGGTTGGTACAAGGTATAGAAAACTCTCTCGGTACCCTCGAGTAGGCTGTTTCTCCCATTGATTTTGTACACATGCGTGGGAATGCAGTTCCTCTCGTTATTGTTTGACCCGATTCAAACCCAATGAAACACTGTTGGGCTTCCTGTTAGTTATGGATTAGTTTATGTTTTCTTCCCCCCCGCTCCCCCCTTTTCTGTACACTCACGCTTACAGTTACTGCCTGTCCATGCTTCACCACTGTGTTGTACCAGTAATCTTCAATAACACAATTCCACCTGTTGTAGCGCCTCGTGCACAGCAACCATTTTTCATAATGCGCGTCTGTGTGATACTGTGATACTGATGCTCTCTGTTCGTCGGATTGCCTTCGATTTTTCCTTTTTCCTTTCCTTCTACTTTCACACTTTCTGTGTGGGACAGGACGGGGCTCTGCTGTGCGTCAACTCCTTCGGTGCTGTTCTCCTCAACTCTCACTTCAAAAATACTCTAGTCCTCTTCACGATAAGTGCCACTCAACTACTCTACTGGGGACGTTAAGGTCTACGACGATCCATTCTTCTCGGTAAAAATAATAATCTAATCCTTAGAGGGTGCCATACAGACGTCCCGCATAACGTCTCTGTCATCATCTGCTTCATTTCGTCCGTACCGCTGAAGATATTGGATGTCCGTTCCCATGGACCGGCTGCGGCAGTGCATCGCAGAGTTGGAGGTGGCGAAGAGTCATCTGCATGCAAAGAACAGCGAGATGGAGAAGAAAATAGCTGGACGGTTCCAGCAGCTCCAGCAGCAGCTGCACCAGCGGAATTCTCATGCATCGCTGCCCTCCCCTATCCCTCGCTCTCACTGGGGCCGGATCGTAAGCGCCTCTCGTGATGACGAGCTGCCCAGACTGGATCAGCCGTCTCACCGCGGATCTGCGGCGACACGGATATCCAGCGCAATGACCTCAGCGGACGACAAAACAGACTCGAGCCTGCTGCACATGCTCAACCGCATCGAAGCGTGCCGAAAATCACTCGATGATCGCTTTCACGACCGCCGCTCCCCGTCGCCGCTGGCCGCCACACCGCGCACCGCCGCACCAGCAGCCCGCCGCCGGGTGAAGTTCCGCTCGCCGGCGATCCAGACCGAGTCCGATGAAAGGCCAGATCATTTCACCCCGACGACCACCAGGCCCTTCAACTCCGGCGGCATCAAATTCTGTGCAGATGCTCACTTCAACAGATGTATCGACGCCATGCGATCGTCGAACTGCTTTGAGCAGCAAGGAGCGGAAGGGATTGTGCTAGCAGCGGGAGACACTGTTTATTTTGAATAGCGTGCTATGGAACTCCTCTCGGAATTTTCTCTTTTTAACCGTCGCTTCAAAGAAAAGTGAGCACATTTGCGCTCTCTCTCATTTCTCTGCTATCGTAAAAAAAACCCGAACAGAATATCAACAACAACAACTACACCGGCGGGACGTTTTTTCTCCAACCTCGCGCTTCCATCTCTTCATGATGTTCCATGCTGTGCCGGCTCTTGCGTTGTCGCTCTCCTCTCTCTTCCCCTGATCTATTTTTCCTTCTCTCAATTCCTTCATTTTCTCTGCAAAATAGAAACAAAAGCCGATCTTTCTTCCTCTCCCTGTGCATGATGAGTAACATGGGTGACACTGCCGCGACCGTCCGCAAGGCGGCGGAGGAGCTGAAGAAGCTCAAGATAGCCTATGACAGTGGAGATACCGGCAAGTGCGAGGCGTTGCTGAAGTCTCTAAAGCGCGTCTTGGTTCAATTTCCCACCTATTTGTTCCCTAACGCGTTGAGCCCCACGCGAATTGAGGAGCTGATGCTGGCTCGCGAGGCCCTAGAAATTGGTGCCCTAGTGAGCGCCAAAACGAAGGACCTCGACCTCTTCGAGCATTATTTCAATCAGCTCCAGGTGTACTACGCGGATGTGCCTTCCGAGGACCTTCCCGAGTCCCCGCGGTACATGATGATTCTAGGCCTTAACCTGGTGCGCCTGCTGGTGGTCAGCCGTATAGCTCAGTTCCACACAGAGCTGGAGAAGATAACCCTTCTCCACGCAGGGGACCGCAATCAGTACATTCGATTTGCTATTTTGCTGGAGCGGTGCTCGATGGAGGGCAGCTACAAGAAGTTGCTAAACTCTCGCAAGCAAGCTCCGTCGAACGAGTACATCCCAGTAGTGGAGATGCTGGAGCAGACGGTTCGGAACGAGGTAGCCCGCTGCATTCCCAGGTCCTACAATGTGCTTTCTGTTCAAGCGGCCCAGACTATTCTCATGCTTCCCAGCCCGCAGCACGCGCTGGAAGTGGGCCGGAGCCAGGCCTGGGAGCTCTCTCCTGACGGTCGCTCCTTCGTGTTCACGCGCGAAGAAGAAGTATCCAAGACGAAGATCCCGTTTGAAGAGATGATCCGTCAGCACATCGACTACGCCGTGGACCTTCAGAAGATCGTGTAGCCAAGGCATCCCTCCAACCGTCCTCGTGCTGAACTTTATTACTCCTATTAAGCAGCGTTACAGTCACTGGTTGTACCGGACCGTGGCGTTGCTCATGCGAACCCAACAAAAGCAAACAAACAATAATGGGCCTCTTGGGACACGGTGGTCTAAACTCCCGGTTGTCAACTGAAGTAGCCACTGCTCTTTCTTCCCCTTTGGTTTGTGCTGTGAAACATTATATGACGCACCGAGTATAGAGCGATAAAGTTGGTGCGACCCACCGCTGGGCAGGTAGAATAGGGAGTTTTTGCCCACCACGTGACTGTGTGATCATCTGTATCTAGACTTACAAGGAACAGACCTTCAGCGATCAAATGATTCGTCAGACAGTAAACACGAAGCCGCCGGCACAACTCATTATTACCCGACCGAACAAGACAGAAGACAGGTTTGTCCGCCCGCGGCCAAAGAACAAGGCTGATGTCCGCCCTCACGGTCCTACCAATGCCGACGAGGAGTACCGCCTCGTGATGGACTGCCCACCGTACACCGAAAGCTTCAACAATCTTCTAAAGGAGAAGAGGGCCAAGGAAAATCCACATCGTCTGGTGAAGCTCGTCTGCGATCGAATGCAAGCCGAGTGTATCCCCATGAACACGACAACGTATAATCTGCTTATGAAGCGTGTTGTGCGGTACACGGATGGAGTGATATTTAATCTCTACGAAGAGCTTAAAGCCGAAGGCACGAAGCCGAGTTGCAGTGTGCGGCCAGATGCAGAGACGTTTCGGCTCCTCTTTCGCGCTTGTGAGCGTGGCGCAGAGTACAACAAAGCTTTCTTGCTCTACCAGCAGATGCGGGACCTCTTTAATCTGCTTCCCGATACCCCAATGTTCAACACTCTGCTGGGCTACTGCGCTGCTAGCAAGGATGTGGCTCAGGCGACTTACTTCGTTGAGGAAATGAAGGAGAACAACGTTCCATTAGACGTCAACACGTACAACTGCTTGATGAGTGTCCTCGTTGAAACAGCACCATGCAAGGAAACACTAAGGGTTTTCACGGAGCTCACCGATGATGGTGTGCAGCCCACCGTTCGGACTTTTAATATCGTGCTGAAGGCAGCGAGAATAAATGACGATTATGATCGAGTTTTCCAGCTCTTCGAGGAAATGAAGCGCCGAGGGGTGATTCCTGATGTGACAACGTACAACACGCTCTTTTGGATGTGCCAGCAACGGCTCGACTACGTTTTAGGCCGTGGGAAGTACAGCTCCGTGCATCGTACCCGTGAGCAGAAACTGCGCGGCCGAGCGTCCATAGCAGATCTTGTGATTCTTTTGCACGAGGAAATGACAGCGATAGGGGTGCAACCCAACACCTTTACGTACAACAAGCTATTGGGAGTTCTTGTAGATTGCAAAAACACAAGGATCTTTTACATTTACCAGCAGGTGCTAGACCTGTACGGAATGTACAAGAATGAGAAGCCCGTGCTCGGAAATCGAAAGGGAGACACCCCGGAGGATCTAGGAATGCCGGAGGGCGCTGTCCACCAAGCGGTTGAAGATGCCCTCGTGGCCGATGACCCGCGCGAAGACGGCCGTATCTGTGCCATTGGAGTGTACCCCAATCGTAGGACCTATCTCCTCATGATGATGGCGTGTGACTCGTTTGGTCCCCCGGAGAAATGCAAGTTTCTCTACAAGCACATGATAACGAACAAGATTACCCCCGATAAGGAGATCATTCTCTTGCTGCTGAAGATGTGCAGCACGATTCAGGACATGGAATGGGCTGACCATATCCTCAGAGAGGCGCAGAAGTACCGTCTAGTGATCGACACAGATGTGTACAACCGCTATCTAGCCGTGATGGCTGTCACTGGCAATGAGCGGATTCTAGAGGAGTTTGATTTGATGCGCCTCGGGATCAACTTGTTCGGAGCCAAGGCCGATATTGATACGTACAACACGATGATGAAGTGGTACGGCAATGCGGGCCGCATCGACGACGGGCTCGCACTCTTTTCTCGAATGAAAGCCGGGGCGGATGAAGTTGAGGCAAACACAGAGACTTACTGCGTTCTGCTTGATCTGTATAGGAAGAAGGAGGACCTAACCACTCCTGTAGAAATCATCGAGGAATACGCAAAGAACACACAGGTTCAGCCGCTAGGGAAGGAACTCTATTACAAGCTCCTACAGTGCTTCGCAGATTCGGACGATAGCCGTGTGGAAACCGTTTTTGCAGATATTCGGTCGGGTTCGCCAAACACGCTTATTTCTCCTATAGCCACTTTGAAACTCGATGAGAGGCTGTACAGCATTCTTCTGGAGTACTACTTTAGAAGGAAAGATTTCCAGAGAATGGTTGACACGTTCTCGGAGCTGAAGTCAAGTAACACGCTCGACATCGACTCATCTGTGTACAAGTCGATGTTCCAGATGTACAGGGAGCAAGGCGATATGAAGAGTATCACACGACTGTTTGATGAAGCGCGTATCACTCGTGTTCTCTTTGACGTAGAAACGTACAACGTTATCTTTTCTGCAATGGTAGATAGCAAAGACACCTTTGTTTTCGATGTCTTTAGGGATATGTATGAAAACAAAATACCACCGCATGAGACGACACTAGCTATTTTCATGCCTACAGCCGAAGGAAGGCAAATCTTGCACAAGGCCTTGGAGGACGGCCTCTTCTATCAGATCCCGCCGTTTACAGCTTTTTAGTATCATCAAGATCCTGCCATGGCACAACGCCGCCGTCCGTGAGCTGCTACCACTGTCTGGTCTCGCCGAACATACCACGCATCTGCGTTTGTTATTTGCTGATAGATATTGATATGATGTATTCAACCTCCCGTGAAAGTGAACTGAGTGGAGTATAGAAACAACGAAATTTTAAAAAAATGGTTTAACAGATTATTTTTTTTTAGCGTAAATTAAGTAGCTTATATCTGCGTGCTATTTTCGTTCCTCTGTACTTATTCCTCTTTTTTTTTTTGTTTGTTGTTTGCTGTTGCTGCTGTCGTTGGTAAATGTGAAGTTGCTAAGCTGTACCCTTTTGCTGGAGGACTCAGGCTACCCTTGAGTAAGGGGCTGTTGCGTCGGTTTACTCCCTGTCCAAATGGCGGAAAAGGCTGAAAAATTAATTCCTGTCTCTCGACACAGGCCCACATGTCACCAAGAAGTACAAACCGAAGCTTCTTTTGTGCCGAGCATGATAGATTTGACTCATACATATGATCCATTCGCCAGCGAGCAGTACAACAACCTGATTGAACTGCGCAAGATGATCCAGCGATGCATGCAGGAGGTTACGGGTACGGTGTACGACACCATAAGCTTTAAGGATATTCTGTTCAAGCTGGAGGAGTCGTTTCCGACAGATTTGCCGGTCACCGACATGCTACTGCTATCGTCGAAACTTTACCGACACACATGCGAGCTAGCTCGCTTGTTATCCTGCTTCTTTGCTGCCGTCTTCTCGGAGCAGAACGCAGATGAGCACTTTCACTTCATGGAGATACGCATCCTCCAGAAGGAGCTCAAGGACATGAAGCGCAAGCTTCAGGAGACGGAGGAGGAACAGGTGCGCTTGCAGAAAATGCTGAACAGTGTGGGCCAGGTGGCGATGGAACATGGTAAAGCTGTTGAATTGCTGGACAACCACAATCAGGCTCTGCAGCTGCAGACGAGCGCCTTGGAGGATCAAATGGCCCTTCTGTTTCACCAGCTCAACACGGATCTTAAGTCTCACTGCAAAGACGCCTACGACAAAGTATCGTCGGAGATGGAGTTTCAGGAGGGGCTGAACCCGACTAGAAACACCTTTCGTCAGACCATGGACAATCTTTCACAGCAGATCCGCTCCTCTCGAACGCTCATCTCGGAGGTGCGAGAGGCCCTCATGAGCTGCAATCAAGGCCCACGTACTGGGGAGGCGTATTCCGCGATAGAGCCCAGTATCCGATTTAAGTTAAAGATGCTTGATTCTAACTTTCAGCAGTTAGTTGGGCGATTTAACACGGTCAAAGACACCGTAGCAGAAACGGCGCACGAACTGATGAACGCTCTTCATGAGCGCAAAAAGATTCTGTATCTCTCGTTCCAGCATATTCGACTGTATGATCTGCAATCCACCAAACTGCGTCATGGCAAGGCCATTTTAACGGAGCTGCGCAACTATACGGGCGACCTGCTGAAGAAGATGCAGGTAACCTTTCCCCCGGGCGCTGTCACCTCCATTGATCGCATTGGCCGCATAACAACGCAGCGGTGGAAGGGCGGCTACATGCTGGAGGCGCTGCGACAGAAAAACTACTACGGCGGAGGGTCTGAAACGAAAGCCCCAACCGTGTCGCCACCCGTACCAGGGGACATGGATGGCGCAGTGGAAGACTCTGGCTCGGCACCTCAGACGGCGCGTACAGATGAACCCGCGCGGGACAGTACCGGGAAGGAGGCCAGCGGAGCCGTCAACGACACGACTTCGGACCTCCAAACGGGGCGCGTAGAGAACGAGATGTCGATGGTTGAGGGAACATCGACAACGCCGAACCTCGTGGCAGCGGCCGCGGGGGAAGGCGCGGGCAAGGCGCCGCCGAAGAAGAAGTTTTACATTCCGAAGGGCGGCATTCTCCCGCCTACGGAGATATTCTTGGACATCCCCAACAACGCCGTGCCGTTCGACAGTGTCCACCTCCTTATAGATCTCATAAAGTCCATTGACGCCGACTTGGACCGCCTCAACGCGTCCCTAACGCTGGACGACGAAATGTCCGCTTTCCTGCGCACTCTCACTCTCTCCGTGTCCTCTACCGTGCGGCTAGATGGGCCAAACAACCCGATGGATGACGGGACGAGCTTCGAGAAGTACGAGAACGCTATGGAGGCGGCGCTGCAGCCCACTGGTGGACTGTCTTCTGCTAGGCAACAGAAGACGTCCGTCTATTCGCTGCTCAACAAACAAGGCGCCGAGGCTAGTTCTACGGATCCAGGGCAGGTTTCCGTCTCCAATATTCCAGGCGTCACATCTGCTGGCGGCACCGACTCCCGCGTCTCAAAAGCCGAGCAAGCCCGTAGCGACGCCGTACTGGTACGCCAGGCGCAGCAGCTGCAGAAACAACAAGAACAAATCGCAAAACTGAACGATGACTTTGCATCAAAGCTCGGATTCCTGCGACAGATCTATGAGGCACGGATTTCCGATCTGGAAATAAAAGAAAATTCGTACCGTAGCAAGCTCTCTGCACTAGGTGACGTTGGAGGGAACAGCAAACGGCGTCAGACAATGGTGAACGATCCCGAGCTGCCGACCGTACGCGACATGCATGCGGTGACAGGAAGAGATGAAGAGCTAGAGAAGCTGCGAACTAAGAGTGACCGTGATGAGCTCTACGGAGCTCGCTCCGAATGGCGCAAGACGAAGAATGGGTTGCTGGGCACCAAGCCGCTGAGGGAGGCGGTGGCGAGTGACATGGAGAAGATTGAGCAGAAGACGGCGGAGAAGCGGGAGAAGAAGCTGACGAATATGGCCAACAGCACAACAGCGCGGACAACGAGTGGAACCTAGTTGTGCGACGAGAGAACACCATATTTATTAATATTTTCCTTTCTTGCAGTAGTGAGGAAATGTGTATTAGGTTCATTTCATGAACTCATCAACACCGTATCTCCTGGGTAAAAGGCAAATTTAAAAGTCGAAATTATGATTTTCGTTGTTGCGTGAAAAAGCGCAACAGGTCACACATGCTCCTCGCTTCTTACCTTTGTCCTTCCTTCTCGCTCTGTCTCTCTCTCTCCTAGTGGTTTCCGTGGCACATCAACACACATTTCAGTACAAGGTATACTCATACGAAGAATAGCGAGTAAGTTTTGGGGAAGAGCAGGCGAGGCGTAATTGAAATGGTGTAGTCCACACGCAAAGAGAGTGGCGGCTGTGCTGCGCGGGTCATATCCCCATGCGCATCTTTTTGTTGTAGTAGAAGATGAGGACCAAAAGCCTATCCATTGCTGGGTAAATGCTCCATTCATGTACGTTCTACAGCTGAGGCCAGTGTGCCCCTAACGTGTGTGTTCTCTGTTTGTTTTTTCAGATCGCTTAGTTTCTGTGGTGCTTCTCTCCAACTTCGTTTCTTACAGAACCACTGTGTTGCACAGTGCTGGACGTACACATTCTTTTTTTCTATTTTCCCCGGAGTTTCCATTTAGTTTTTAGGTGTGAAGAGCGTATCATCGCTGGACGCCGAAGACAAGATGCCCATCTCCATGTCGCATGAGGATGATGTCGCCTTCCAGACGATCATTGCGAAGGATCCGGAGTGCCGAAGGTGCTTTGAATGCGGCGCTGCGAATCCGCAGTGGTGCGACGTGCTACATGGGACCATGATATGCTTGGATTGCAGCGGAATTCATCGAGGTCTGGGTGTGCATCTATCTTTTGTGCGAAGTGCCACTATGGACGGATGGTCGGATTGGAAACCAGAAAAACTGCGGCAGATGCAGCTGGGGGGCAACCGCCGAGCACGGCTGTACTTTGAGAAGTATCATGTTCCCAAGACACCGCTGTCGGAGCGGTACATGTCCCTCCCCGCGCTGCGATACGCGTCCATGCTCGAGGCCGAGGCGCTAGGGAAACCATTCAACGAGGCCGCCTGGCAGCCACCGGAGTGGTATGCGCGCATGCAGCAGCAGATGCGGGAGCCAGATATCTACAGCGGAGCACCGCAGGCACCGCAGCAGCATAATCGGTTCGGAGGAATGGGTAGCCCAATGGAGCCGTCGCCACCATCAGGAGGGACAGGATTCGCAAGCAGCTGGTTCTCTGTCATTGGTGAAGGCCTCAATACGGTGGCGAAAAAAACGGCAGAGCTGGCCCAAAACGCAACAGAGGCCATCCAGACACGCGATTTAGACGATTGGCGCCAGACGGTGGCTAGGGGATGGGGAACGGTGTCGTCGACACTTCAGGAAATGACAGCTAACGTTGCTCCAGAAAGGTTTAGCGTTCAGTCGGGCTCAGATGATGAAACTGAACAGGATCAACAGCGAAACAGTGATGGCTATCGTCTTTCTGCTTCATGGGGAAACACTATCGAAGTTCATAACATCGGCTCTCCTAGCGTGGACACTGGCCGAGTGATCCAGAGCCGCGTAGTTACCCCCGCTTCGGGTCCCCCCAAAATGAGCGATGAATGGGATTGGTAGGAGGCCGAATGAACAGCCGGATGAGCGCCGTTTTTCTTGTTATAGTTCCCCATTTCTTTAAACAGAGTTCTGTTTATCATTGCACAACAACGAAGCAGACGTTTGCGCTTGGAAAATAAGAGTAAAGAGGGACGGCAAAGTCGTTATTTTTAACGGCACAACAGAAACAACACGAACAATTGGGAACTGATCTATCGCATCTCGTGAGGCAGAGATATGCATTGTCCTGGGCGGTTGTCCAAGTGAGCAAAGGAAAGGTTTCACAGAAAGGAGAACTTTTATCTTCGCTTGACTGAATCAATAGTAGTACTTAAGCACCTTTATTGATATATATATATATATATATATTTGAAAAGTATGTGTTTCTTTGCCTATCCTGTTCATTTTCTTCTCCTTGCTTCATTGTATCATTACCCCTCTATTGTGCAGATCCACACCTCTGTACTTTAATTTGCATCAAGATCAAGAAGATATTGTGCCATGGGAAGCCTGTTTCAGTTGCGGGACTACTGGTCCACTAGCATCACAAGTGAGCTTAGTCCCTCAGCGTTTGTTGTAGGGAATGTCGATAACGAGGGGAATTGCGACAAAATTGCGGTTGGAACGTTCGAGGGCCACTTACAGATTCTGCGCCCCCCATCGCGAGATGAACCAGACGTTGCAGACGTTCTTTACGAGCAGCACTTTGGTGAACCCATCTTGCAGCTGTCCTTGGGTGATTTCGAAGTAATCACTGAAGGCATCACTCAGAAACTTCTTGCAATCCTGTTCCCTAGGCGCATTTTGCTCGCACGCATTCAAAAGTATGGCGAGGAAGTACAATTTCCAAAGTTCGAAGGCAGTGATGAACTGGAAACGCTGACCTTCTCCGTCTACTCCTTAGAAATTTACTTTGAAGCAAATTTGACACACAGTGCATACAACATGACTGTCGGTCGGCTGGGGAGAGCCACACATGACCTTGCATGCGTGCAGGCGATAGACGGCCACTTGACTATTGTCGATCACAATAAAGTTCTTTTCTCCGGGTCTATCCCTTCCGAGCAGTTTCTTCTTCCTGGCTGTTTGGCCTACTCTGGGGATCGAGATGTACTCTTGACAAACAACTCCTCTATGTTTCTCATGTGCTACAGTTTTCCTTCCATAGTGAACGCTTTTCAAGCTGAAAGCGGAGGAGCTGCTGCCCAATGGAATTCTTCCCATGCACAACTGAAACCCACGTGGACTTTCAATTTGGGCGAGGACGCAGTTGCTATTGAGATCTGCCGATGCTTCCGTTCTTCTGCAACAAAAGAGAACAGTATCGTGGTGCTGTGCCCTTACAGCTTGTATGTTCTCACGTCGTCAGGAGTGTGCTATTGCTCAAGAAGGCTAGATGTTGAATGCATTTCACTGAAAACATATCGCGTGCACACAATCGATGTGGACAATTTGTTAGTGGGGTCCGCCACGGGGACCATCAGCGTGTATTCTGACACAGATTTGCTGTGGTGCACAGCCATGCCGTCAGGAACCCCTTTATCAGTGAGTGTAGGCCATCTGTGCGGTGCAGAGGGAATGATCGCCACTCTAGGGGAAGACAAAACAATTACAGTTGGCTATTTAGGTACAGACCCCTCCGAAGCACCTGTACAGCTTCTGGAGTCAAGAGTCCAGCACTACTCCGACATGGTTGCCGAGCTAGGGACGCTTAACGGCTTGGTGAAGCAGCTGGAAGTAGGCGGTCGAGAGAAGGTGCCGCAGCCTGCCGCGCCTCCCCCCAGTGGCAGCGACGCGTTGGCAGCGGACAATTCGTTTCTGCGCCTGAGCGTTCAACTGTCAGACGTCATTTGTGAGTCAAACAACAACGCGGTGGACGCGATTTTGACTCTCTCGGTATCGCCTGTCTGCCCTAGGAGCACCATCTCGGATATCACGGTGCGGCTGGAGGCAACAGAGCCCATCGTGCCGAGTTCGTACGTGCTTACCGTGGAAGAGTTGGAACGAGACCACAGTGAGGAGCTCAAGGTGCGGCTCATGCCCAAAGAGGATTTAGATATGATTATTCCGTCCTCCTTACACTTTATGGTAGTGGCCACTGGTTCCGTGAATGAACAGCAAATTTTCACTCGAGAAGGGTGTTTCGTCCCATTTGCCTTGGTTGCCGCCCCTGCACCAACCGTGAAGGCGATGGCTTTCAGCGTCCAGCTAAATAGCGACAAGCACTCCCCGGTCTCTCTTCTCGATATTTTTGGGGACCTCAGCGTGTTCGGGAAGCTAAGCTCCAATGTGCTTTGCATCAACTACATAAACGGCACAAAGGCAATGGTACTCGTGTCGAAAAATGCGGGTCGCTATAAGATCCAGTCCACGAATATGGAAGGACTTTGTCTCCTCTTCTCCCAGCTTATTCAGCGCCTTCGTTACTTTTACGGCCAGCGCGGAGAGACAGTGACGTTCGAGATCCCAGATCCGTGCCCTGTGAAAGAGTTTATGTCGTGCTTGAGTCTACACGGGTCAGTTCGGAGGGAACTGGAGGCTGCGGAAGAAGAATTAGAGAGCGCAGCTGTTTTTTTTCGTCTTGTAGAGAAGCGTATGCTCTGCCGCTTTAGGGACAAGAACCCTTCCAGCACTGAGGCACTAGAGATCCTCTTCACAGAAGCTTGCTTTATGATGCAGAGCGCTACAGATGCTACTATTGCCGGTAAGTCGCGGCTGCGGCAGGCATCCGCTATTGTCAACGCGTGCTCGCGGTTTATATTCTCTTTCTTCTCCATCAAGTATGCCAACTCGATTGCATCGGCAGACGCGGACTTCCTTGAGCGGATCTTTCAGCGCCGCATCACCGACGACAAGGAGGAGTGCTGGGAAGAACACGTTTACGGTGCCCTGCGGCACGTCCTCACGCGCCCCGGAGCCGTCGGGACGCCCCCAGTGTCCCTGTCGGCAACGTATAGTTTAGGAAGGCTTGAGGACGCCCTTACCCACTTAGACACTCACCTAGCTGCGAAGCAGCCTCTTCTTCCACCGCATTCAGCGAGTGCATCAGAGACCGCTTTGTAGTGCACAACACAACACGAACATCCAAGTGGCTCCTACTCGTCATATCCATGTGCACTTGTTCATTGATCGGCCCTTTCATCATTGTGTTTCGGCAAGATAGCTCCCGATACCCTAGGTCATATCCTTCTGCACTATGTCGTTGCCAACTACTTGTGTGCCGTAGGATATCTTTCCACTTATTCTTGGTCTTTTTTTTTTGGAGCCCGTGGCATGAATGAGGAGATAAAGGCGACAATTAACTCAGGATTGCAAAAAGCATTATGGGGTGGTTTTTCATGACAGCTGACTTACATATATACGTTGTTCTACTTTCTTTGTTTGTGATTTACTAGAGAAGTTGATTTCTCTACCTGAAAGATCCTCATACGCTTCTTTTTGTAAAAAGTAGCTGGTTTGATCACCCACAGTCACAATGCAATGGGCGGAAGAGCTGTTTCGCAGGGTGCCGCGCACTCGCGTCTTTCGTCGCGTCCACTGGAGCGATGTGCAACAGCGACTGACGGACTGCTGTGTCCTCATTTATCAATCCCCTGCTTTTTTAGAGGCAGCCTACATTCTTGTCGCTACGATCTTCTTTCTCATCCCGATTGCGATTCATTTGCATATTACATGCAACCGTTTCGAATTTTTGATTGAGAAGGATTTTTATTTTCGTCTCGCTCCATGTTGCGGGCACCTCGTCGCGTATTTCTATCTGATCAAGGGGACCGGAATCGGCTTAACGGCAATGTGCCGATCCATCGGATGCGTTCATCGCCTCTGCGAAAAGTACGCTGCAGCTCGGTGGATTACAGCGCTGTTGGATTGGGTGGGTGCGGCTATCGTATTGAGGTGGCTCTACTTCTACATGTTAGCGGTGATACCTCCATTCGCTGCATGGTACTTTTGCTATTCGTTCAAGGGTGTTTTCTTCTTGATGCACACGACGATTCACCTGGGGATTCTTTTTCTCATGACCACCTTGTGGCTGTATCGCTGCTGCTGGGTGCATCATAGTTCACGCCACTGGCGTCGCCGCATGGTATCTTACGCCCTTTGCGCGGTGCCGATAGTACTTGCCTTGTACACAGCCAGTGTTATTACTGGTACCTCGACATTGCCGCATTTGCGTGTCAGCATCCTCGGCGAGCCCGTGGACCCGTGCGAGGCGATTGGCGCGCAACTGACCCCTACACTTCAGTTTTCGTGGGTGTTTCCTGCCATCGCTCCGGGCCGCATGATGAACATCTTCACGGGCAGCGAGACATGTACGCCGCGGCGATGGCACAGTCTGGGATTTGTTGACTTGGCGTCAGAAACCCTCGTGGTGTCGGCGACGTGCCGTGACGGCAGCACGCAGCCCCGTATCTTTCTGGAGCGCCCAGTGCGGAACACGAAGAGCAATTCGCGTCATTCTTTTTACGACCCCATGCCACACGATAATGCGTTGGAGGAGCTGTACGGCACTCCCGAGAAGGCGGCAGAGAAAGGGGTAGTGGTACACCGTGGAGGAAATGGAGCGATTCAGCTGGTTGAGTGGGATCCAGCGCTGCTCGCAAGAAAACGTCGCGAGAGCCGAAGCCCTGCAGAAGCGGCGGTTAGACGGTACTGGTCGTCAAAAGAAGTGCTGGAGGTGCCGCTGGGGCGGTCTCCGTCGTACGCTGTGGACTGTGGCAAAGGGGAAGATGAAATATTTTTGTATCCTAGAGGACGCAGAGAACGGTGGGGGTGGAATTATGAGTTTGCTGATACAGATGCCTCAGACGGAAAAGAGGATGTAAGCAAGTACATATCATTGCCTCCAGGAGACGACGGCGAGGAGGACCCTTTTCCGAACCCGGGTGAATCGGTGTATAGTTCTTCGGTTGCGCCAAGTGTAGAGGAGGATGCTTCTTCTACCGTAGCGCCGGGCTTGACCAATGGTTCACACAGTTCAGGAGATGAAGGAGAGGTTCATCCAACGGATACCGAGCTGGGGGAAGAAGTAACTAGTTCCACGGGTACCGAGCTGGGGGAAGAAGTAGTCTATCGGACGAGTGAAGTGAAAGGGAATAGCACATCTTCGACAGAGGATGAGGAAAGTGAAAAACCACCCACCACAGAAACCGACAAATCCGCTTCGTTTTCTAGCCAAGAAGGGTATGAAACGTTGACCAAAGAAGGCTATGTCAGCTATGATGAGGATGATCATCACAAAGGAAGTCGCGACGACGGCCGGCATACAAAGAGCCGGAAGAACCAGGGACACACGTCTAGAAATGACGGCGCACCGCCAGCCAACATCGTTGTTCTTTTCTTCGATTCCATGAGTCGTCAGGATGCCGTTCGAGAGCTGCCTAAGTTTGCCCGGTGGACTCGTACATTTGTGAAGGAGAACCGAACGGGACACGTAGTTTTTGAGCCGCCTCAAACCACTTACGGCTCTAAGACAATCGATAACTATCCTGCGATGCTCACAGGTTTGACCGCGGCTGCTATTAACGAGACGATCACTCCGGCAGACTATTATCTCTTTGACTTGGCGAAGAAGAAATACCAGGAGCGGCTCAGCACCAGCATGATCGCATCTTATAATGAGGACTACGCAACGATGGGTGCAGTGAGAGACGGGAAGTGCGAGGAGCCCCGACGATGCTATGGAATCGATGAAACCGTTTTCACGCCCTTCACAGAACTCTTCTACCCTCATTGCGCTGTTCTAACGAAGCGGTGTGTTTACAAGAGGTACTCGCATGAGCATCAACTGGATTACACGCGCCATGTGATCAACCACTGGCAGCGGCAGAATGCTCTGCTCAAGGACAAAAACGTTTCGTACTTCCACTGGTCCGTCTTCATGGAGCCTCATGAGCCTTCGCATCACGTTGTGAGTCTGGCCGATGGTGATCTGGTGGCCTTCATGGAAAGTCTGGAAAAGGAGCTAAAATTCTTTGATGATCCCAGAAATGTGCTTATTATCATTGGAGATCACGGCAACCACATGCAGCCGTATTACGGCCCCGGCACCACTGGGGCTGGACTCTTCGAAAACACAACACCGGTTGCGCTGTACTTCATTCACCCGGAGCTGATGCGGCGGATAGATGTGTTGAAAGGGCGAGGCGAAGGCACCAGTCTTTCCAACCTCTTGTCACGACGCAAAAAGATTGGCACACATATAGACATGTATCTCACACTTGGGGATTTGCTCGACATTCCCGTATCGGTTCATGGGAAATACAAAGAAGCCCAGGTCCCCGCCGCATCTTACTTCGAGGAACGATCAAAGGTGCCTAAGAGTTGCTTCGACCTCTACTCGTGGGGGAAAATGTACCCCACGTGCTCCATGCTCCACTGCGTTGCGGTGCCAGATCCGCTGTTCGAGTCGTACAGTTGAGGCCATCTCTCTGCCCCCTCACAGCCCTGGTGCCCGCAATGGATGTAGGCCCGTACGGGAGAGTGAAACGAGCGATAGCACTACTCCGACATGGTTGCCGAGCTAGGGACGCTTAAAGGCTTGGTGAAGCCGCTGGGAGTAGGCGGTCGAGAGAAGGTGCCGCAGCCTGCCGCGCCGCCCCCCAGTGGCAGCGACGCGTTGGCAGCGGACAATTCGTTTCTGCGCCTGAGCGTTCAACTGTCAGACGTCATTTGTGAGTCAAACAACAACGCGGTGGACGCGATTTTGACTCTCTCGGTATCGCCTGTCTGCCCTAGGAACACCATCTCGGATATCACGGTGCGGCTGGAGGCAACAGAGCCCATCGTGCCGAGTTCGTACGTGCTTACCGTGGAAGAGTTGGAACGAGACCACAGTGAGGAGCTCACCGGAACAAAAGCAATGGTACTCGTGTCGAACAATGCGGGTCTCTACACGATCCAGTCCACGAATATGGAAGGCATTCGGTCCTCTTCCTTTTCTCCCAGCTTATTCAGCGCCTTCGTTACTTGTACGGCCAGCGCGATGTTTCAGCGCCGCATCACCGACGACAAGGAGGAGTGCTGGGAAGAACACGTTTACGGTGCCCTGCGGCACGTCCTCCCGCGCCCCGGAGCCGTCGGGACGCCCCCAGTGTCCCTGTCGGCAACGTATAGTTTAGGAAGGCTTGAGGACGCCCTTACCCACTTAGACACCCACCTAGCTGCGAAGCAGCCTCTTCTTCCACTGCATTCAGCGGGTGCATCAGAGACCGCTTTGTACAATTAAAAAAAAAGGGAAATAAAGTTCAAATGATGTCGTCGGATTTTCTTCCCTGGCCTTTTATAAATGTGAATCTGGTGGCATCCCTATGACGAACTAATTGCTGCGCATCTCTCCTTTATTATTTTTTTGTGCTAGGGAAGTTGATTTCTCTACCTGAAAGATCTCCATACGCTGTTTGTTGTGTGTTTTGGAATAAAAAGGAAGCAACGAAGGAGACGAAGCAAACAATTGCATTTTCATGATACGTAAAAACAAGGTAATCAGATACGATTGCGAGAATATACCCATCGGCAACAAAGTGAAGCGTTCGACTCTATCGGATATTTGTTTGTTGATTATTGTAACCTTTGGCAGGAACCTCACCACCGCTAAGCATACCTAGGTATACCGCAATGGCTAAAAAAACTTTCACACGAAGCAATTTGTATAAAATAATAAAAGAGAGTACAGGCAAATAATAAACATAAAAAATTGACAACAAGAAAACATCAGGGCTTCGTTATCTTCGCGAAGGGGTGGGTTTGCTGGCCAAACCACCCAAACTTGGAAAACATTCATTTTTTCCAAGGATCCGGGTCTCCACTTCGCCACATCGCAAGGGGGAATAAGCCGGCCGCCGGATGGAAGGTCGGCCGCATTGTGGTCAGTTTGGATATAGGAGAAACGAGCCTGAATAACTCGAGAGGTTAAGAAATACTGCACCCTCAACAAGTTCTCTGCCATTCCTTGGCATTTGGTGGATCCTTTCCTAGCGCTACAGTATACAGCAGTATTGTCGCAACAAATCAAGAGGACTTTTGGTAAAATATTCTTGAAGGCATAAAGCCCATAAAGAATAGGGCGAGCTTCTTTCTGGGAAATGTTAATATCGCCAAACCAGCTATGCACACTGCTATGTCTCTTATTGACCCAGGCCTTTCCAGCCAGCAATAATGGTCATGGGGTTCTGGGGTTCTGGGGCTTCTCCTTCCCTTTTTTTGACGCACCGAGAGATTTTTCCGGGCAAAAACGCTGACAGTGCCCTCTTTTCCCACAGCCATGGCATTTGGCACGGGATACATCCGTTTTTTTGTGCTCCTTGACAAAATAGGACGTTTTATCGCGAAACGTGGAAGGAGCCGCAAAAACGTTCTTGTCACGGAGGAAGCTGAGATAATCGAGCATCCGTCCGGAAGAACCACGAACGGCTCGACAGAAAAAAGATTTTTGCAGCTAAACGCTGCACCATACGAAAAAACTTGCTGCTCGCAAGAGGTGCCCAATTGGCCAGCACAAGACCGTCAACCAAGCCCAGCAAGTCCGTGAAAAGATCGCTGAGAAGGAGTCCATCCGTGGAGCCGGACGGATCCTCCATGAGTCCATCTTGAAGGATGGCCCGACGTTCCAAAGGCGTAGCTTTCGTAAGAAGCACCTTCCATGCTGCAACATCGACGACCGGGAAATCAGGAAACAGATCCTGCTCTTGCGCCGCGTTTGTCGTATCTTCTACCATCGGAACAGTTGGCTGCCGTGCGACCCCCGATGGCTGTGTTGCCACAACAGAGAGCCGCGTCTCTACTGCGTTCATGCGCGACGACATAGACTCCAGCGTGGAGGTAATACGGCGTAGGTGCGTCAATCATGGAATCAAAGCGAACCTCCGAAGCGGCTTGTGTCAGCCGATGCTACTCTGAAGGGGCGAGCTGCTGGGCCACTTCCAAAAACGAGTCCGCCTCCGAAGCGTCGGCGGAGTCGTCACGTAAAAGATCCCGCACCGGCGTCTCCAAGGCCTGTGTGACCTTCTCGTGTAAAGCAGTGTTTGCGAGCCGAACGGACGCAATATCTGAAGAAAAATATTCATCTCATTTGAGTGGTCTGGGTGTAAAGATGTAAACGATGCCTGGGGCATATAATTCGGCTTGCAAGGTGCGCGTCTCCGAATCGAAAAGGACAGAGAGCTCAAAAGGCTCCTCGACGGGAGCTGCCTGCGTGATCTCTTCACCGACGTCCTTCCACTTCTGTCGAAGCCCTTTAATCTCGAAAATGGCTCCACTGTTCTCCATCACTCCGCCAACCGGAGTGCAATTGGAGCGGCATCGTTTTTTTCTAACCGGCATCTTGAAAAACAAAGAATCTATAAACTACGAAAAGCAAAAAGCTTACAGCAAAAGTATCGAAGAAAAGGATGCCTTGCTGTGCTGTCAATACGAAAGAAGAAATCCGGAAAAATAAACATTTGTCTCACGCACATAGCTTTGTTTCCATGAAGTATCATCGTGACAGATGGCTAACTCTAGCGTGCCCGCTATAGTTACCCATATTGTTTTCATCATTATCATTTCATTCTTTCATCTGTTCGTTCTTATTTTTATTTCTTTCGCATGCTTCCACAAAAACTGGCTGATTGATCACCCCCAGTTACAATGCAATGGGCGGAAGAGCTGTTTCGCAGGGTGCCGCGCACTCGCGTCTTTCGTCGCGTCCACTGGAGCGATGTGCAACAGCGACTGACGGACTGCTGTGTCCTCATGCATAAATACCCTGCTTTTTTAGAGGCAGCCTACATTCTTGTCGCTACGATCTTCTTTCTCATCCCGATTGCGATTCATTTGCATATTACATGCAACCGTTTCGAATTTTTGATTGAGAAGGATTTTTATTTTCGTCTCGCTCCATGTTGCGGGCACCTCGTCGCGTATTTCTATCTGATCAAGGGGACTGGAATCGGCTTAACGGCAATGTGCCGATCCATCGGATGCGTTCATCGCCTCTGCGAAAAGTACGCTGCAGCTCGGTGGATTACAGCGCTGTTGGATTGGGTGGGTGCGGCTATCGTATTGAGGTGGCTCTACTTCTACATGTTAGCGGTGATACCTCCATTCTATCAAAGGTACTATTGCTATTCGTTCAAGGGTGTTTTCTTCTTGATGCACACGACGATTCACCTGGGGATTCTTTTTCTCATGACCACCTTGTGGCTGTATCGCTGTTGCTGGGTGCATCATAGTTCACGCCACTGGCGTCGCCGCATGGTATCTTACGCCCTTTGCGCGGTGCCGATAGTACTTGCCTTGTACACAGCCGGTGTTATTACTGGTACCTCGACATTGCCGCATTTGCGTGTCAGCATCCTCGGCGAGCCCGTGGACCCGTGCGAGGCCATTGGCGCGCAACTGACCCCTACACTTCAGTTTTCGTGGGTGTTTCCTGCCATCGTTCCGGCCCGCATGATGAACATCTTCACGGGCAGCGAGGCATGTGCGCCGCGGCGATGGCACAGTCTGGGATTTGTTGACTTGGCGTCAGAAACCCTCGTGGTGTCGGCGACGTGCCGTGACGGCAGCACGCAGCCCCGTATCTTTCTGGAGCGCCCAGTGCGGAACAAGAAGAGCAATTCGCGTCATTCTTTTTACGACCCCATGCCACACGATAATGCGTTGGAGGAGCTGTACGGCACTGCCGAGAAGGCGGCAGAGAAAGGGGTAGTGGTACACCGTGGAGGAAATGGAGCGATTCAGCTGGTTGAGTGGGATCCAGCGCTGCTCGCAAGAAAACGTCGCGAGAGCCGAAGCCCTGCAGAAGCGGCGGTTAGACGGTACTGGTCGTCAAAAGAAGTGCTGGAGGTGCCGCTGGGGCGGTCTCCGTCGTACGCTGTGGACTGTGGCAAAGGGGAAGATGAAATATTTTTGTATCCTAGAGGACGCAGAGAACGGTGGGGGTGGAATTATGAGTTTGCTGATACAGATGCCTCAGACGGAAAAGAGGATGCAAGCAAGAACATATCATTGCCTCCAGAAGATAGCACATCTTCGACAGAGGATGAGGAAAGTGAAAAACCACCCACCACAGAAACCGACAAACCCGCTTCGTTTTCTAGCCAAGAAGGGTATGAAACGTTGACCAAAGAAGGCTATGTCAGCTATGATGAGGATGATCATCACAAAGGAAGTCGCGACGACGGCCGGCATACAAAGAGCCGGAAGAACCAGGGACACACGTCTAGAAATGACGGCGCACCGCCAGCCAACATCGTTGTTCTTTTCTTCGATTCCATGAGTCGTCAGGATGCCGTTCGAGAGCTGCCTAAGTTTACCCAGTGGACTCGTACATTTGTGAAGGAGAACCGAACGGGACACGTAGTTTTTGAGCCGCCTCAAACCACTTACGGCTATAAGACAATCGATAACTATCCTGCGATGCTCACAGGTTTGACCGCGGCTGTTATTAACGAGACGATCACTCCGGCAGACTATTATCTCTTTGACTTGGCGAAGAAGAAATACCAGGAGCGGCTCAGCACCAGCATGATCTCATCTGATAATGATGACTACGCTACATTGGGTGCATTGAGAGACGAAACGTGCGAGGAGCCCCGACGATGCTATGGAATCGATGAAACCGTTTTCACGCCCTTCACAGAACTCTTCTACCCTCATTGCGCTGTTCTAACGAAGCGGTGTGTTTACAACAGGTACTCGCATGAGCATCAACTGGATTACACACGCCATGTGATCAACCACTGGCAGCGGCAGAATGCTCTGCTCAAGGACAAAAACGTTTCGTACTTCCACTGGTCTGTCTTCATGGAACCTCATGAGCCTTCGCATCACGTTATGAGTCTGGCGGATGGTGATCTGGTGGCCTTCATGGAAAGTCTGGAAAAGGAGCTAAAATTCTTTGATGATCCCAGAAATGTGCTTATTATCATTGGAGATCACGGCAACCACATGCAGCCCTATTGGGGCCCCGACACCACTGGGGCTGGACTCTTTGAAAACACAACACCGGTTGCGCTGTACTTCATTCACCCGGAGCTGATGCGGCGGATAGATGTGTTGAAAGGGCGAGGCGAAGGCACCAGTCTTTCCAACCTCTTGTCACGACGCAAAAAGATTGGCACACATATAGACATGTATCTCACACTTGGGGATTTGCTCGACATTCCCGTATCGGTTCATGGGAAATACAAAGAAGCCCAGGTCCCCGCCGCATCTTACTTCGAGGAACGATCAAAGGTGCCTAAGAGTTGCTTCGACCTCTACTCGTCGGGAAAAATAGTCCAGGCGTGCTCCACTCTCTACTGCGTCGAGGTGCAAAATGCGACGCTCGAGTCGTACAGTTGAGGCCATCTCTGTGCCCCCTCACAGCCCTGGTGCCCGCAATGGATGTAGGCCCGTACGGGAGAGTGAAACGAGCGATAGCACTACTCCGACATGGTTGCCGAGCTAGGGACGCTTAAAGGCTTGGTGAAGCCGCTGGAAGTAGGCGGTCGAGAGAAGGTGCCGCAGCCTGCCGCGCCGCCCCCCAGTGGCAGCGACGCGTTGGCAGCGGACAATTCGTTTCTGCGCCTGAGCGTTCAACTGTCAGACGTCATTTGTGAGTCAAACAACAACGCGGTGGACGCGATTTTGATTCTCTCGGTATCGCCTGTCTGCATGCCGTAGAATATCTTTTCACTTGTTCTTGTTCCATGTTTTTTTTTTCGGAGCCCGTGGCATGAATGAGGAGATAAAGGCGACAATTAACTCAGGATTGCAAAAAGCATTATGGGGTGGTTTTTCATGACAGCTGACTCACATATATACGTTGTTCTACTTTCTTTGTTTCTCTATATAGCAATAATTAACAGTATTGTTGGTATATGATATTTTGAGCAGAGAACGAGGAGGACCCTGGGAGGATTCAAAAGCCCAAGGGTCAAAATTACTACTTATTTTACTAGTTCGCGACCCTAACTTGGAGTAAAAGATTGAATACCTCTTTTTGATTATATGTGAAAAATAATCACATAATAATCTTAAATGAGATTACTTCAGAGGATAAATGCAATTATTTTTGTATGTATCGTTTTATACAATTATTTTAAAGAAAAAAGGGGAATATAAGTTCAAATAATGTCGCCGGAGTTTTAGTCCCTGGCCTTCTATAAATGTGAATCTGCTGGCATCCCTATGACGAACTAATGGCTGCGCATCTCTCCTTTATTCTTTTGTTAGAGTAGTTGATTTCTCTACCTGAAAGACCCCCATACGCTGTTTGTAGTGTGTTTTACAAAAAGTCTTTGATTGATCACCCCCAGTTACAATGCAATGGGCGGAAGTGCTGTTTCGCAGGGTGCCGCGCACTCGCGTCTTTCGTCGCGTCCACTGGAGCGATGTGCAACAGCGACTGACGGACTGTTGTGTCCTCATTTATCAATCCCCTGCTTTTTTAGAGGCAGCCTACATTCTGGTCGCTACGATCTTCTTTCTCATCCCGATTGCTATTCATTTGCATATTACATGCAACCGTTTCGAATTTTTGATTGAGAAGGATTTTTATTTTCGTCTCGCTCCATGTTGCGGGCACCTCGTCGCGTATTTCTATCTGATCAAGGGGACCGGAATCGGCTTAACGGCAATGTGCCGATCCATCGGATGCGTTCATCGCCTCTGCGAAAAGTACGCTGCAGCTCGGTGGATTACAGCGCTGTTGGATTGGGTGGGTGCGGCTATCGTATTGAGGTGGCTCTACTTCTACATGTTAGCGGTGATACCTCCATTCTACGGAGGGTACTATTGCTATTCGTTCAAGGGTGTTTTCTTCTTGATGCACACGACGATTCACCTGGGGATTCTTTTTCTCATGACCACCTTGTGGCTGTATCGCTGCTGCTGGGTGCATCATAGTTCACGCCACTGGCGTCGCCGCATGGTATCTTACGCCCTTTGCGCGGTGCCGATAGTACTTGCCTTGTACACAGCCAGTGTTATTACTGGTACCTCGACATTGCCGCATTTGCGTGTCAGCATCCTCGGCGAGCCCGTGGACCCGTGCGAGGCCATTGGCGCGCAACTGACCCCTACACTTCAGTTTTCGTGGGTGTTTCCTGCCATCGTTCCGGCCCGCATGATGAACATCTTCACGGGCAGCGAGGCATGTGCGCCGCGGCGATGGCACAGTCTGGGATTTGTTGACTTGGCGTCAGAAACCCTCGTGGTGTCGGCGACGTGCCGTGACGGCAGCACGCAGCCCGTATCTTTCTGGAGCGCCCAGTGCGGAACACGAAGAGCAATTCGCGTCATTCTTTTTACGACCCCATGCCACACGATAATGCGTTGGAGGAGCTGTACGGCACTGCCGAGAAGGCGGCAGAGAAAGGGGTAGTGGTACACCGTGGAGGAAATGGAGCGATTCAGCTGGTTGAGTGGGATCCAGCGCTGCTCGCAAGAAAACCTCGCGAGAGCCGAAGCCCTGCAGAAGCGGCGGTTAGACGGTACTGGTCGTCAAAAGAAGTGCTGGAGGTGCCGCTGGGGCGGTCTCCGTCGTACGCTGTGGACTGTGGCAAAGGGGAAGATGAAATATTTTTGTATCCTAGAGGACGCAGAGAACGGTGGGGGTGGAATTATGAGTTTGCTGATACAGATGCCTCAGACGGAAAAGAGGATGTAAGCAAGTACATATCATTGCTTCCAGGAGACGACGGCGAGGAGGACCCTTTTCCGAACCCGGGTGAATCGGTGTATAGTTCTTCGGTTGCGCCAAGTGTAGAGGAAGATGCTTCTTCTACCGTAGCGCCGGGCTTGACCATTGGTTCACACAGTTCAGGAGATGAAGGAGAGGTTCATCCAACGGATACCGAGCTGGGGGAAGAAGTAACTAGTTCCACGGGTACCGAGCTGGGGGAAGAAGTAGTCTATCGGACGAGTGAAGTGGAAGGGAATAGCACATCTTCGACAGAGGATGAGGAAAGTGAAAAACCACCCACCACAGAAACCGACAAATCCGCTTCGTTTTCTAGCCAAGAAGGGTATGAAACGTTGACCAAAGAAGGCTATGTCAGCTATGATGAGGATGATCATCACAAAGGAAGTCGCGACGACGGCCGGCATACAAAGAGCCGGAAGAACCAGGGACACACGTCTAGAAATGACGGCGCACCGCCAGCCAACATCGTTGTTCTTTACTTCGATGCCATGAGTCGTCAGGATGCCGTTCGAGAGCTGCCTAAGTTTACCCAGTGGACTCGTACATTTGTGAAGGAGAACCGAACGGGACACGTAGTTTTTGAGCCGCCTCAAACCACTTACGGCACTAATACAATCCATAACTATCCTGCGATGCTCACAGGTTTGACCGCGGCTGCTATTAACGAGACGATCACTCCGGCAGACTATTATCTCTTTGACTTGGCGAAGAAGAAATACCAGGAGCGGCTCAGCACCAGCATGATCACATCTTATAATGAGGACTACGCAACGATGGGTGCATTAAGAGACGAAACGTGCGAGGAGCCCCGACGATGCTATGGAATCGATGAAACCGTTTTCACGCCCTTCACAGAACTCTTCTACCCTCATTGCGCTGTTCTAACGAAGCGGTGTGTTTACAAGAGGTACTCGCATGAGCATCAACTGGATTACACGCGCCATGTGATCAACCACTGGCAGCGGCAGAATGCTCTGCTCAAGGACAAAAACGTTTCGTACTTCCACTGGTCCGTCTTCATGGAGCCTCATGAGCCTTCGCATCACGTTGTGAGTCTGGCCGATGGTGATCTGGTGGCCTTCATGGAAAGTCTGGAAAAGGAGCTAAAATTCTTTGATGATCCCAGAAATGTGCTTATTATCATTGGAGATCACGGCAACCACATGCAGCCGTATTACGGCCCCGGCACCACTGGGGCTGGACTCTTCGAAAACACAACACCGGTTGCGCTGTACTTCATTCACCCGGAGCTGATGCGGCGGATAGATGTGTTGAAAGGGCGAGGCGAAGGCACCAGTCTTTCCAACCTCTTGTCACGACGCAAAAAGATTGGCACACATATAGACATGTATCTCACACTTGGGGATTTGCTCGACATTCCCGTATCGGTTCATGGGAAATACAAAGAAGCCCAGGTCCCCGCCGCATCTTACTTCGAGGAACGATCAAAGGTGCCTAAGAGTTGCTTCGACCTCTACTCGTGGGGGAAAATGTACCCCACGTGCTCCATGCTCCACTGCGTTGCGGTGCCAGATCCGCTGTTCGAGTCGTACAGTTGAGGCCATCTCTCTGCCCCCTCACAGCCCTGGTGCCCGCAATGGATGTAGGCCCGTACGGGAGAGTGAAACGAGCGATAGCACTACTCCGACATGGTTGCCGAGCTAGGGACGCTTAAAGGCTTGGTGAAGCCGCTGGGAGTAGGCGGTCGAGAAGGTGCCGCAGCCTGCCGCGCCGCCCCAGTGGCAGCGACGCGTTGGCAGCGGACAATTCGTTTCTGCGCCTGAGCGTTCAACTGTCAGACGTCATTTGTGAGTCAAACAACAACGCGGTGGACGCGATTTTGACTCTCTCGGTATCGCCTGTCTGCCCTAGGAACACCATCTCGGATATCACGGTGCGGCTGGAGGCAACAGAGCCCATCGTGCCGAGTTCGTACGTGCTTACCGTGGAAGAGTTGGAACGAGACCACAGTGAGGAGCTCACCGGAACAAAGGCAATGGTACTCGTGTCGAACAATGCGGGTCTCTACACGATCCAGTCCACGAATATGGAAGGCATTCGGTCCTCTTCCTTTTCTCCCAGCTTATTCAGCGCCTTCGTTACTTGTACGGCCAGCGCGATGTTTCAGCGCCGCATCACCGACGACAAGGAGGAGTGCTGGGAAGAACACGTTTACGGTGCCCTGCGGCACGTCCTCCCGCGCCCCGGAGCCGTCGGGACGCCCCCAGTGTCCCTGTCGGCAACGTATAGTTTAGGAAGGCTTGAGGACGCCCTTACCCACTTAGACACCCACCTAGCTGCGAAGCAGCCTCTTCTTCCACCGCATTCAGCGGGTGTATCAGAGACCGCTTTGTAGTGCACAACACAACACGAACATCCAAGTGGCTCCTACTCGTCATATCCATGTGCACTTGTTCATTGATCGGCCCTTTCATCATTGTGTTTCGGCACGATAGCTCCCGATACCCTAGGTCATATCCTTCTGCACTATCTCGTTACCAACTCCTTGCATGCCGTAGGATATCTTTCCACCTGTTCTTGTTCCATTTTTTTTTTTTTTTTGGAGCCCGTGGCATGAATGAGGAGATAAAGGCGACTATAAACTGGGGATTGCAAAAAGCATTATGGGGTGTTTTCATGACAGCTGACTCACATATATACGTTATTCTACTTTCTTTGTTTCTCTATATAGCAATAATTAACAGTATTGTTGGTTTATGTTTTTTTGAGCTAAGAGAGAGTACAGGCCGTTGGAGGATTCAATAGCCCAAGTGTCAAAAATAATACTTCTTTTACCACTGCGCGACACTCTAACCTGGAATAAAAGATTTAATAGTTTTCTTTTTGATAATATGTGAAGAGTAAACAAATAATGCTAAATAATATCACTTCAGAGGATAAATACAATTATTTTTTGTTTTATTTATCGTTTTATGCAATTATTTTATAGAAAAAAAAGGGGAATATAAGTTCAAATGATGTCGCCGGAGTTTTAGTCCCTGGCCTTTTATAAATGTGAATCTGCTGGCATCCCTATGACGAACTAATGGCTGCGCATCTCTCCTTTATTCTTTTGCTAGAGTAGTTGATTTCTCTACCTGAAAGATCCCCATACGCTGTTTGTAGTGTTTTTTGAAAAAACTGGCTGATTGATCACCCCCAGTTACAACGCAACGGGCGGAAGAGCTGTTTCGCAGGGTGCCGCGCACTCGCGTCTTTCGTCGCGTCCACTGGAGCGATGTGCAACAGCGACTGACGGACTGCTGTGTCCTCATTTATCAATCCCCTGCTTTTTTAGAGGCAGCCTACATTCTTGTCGCTACGATCTTCTTTCTCATCCCGATTGCGATTCATTTGCATATTACATGCAACCGTTTCGAATTTTTGATTGAGAAGGATTTTTATTTTCGTCTCGCTCCATGTTGCGGGCACCTCGTCGCGTATTTCTATCTGATCAAGGGGACCGGAATCGGCTTAATGGCAATGTGCCGATCCATCGGATGCGTTCATCGCCTCTGCGAAAAGTACGCTGCAGCTCGGTGGATTACAGCGCTGTTGGATTGGGTGGGTGCGGCTATCGTATTGAGGTGGCTCTACTTCTACATGTTAGCGGTGATACCTCCATTCGCTGCATGGTACTTTTGCTATTCGTTCAAGGGTGTTTTCTTCTTGATGCACACGACGATTCACCTGGGGATTCTTTTTCTCATGACCACCTTGTGGCTGTATCGCTGCTGCTGGGTGCATCATAGTTCACGCCACTGGCGTCGCCGCATGGTATCTTACGCCCTTTGCGCGGTGCCGATAGTACTTGCCTTGTACACAGCCGGTGTTATTACTGGTACCTCGACATTGCCGCATTTGCGTGTCAGCATCCTCGGCGAGCCCGTGGACCCGTGCGAGGCGATTGGCGCGCAACTGACCCCTACACTTCAGTTTTCGTGGGTGTTTCCTGCCATCGTTCCGGGCCGCATGATGAACATCTTCACGGGCAGCGAGGCATGTGCGCCGCGGCGATGGCACAGTCTGGGATTTGTTGACTTGGCGTCAGAAACCCTCGTGGTGTCGGCGACGTGCCGTGACGGCAGCACGCAGCCCCGTATCTTTCTGGAGCGCCCAGTGCGGAACACGAAGAGCAATTCGCGTCATTCTTTTTTACGACCCCATGCCACACGATAATGCGTTGGAGGAGCTGTACGGCACTCCCGAGAAGGCGGCAGAGAAAGGGGTAGTGGTACACCGTGGAGGAAATGGAGCGATTCAGCTGGTTGAGTGGGATCCAGCGCTGCTCGCAAGAAAACGTCGCGAGAGCCGAAGCCCTGCAGAAGCGGCGGTTAGACGGTACTGGTCGTCAAAAGAAGTGCTGGAGGTGCCGCTGGGGCGGTCTCCGTCGTACGCTGTGGACTGTGGCAAAGGGGAAGATGAAATATTTTTGTATCCTAGAGGACGCAGAGAACGGTGGGGGGTGGAATTATGAGTTTGCTGATACAGATGCCTCAGACGGAAAAGAGGATGTAAGCAAGTACATATCATTGCCTCCAGGAGATAGCACATCTTCGACAGAGGATGAGGAAAGTGGAATAAAAAGGAAGCAACGAAGGAGACGAAGCAAACCATGGCATTTTAATGACACGTAATAACAAGGTAATCAGATACGATGGCGAGAATATACCCATTTGGAACAAAGTAAAAGTGAAGTGGTCGATTCTATCGGATATTGATGTTTGTTGATTATTACAACCTTTGGCAGGAACCTCACCACCGCTAAGCATACCTAGGTATACCACGATGGCTAAACAACCTTCCGCACGAAGCAATTTGTATAAAATAATAAAAGTGAGTACATGCAAGTAATAAACATAAAAACTGACAACAAGAAAACAGCACGGCTTCGCTATCTTCGCGAAGGGGTGGGTTTGCTGGCCAAACCACCCAAACTTGGAAAACATTCATTTTTTCCAAGGATCCGGGTCTCCACTTCGCCACATCGCAAGGGGGAATAAGCCGGCCGCCGGATGGAAGGTCGGCCGCATTGTGGTCAGTTTGGATATAGGAGAAACGAGCCTGAATAACTCGAGAGGTTAAGAAATACTGCACCCTCAACAAGTTCTCTGCAATTGCTTGACATTTGGTGGATCCTTTCCTAGCGCTACAGTACACCGCAGTGTTGTCGCAACAAATCAAAAGGACTTTTGGTAAAATATTCTCGAAGGCGTGGAGGCCGTAGAGTATTACGCGAGCTTCTTTCTGGGAAATGTGAATATCGCCAAACCAGCTATGCACACTGCTATGTCTCTTATTGAACCAGGCCTTTCCAGCCAGCAATACTGAACCGTCCTCGTGAAATAATACTGCACCCCAGCCTCTGTTCGATGCATCCGTTACCAACGTGGTGGGGTATGAGGACGGAGCTGCCGTAATCAGATGCGGCCTATTCGTTTCCCATTGCCGGACATGCTGCTCATCCCCACTTATCCGGATGTGTATATCGTCTGCCACGCGAATAATCCCACACCCCAATAGATCCTCAGTGTCTTCCTTCCGTAACTTACGTGCACAAGGTGCCCCCCGGTGAAGCGGGACTCTGGAAAATCAGCGACCATAAATGATCGAAACGTTTTTTTTTTTTTTGAAATTTCATTCATGCGGTTTCTCAGAAACCAAACGTTCATGGGAGAAACATCCAGTTTTTGTAACGGTGACAAAAAATCCTCTAAAGAGGTGGCCATACGGCTCGATACGGCGCGTCGCGTGAAAGTGTGACCCGAGAAGGGGGTGCGCCGCTCCGTCGGATACCACAGAATGTCCGAATGGACTACTTCACCAGCATGTTGGCAAGGAGCTCCGTTATCCTGTCCATGTGAGTAAGGTGCACCGAATAGTCTTGTAGATAGTGAATGGTGCTCGGAGGAATGGCCATCATATCCGCATGTTTTGCCAACAGCACCACAGATTTTGGATCTGTGGTTGCCACGGATGTTTGGTCTGGTTCCCAGCCTTGACATCATCTGACGAAGCTGAGCACCTGAATGTGCCGTCAGGAGCTGCCTCGGCACCCGTCATGAGTGATAGGAGAGTCTTCATGTACTGCACTGCCGAGCGATCCGTCACTGTTTTCCTTCTCTCCATGATGTAGGCCGTGATCGTGTCGGGCGTTAGCGGGCAACCCCCCTTCTGGCAGAACATCAAGTAACCCTTCAGGATCGATTGCCGCTGCACCCACGTGTTCAGAGCATACCGGTACTGGATTACTTTCATGATCTCGGTTTCCAGGGCCTCGAAGTTGGATGAATGGGTTGTCCGAGAAGAAAAAAGAGGTTTCTCTGTCGTCTTGTCCGTGATGGGATCCCGAACACATAGGTGCCGCCCAAAGATCCACAGGATACCCGGGACAAACAGCTCGCATTTGACGCATCGTGTTTGAGCATCAACGACCACTGAAAGGGTAAATCGATCCTCCACTGGAGCCACCTGGGCAATGGCATCGCCCAGTTCTTACCACTTTTTACGAAGCCCGTTTATAGCGATAGTGATCTTGAAAAGGGCTCCACTGTTCTCCATCACTCCGCCAACCGGAGTGCAATTGGAGCGGCATCGTTTTCTTCTAACCGGCATCTTGAAAACCAAAGAATCTATAAACTACGAAAAGCAAAAAGCTTACAGCAAAAGTATCGAAGAAAACAATGCCTTGCTGTGCTGTCAATACGAAAGAAGAAATCCGGAAAAATAAACATTTGTCTCACGCACATAGCTTTGTTTCCGTGAAGTATCATCGTGACAGATTGTATGGCTAACTCTAGCGTGCCCGCTATAGTTACCCATATTGTTTTCATCATTATCATTTCATTTTTCTTCTGTTCGTTCTTATTTTTATTCCTCTCGCAAGCTTCCAAAATAATTAACAGTATTGTTGGTTTTATTTTATTTTGAACAGAGAGAGCACAGGACCCTTGGAGGATTTAAAAGCCTAAGGGTCAAAAGTACTACTTATTTTACCACTTCGCGCCACCCTAACCTGCATGAAAAATTTTGCATATTTTTTTAAAAATATATAAATAAATAATCTTAAATAAGATTACTACAGAAAATGAATAGTGTTAGTTTATACAATTACAAAAAAAAAGAAAATAAAGTTCAAATGATGTCGCCGGATTTTCTTCCCTGGCCTTTTATAAATTTTAATCTGGTGGCATCCCTGTGACGAACTAATGGCTGCGCATCTCTCCTTTATTCTTTTGTTAGAGTAGTTGTTTTCTCTACCTGAAAGATCCCCATACGCTGTTTGTAGTGTTTTTTGAAAAAACTGGCTGATTGATCACCCCCAGTCACAATGCAATGGGCGGAAGAGCTGTTTCGCAGGGTGCCGCGCACTCGCGTCTTTCGTCGCGTCCACTGGAGCGATGTGCAACAGCGACTGACGGACTGTTGTGTCCTCATTTATCAATCCCCTGCTTTTTTAGAGGCAGCCTACATTCTTGTCGCTACGATCTTCTTTCTCATCCCGATTGCTATTCAGCTCTATCTTACGTGCGAAAAACATTTTGTCATTATGTATCAAAAAGATTTCTATTTTCGTCTCATCGCATCGTGTGGGCACCTCGTCGCGTATTTCTATCTGATCAAGGGGACCGGAATCGGCTTAACGGCAATGTGCCGATCCATCGGATGCGTTCATCGCCTCTGCGAAAAGTACGCTGCAGCTCGGTGGATTACAGCGCTGTTGGATTGGGTGGGTGCGGCTATCGTATTGAGGTGGCTCTACTTCTACATGTTAGCGGTGATACCTCCATTCGCTGCATGGTACTTTTGCTATTCGTTCAAGGGTGGTTTCTTCTTGATGCACACGACGATTCACCTGGGGATTCTTTTTCTCATGACCACCTTGTGGCTGTATCGCTGCTGCTGGGTGCATCATAGTTCACGCCACTGGCGTCGCCGCATGGTATCTTACGCCCTTTGCGCGGTGCCGATAGTACTTGCCTTGTACACAGCCAGTGTTATTACTGGTACCTCGACATTGCCGCATTTGCGTGTCAGCATCCTCGGCGAGCCCGTGGACCCGTGCGAGGCCATTGGCGCGCAACTGACCCCTACACTTCAGTTTTCGTGGGTGTTTCCTGCCATCGTTCCGGCCCGCATGATGAACATCTTCACGGGCAGCGAGGCATGTGCGCCGCGGCGATGGCACAGTCTGGGATTTGTTGACTTGGCGTCAGAAACCCTCGTGGTGTCGGCGACGTGCCGTGACGGCAGCACGCAGCCCCGTATCTTTCTGGAGCGCCCAGTGCGGAACACGAAGAGCAATTCGCGTCATTCTTTTTACGTCCCCATGCCACACGATAATGCGTTGGAGGAGCTGTACGGCACTCCCGAGAAGGCGGCAGAGAAAGGGGTAGTGGTACACCGTGGAGGAAATGGAGCGATTCAGCTGGTTGAGTGGGATCCAGCGCTGCTCGCAAGAAAACCTCGCGAGAGCCGAAGCCCTGCAGAAACGGCGGTTAGACGGTACTGGTCGTCAAAAGAAGTGCTGGAGGTGCCACTGGGGCGGTCTCCGTCGTACGCTGTGGACTGTGGCAAAGGGGAAGATGAAATATTTTTGTATCCTAGAGGACGCAGAGAACGGTGGGGATGGAATTATGAGTTTGCTGATATAGAAGCCTCAGACGGAAAAGAGGATGCAAGCAAGTACATATCATTGCCTCCAGAAGACGACGGCGAGGAGGACCCTTTTCCGAACCCGGGTGAATCGGTGTATAGTTCTTCGGTTGCGCCAAGTGTAGAGGAGGATGCTTCTTCTACCGTAGCGCCGGGCTTGACCAATGGTTCACACAGTTCAGGAGATGAAGGAGAGGTTCATCCAACGGATACCGAGCTGGGGGAAGAAGTAACTAGTTCCACGGGTACCGAGCTGGGGGAAGAAGTAGTCTATCGGACGAGTGAAGTCGAAGGGAATAGCACATCTTCGACAGAGGATGAGGAAAGTGAAAAACCACCCACCACAGAAACCGACAAACCCGCTTCGTTTTCTAGCCAAGAAGGGTATGAAACGTTGACCAAAGAAGGCTATGTCAGCTATGATGAGGATGATCATCACAAAGGAAGTCGCGACGACGGCCGGCATACAAAGAGCCGGAAGAACCAGGGACACACGTCTAGAAATGACGGCGCACCGCCAGCCAACATCGTTGTTCTTTTCTTCGATTCCATGAGTCGTCAGGATGCCGTTCGAGAGCTGCCTAAGCTTACCCGGTGGACTCGTACATTTGTGAAGGAGAACCGAACGGGACACGTAGTTTTTGAGCCGCCTCAAACCACTTACGGCTATAAGACAATCGATAACTATCCTGCGATGCTCACAGGTTTGACCGCGGCTGTTATTAACGAGACGATCACTCCGGCAGACTATTATCTCTTTGACTTGGCGAAGAAGAAATACCAGGAGCGGCTCAGCACCAGCATGATCACATCTTATAATGAGGACTACGCAACGATGGGTGCATTAAGAGACGAAACGTGCGAGGAGCCCCGACGATGCTATGGAATCGATGAAACCGTTTTCACGCCCTTCACAGAACTCTTCTACCCTCATTGCGCTGTTCTAACGAAGCGGTGTGTTTACAACAGGTACTCGCATGAGCATCAACTGGATTACACGCGCCATGTGATCAACCACTGGCAGCGGCAGAATGCTCTGCTCAAGGACAAAAACGTTTCGTACTTCCACTGGTCTGTCTTCATGGAACCTCATGAGCCTTCGCATCACGTTATGAGTCTGGCGGATGGTGATCTGGTGGCCTTCATGGAAAGTCTGGAAAAGGAGCTAAAATTCTTTGATGATCCCAGAAATGTGCTTATTATCATTGGAGATCACGGCAACCACATGCAGCCGTATTGCGGCCCCGGCACCACTGGGGCTGGACTCTTTGAAAACACAACACCGGTTGCGCTGTACTTCATTCACCCGGAGCTGATGCGGCGGATAGATGTGTTGAAAGGGCGAGGCGAAGGCACCAGTCTTTCCAACCTCTTGTCACGACGCAAAAAGATTGGCACACATATAGACATGTATCTCACACTTGGGGATTTGCTCGACATTCCCGTATCGGTTCATGGGAAATACAAAGAAGCCCAGGTCCCCGCCGCATCTTACTTCGAGGAACGATCAAAGGTGCCTAAGAGTTGCTTCGACCTCTACTCGTGGGGAAAAATGTACCCGGCGTGCTCCACTCTCTACTGCGTTGCGGTGCCAGATCCGCTGTTCGAGTCCTACAGCTGAGGCCATCTGTCTGCTTCCTCACAGCCAGCAGTGTAAATAAAATGTAGGATTGTGCGGCACAATGAGATGAATCGCGTATCGCTGTTTGTTGAGTACCTGACAAATAATTGTGACCGTTGAGCTCCGGAAGCTTATTCTTTTAGCTAGGTGCGGAAGATTTTTTTTTTTTTTGGGGGGTGGCTTATTGCGTTCTTTCGTTGCCTAAATGTGTACCCCTCCGAACAGTGGAGGGTAACAAATCGATCTTTTATGGTGTAGGACACTGTGTTATCCACCGGGATGATTCTACGGTGTGAATTTGCCCGTCTCACCTGCTGAACCGTCCTCCAGTAGGAACTGCAATATCAAAAGAACATTTTCGGTTTGTCCCAGGTCTTCTTGGGGCTAATCGCTTTTATTCTACCTTTTGGTTGTGCATCTGTCTTACGATGACGATGTGTGTTCTTCTTTATGTTTTCTTTTTCTATGAATTACAGTCTTCGTTTCGTGGAGCGAAGATTACAGGGTGCATGAGTGCATGAGAAGACAAGGATCTTCTATTCCTCAACAGGGGAAAAATACAGCTAGCGGCAGCGGAACTCCCAAAACTCTCGAGGGGCCTCGTAATATCGCGGCAGGGGCCGTGGATTTGTATCATGCCCTTCGTGTAGCGCAGCGGCGAGAGACGGGCATGAAAGGCTCGGAACGGAGCTCCTTTTCGCCTACCTTTACCGTCTTGCCGTACCCTCGGGGGCTGTTCAACAGCAAGAATTTCTGCTTCATCAACGCCGTGTTGCAGGCGTTGATTTTTACCCCACCATTGGCTCAAATGGCTGTTTCCGCGGAAAAATCAGGCTCGACTGAGTGTCCGACGCTGGCTGCGTTAGGAAAGTTTTTCTTGAGTTACTGGAAGCCCGGTCTGACCCGTGCATCTCTGCTTCCACCGCAACTTCCGCTCAAAAGAGATAACATTTTCTCTGGTGGATCTCAGTGCGACGCGCAAGAATACCTGCAGTGCCTACTTGAGTGCGTGGACGCCGAGCTGATGGCGGTAGAGGTACAACTGGCGGCGGAGCACAATACCGTTTGGGGAGATGCAGGCTCGACGAGGGCGAAAGACTTGAAGGGTTGGACAACGGTGAACGGCAAGGAGAAGACCACGTATCGGGTAGATCGTAGCAAACATTCGGTGCTCTTTACTTCTGTCTTTGGCGGTGTGCTGGAGAACCGCGTATGCGGGAATAGCAAAGGACGTGTATCCGCTACGGTGGAGCCCTTCTTCATGTTAACATTGAAAATCGGGTTCAAGTCTGCCTGCACTATCGAAGAAGCGCTGCAGTATACTTTTAAGATGGAGCAAATTGAGGGTGGGACGAAGCCTATCACTACTCGCACTGTTTTTGTGGAGCTTCCAGACATTCTTATTCTGCATTTATCGCGATGGGCAGTGACACGCGAAGGAAGTATCGTGAAGCTGGACAACACCGTGAGTTTTAAAAATAGTCTCACATTCCCGTCCAGTATTTGCGCTGATCGGCTCGTATCGCTGCCGCAGCGTACATACCGCCTGCTGTCCGCCGTCGCGCATCGGGGCTCCTTCGAGGACAGCGGCCACTACGTAACGTATATTGCAGCACATGCAGCAAATCCCGCGAATGTTGGGCCGCGCGCAGGCCATAGCGATCCGAACTCGTGTGCAACAAGTACGTCGCGCCGTGCCGCTGTTCCGAGTGGAACCTACGTGCTCTGTGATGACTCCAAGATTTCTTTAGTGGGAGGCGACGCCCTTCAGAGGGAAACGGTGTACTTTCTGATCTACCAGAGATGCTAAAACAACTGTAAAGCGTTTAGTGTTCTCTTCCTTTGATGGAATCGTTCCAAATTAAGATTACATTTTTTGGCCAGCATGAGCACCATGAAATTCTCTCGCTCAATTATTTTTTGCTCTTCGTACTTTACTGCTCCCATTGTGTTTTAATATTTTTTAACTGGTTGTAAAGTCTTTTTTGTTGTTGAAAAGTTATTCCTCTTTGTTTTTACTTCATATTTTTACAGTCATAGCTTAGGTGTTTAGTCTGTCCGATCCATGTCCAAAGTATCACGGTTCTATCCTCTGGACACGAAGAAGGAGCAGAAAATCGATGAAATCCTGCAGCTTATAAAGGCCGAGTACCCCACGCCACCTCCCCAGCTGGCTCTCGCTATTAGGGAGACAAAAGACCCGCAGAGCCCCACCCCCCACAACCCGACTCGCCTCTACGCCGCCGCATTTCTCAAGTCGAGAAAGTGGGACGTCGCGAAAGCGTTCGAAATGGCAAAAGACGTTATTCAGTTCCGTAAAGATTGCAACGCGGACACCAGGAGCCTTTTCCCTGCTCCTATTTCTCTTCGGGGATGGTCCCAAGAAGATCTTCGCGAATACTTCGAGATGGATGTTCGTGAAAAGAGCAAACTAGACGCTGCTGCTACTGCTGTGGACCGCAGTATGCAATGCGGTGTGCACTACTGGGACCATCACGGGATTCCCGTCTTCTATCTCATGGTCGGCCGTGTGGACGAGGCAGGCATTCTCAAGAGACTAAAACGTGTCGCGGAGGTGGGACAGTCACCCGCGGATGCCATGTGGCCGTACCTTGAACAATACATGCTGGTATTTGAAGCCTTGGCGCGCTACCAGCAGGCTCAGATTGACACTGGGTCGCTCACCGAAGGGATTGAGCAGTGCGATGGTATTGTCCGTGCCGTCACGATCGTGATGGACGCCACAGGTCTCAACTATAAGATGCTGTGGAAACCGGCCGTTGACCTCCTCACATCTAGCTTGAAGAAAATGTTTCAAGTGTTTCCTGACTCTGTGTACAGAATTCTCGTGGTGAATTCTCCTGCAGTGGTGCGCGTGGCGTACTCGTTGGTGAAGCCGGTGCTGGACGAAAACCTCCAGTCCAAGGTCCGTATATACGGTCCTCATGAAACAGCAGAAGCTCTTCAAAAAATTATTGACAAAAAATTTATTCCATCTTTCCTAGGAGGCGATTGCACGTGCGAGGGCCACTGCATCCAAACGTTTGACCCTAACGCTAAGAAAAGATCCGGAGAGGGGAAGGAGGACAGCGATGTGGATGAAGATGCCACGAAGAATATTAAAGTCTCTGCTGGGCACAAGGAGGCCGAGGTATTGCAGGTGGAGGCGAACGAGACCGTTTCGTGGGACTTCGCTGGGGACGAAGTTGAGTTTTGCATCTTTTTTCTTCCATCTCTCGCAAACACGAGCGTGCAGAGCAATGCGCTGAGTAAAACGAAACACAAGAACTTCATGGTGCAGCACAGCATATGCAAGGCTTCTACCGACCAGTTCACGGCCCCAATGGAAGGAACCTTAGTGCTGCAGTTTGACAACTCAAGGTCATGGGTGTCAGCCGTGCGTATACAGTGCAAGGTGGTAAAGATCCTGGGGAATGACTGCGCCACCGCGTCCATGACAACTCCTAGTGTTGCGAGCGGCCCGAGTTCACCCGCTTTTTAGTGGTCCGGCGGCGGAAAGCAATCAGAGACCTGATTTTTCCGTGGAGCGGGGTGTAGCACCCCAGAGCCCCGAGAAGCAGCAGAAATGGCGGTGGGGCGGTGGTCTAGGTGCTTCCAGCACCGTACTAACTTCGATGAACGCATTGGTCTGCCGTTTCAGCATCTTCAAGACCTGGCTATCCAAAGGGCTCCGGGTCACAAACCCGAAAAGGCTTTTGAATGAAGCATAATGCGTAAAAAAAATGTCTCTGACGTTGATTGTTGCGGAGTGCTTACACCTTTTTTTTTCTGTTTTTGTCGTTTTTTTTTTGTTTATTTGTTTATGTTTCTCTTTTTTTTGTTTGTTTTTTGAATGATGTTCTACGATCACTAAACAAACGGGGCAAATTTGATGAACTTCCCTGCACGACCTTGGCTTGCTGTGCTACCCACGAGGTTGGTCCACTATAGTCTAGGTCAAATTCTGAAGCATGAGTGGAATCTTGACTAGTCCCAATTGTTATTGTGGTGTTTGGTTGTTGTTGTTGTTTTTATTTTATTTTTATTTATGTTTACTGTTTCGTTTTTCGCATCTTTTGACGCCCATGAATGGATCCCCCAGCGCTGTTTGCTCGGTCTGCCTGAGCTCCCGTTTGCAGTAGGACCGGGCTCTGCGGCGGCACTGCGCAGTGTCGTGTTCTGGGCAATGCGAAGCACATCACGACATCAAAAATCTTCGTTGAGGACGAAGAACGCTCCATGTTTCATGTGTTTGATATCCGATGCCAGGCCGTTAACGGACGGAGGGGGAAAAAAAAGACGAGAGCTATTTCCACAAGTCTGTTTTCCATTCAAAAAGATGACGCGTATAAGGAATTTGTGTAAAGAATTTCTCCCCTCGCCCTGCTCTGCGTTCTTTCTTCCCTTTCCTCATCCTTTGTTGTTCGTCTCGCTCCTAATAGTTAGATGGAGAAGTAGCCTCCCACTGCAGCTGCTCGCATTCACTGAAGAATGGGGAAGGCGGATTCCATAGCGGAGACGCTTCAAGAGATGGAGCCGCTGAACGCTGAACAGGATCATAAAGTGACTAGTTTTCTAGAACAAGTAAAGAATTTTTATAATGCAGCATTGCCGCCGCTATTGGCTCGCGAGCAGACCGAGTCTAGAGAAAGATTGCTGGCCTACAAATTTCTGAAGGCACGCAAGTGGAAGATGACCGATGCTATAAGCATGTTTACCTCCACGGTGGACTTTCGGAAGGATCGTGGCCTAGACGAGATCAAGCTATTCCCGTGTGCATTCCCTTTGCTTGGATTCGATAAGGATGACCTAGAAAAGTTCCTAGAAAGCACTGGCCAGGGGCATGTCTGTGACCGGGAAGTGAACGACATCAACGACGCGTGCTATCGCGCACTGGCCAAGTCGTATGTAAATTTGTATCACTACACAGATAAGGCGGGCCATCCGGTGCTCTACGACTGCTGCGGTCAGTGTGATGTGAAGCAGATTCTGAAAGATCTGCAGGCCCTCGCCCCACAAGGAAAGAGCCTTCTGGATGTCATTGTCCCGTATCACATCTACATGAACGAGGTGCAGCATCACCTCATTTGCTATGCGGATCACGCCTCCACGTCTCAAGGAGGTAGAAGTATCACTGGCATCACAGTGGTGATGAATGCCAAAGGCCTCCGGATAGGAATGATACAGCGGAAGACCGTCCAGCTGGTGCGCGGATTCCTGGATGTGGATCAAAGGTACTACCCGGAGGTATTGCATCGGCTGTTTGTCGTCAACTGTCCTACTCTTGTCAACATGGCGTTCAACCTGGTGAAGCACAGTCTAGATGAGAACACCAGAAATAAAATTATTTTCTGCACTAAAGAGGACTCCCTGGCAGTGCTTCAGCGTGTGATCGACAACGACAAGATACCGATGGAGCTGGGAGGCGGGTGCTGCTGCCCCGGCGGGTGTCTAGCTAAGGTTTCTAGTTCTATCAATATCCAGTCGCCGGCAGCTTCTAGCTCAACTCATTCTTTCCATACCGATGCGAACGATTTATCATCCGAAGCAAAGGCTTAGTTATTCCTTATTAAAGGAAAAGAAAGATATGTACCTACGGGTAGTACTGTCGAGAGGTTGCTTTTGAGGCGTGATCATCTTGGTTGAAATGGACACATCTCCATTCCCATGGAGTAATAAGTATTGAGTAATAAGTATTTCTGTTCTATGTGGGTGTAATAATTCTTTGCTGGTCCTACCGTACATCTTGCTTTTGGAGGATGTTTTTATCGATTCTTCATTTTAGGTGGATAAGGGTTTCTTTTTGTAGTTTACCATTGCTGTTCACCATTGACACCAGTGCCGTTGCGTAGAAAACGGCTCTTTCCTTTTGCTTACCGCATCAGGGCATTCTTGATTGCCATTGCTGGGTCTGTTCCGTTGAGGATTGTTTGTTGTAGGAGGGTCATGAAAAGCCCACACCCAAAATCTCTTCTTTTTTCTGTGTGAACTCCCTTGAAGCCCCAAGAGCAGAAATCACGACATTATTTTCTCGCTCCACATAGCTAGGAAGCACGCCTTCGGCTTGGACGTCCCACGTGATGTATGCATCACCCCCAAACTACAGCTTTGGTTCCCCATACATTAAGAAATCGCATAGCCCACGCTCTTCCGCAACCCACCTCGTCCTTCAAACACAGTCAGAAATTGGCCGGCTGCTCCTTCTAGAGCGAGGGCACGATGACATTCTTCAGTACCGAACATCTGGCGATCGACTGCGGAGGTTCAGTCAGTACTTTTTCAGCGACATCAGCCTTGAGGAGTTCAATCTGCTGACGTTCGGCTACCTACGCTCGAATCACTTTGATCCCTCCAAAGCGGCAAAGGTGATGCTGCATGCTGGGATTCATCGGCAGAAACAGAACCTTAACAAGGTATGCTACTCCCCGTGCCTTCTTCCCGTGTCTGGTTATGACCTGAACGAAGTGCACCGTTTGCTGGGAATGCACGGCCCCGCTCCGGATGTATCGGTGGGGCCAGAAGAGCAGCCGTCAGCAGAGGCAGATCAAGGAATCTCGACCTCCAACTCGACCAGCGACCACTCCGAGGCTTCTTTCCCTTCCAGCACGCAGGAAAGACCGTCGAAGAGACTATCACAGTTCCGCAGCTACGACATTGCGGCCAGTGCAATCCGGGCAGTGATGTCGGCTATGCCATCACGCGTCCGACAGGAGCGAGAGCGAAGAAGCGAGGAAGAAGGAACGGGGCCCGCCGCACCAAACTCCGGAAGTTTCGAGAGGGCAGAAGAAGGCAAGAATGGGGCGTCCACCCCTGACCCACGGAGCCCTAGTGTGGATCCATCGTTAGAGTGCTCCCCCTCGCGATCGTTCTCTCCTCCACAAGAGAAGGACTACAGGGACCTCATTTACCTCAACGCAGTGCTTCGACCCATCACCACTGCCGTTCGTCGGCACGTTACCGTCATGTTCCATTACTGGGACAAGAGCGGCCGACCTGTGATGTACATCACGATGAACCGCCTGGTGTGTGAGAAGCTTGTAGCGGATTTGTCACAGCTGTGCTCCACAGGAACGGACACCAACGAGCTCCTTGTTCTCTTCTACACGTATGTGCTGGAAGTGACCCAGCTGTTGATTCGGTTCAACCAACGACGGTTCGAAGGAGAGAGTGAGTCCGTGTTCACAGAGTGCAAGTCGAAGAGCCGGTGGATCGTTTCCGGCGCGGTCACCTCGTGTATTGTGGTGATCAACTGCGAGGGAAGTTCGTTCGGTCGGTCATCTAAAAAAGCCTTGCGCAGAATGGTGAAAATCCTGCTGCATGTGAGCAGCGTGTATTACCCCACCGTAGTACATCACATTTATGTTACGGGAAGCAGCGCTGCAACGACTTGCGGGTATCGAGCGTTGCACAACGTGTTGGATTCCTCTATGAAAGACAAGGTGTCCTTCTGTTCAGATGACTGTGTCTCGACGCTCTCAAGGGAAATCGACGTGAAGAATATTCCTGTAATTGTTGGAGGGGCGTGCAACTGTTCCTTATGCTTGTCTCAACACAGCGAGCGCGGATCAACCCCGACGTACACACAGACAGAGCATACAGAGCAGGAGGACAGCGGGTCCGACAACGTCAAGCCGCACCACCCCATTCAAAAGATAATCGTTCCAGCGAGGAAAAGTAGAAAGTTTTTCTTTGGCTTACAGGCCGGAGAAGAAGTTGGGTGGGATTTTCGCGTTGGAGAACAGAAAGAAATTTTTTTCTCTGTTCTGTTTGTGCACGCTTCGCAGGGAGACAGGACTACGGTTGTGGAGGTGAAGCAGTTGAAGGACGGCTCGGGGCATTATGTGGCGGCCAATCCAGGAACGCTGATTCTGGAGTGGACAAATAAAAAGAAATTGTTCTTTTCTTGTTACCTTTTTGTTCGCATAGGAAAATTATAGTCCATCGGATCGTGTGAATCCCACCACATACAGATTTACATCGCAGCCATTTAGTTGGCCAACACAAACCAGTGAGAAGCGCGTATAGTAAGCATCACCTCTGACACACGCACTTGGTGGAAGCTTTTTATTGTTCTTGCTTTTTTTCCCCCTTTTTTGTTGTCATGGATTTCTTTCCCATTCAAATAACAGTGGGCCTCAAGTGGCAAGTACGGTCTTTTGGTGTGGCTCTTCTCGATGTATTGTTGGCCGGACTTCATCGCGCAGGTAAACCTTCGGAGAAAGTAAAATCGGCATTTTTTTTTCTTTTTATCTCCTGTCACAACACTTCAGCGTGCTCAGCTGTATTCCCTTTATGTTTTCCTTTTGGATCTTTTGCTTTCCGTTTATTATTATGAGTCTGTGGGCTTTGCCTATAGATTTTTCCTCTGTCGTGTCGTTCACCGAGGACAAGAGGAATAATATCAAGGATTCCAAGCCACATGCAGGGACACATGCTTTTGGGTTATGTGCGTTTCTGGATCTTATCTTATCACTGCTTGTCATCGTCGTGGCACGGTAGGCCCTCATCTTTGACTCGTTGTGCCAACCATACCAGTAATTGAAGAGCAACACTATGGTATTTTTTCATGTTTTTCTCCACCCTTTTCTCTTACTTTTTTATTGAAAAAAATATTCCTTTTCTTATTAATATTTAATCTATTTGACAATTAATTAAATGTTTTTTTTTCTCATTTATTCTCTGTATGCGTGCTTCGTCGACTTCCTTCCGGTGCACAGAAAGCAAAAGAAAACAAGAGAGAACAGCGACAGTTGGTCCTACTTTGGATGTTCTACAAAATCACTCTAGAGAAGCTCGTGACAGTGCCGCCAGAGAAGTTGGACGCCGCGCTGCATCGACACCTTCTCCAATTTCTTCGTGATGCCGTTGTGGGCCAGCTCGTTCCACCCCCAGCCGGCGGTAGCGCTATCCAACAGGAGTACCACAGTGCTGCGAAGTCTTCGGCTATCGTCCTTGCCGTCATTGATATTCCTGGTGCAGAGAACCTGCAAGGCAAAGTACTCGACAACGGATCCGTCTCCTTCTTTCTCCGCTACGATGCCCTTGTTCTGAAGGTTCATCGTGGGGAGGTCTTAGATGTTCTCGTGGAGAGTGTGATTCCGCAAGGATGGGTGGGCAGCGTGTACGGCGCGGGCAAAGTGTACGTGAGCAAGTCTCAGATGTCCTCTGATCCGTTGCAAGAAGAGTGGTCCTTTGAGAGTGGTGTGGCGGAAGGATCATGGATTAGTAAAGACGGAACACGAAGTATCAAGGTGAATGAAATCGTCCGAATCCGTGTATTGGGCGAGACACCTCAATCCCTGGATGCTATGATAGTTGGGACCATGGCTGGAGCACACCTCGGCCCGCTGTAGACGCCGGTGATGCCCTGAGGAACTTCATGATTCGGGTTTCTCTTCTGTCAAACATTTGACCAGAATGAGGATTGATAACTGAAATTGTGGAGTGCAGTTGCATCTCATAATAAACTTGGACCTGGACTTTCGTTTATACCATCACGTCAACAAACGAAAAGATGTGAGGTGGGGGAATATAGTGTTTCCTCTGCCGAGCAGGAGACGTATTTGACGTGAAAAGTTCAAACGTATCACACTTTAGTGCTCTCCTCCTGTTTCCGGTTGCTTTTCTTTCTTTCTCTTTTTGTGGGTGTTTTTTTCGACTATGATTCGAATACGTTTTCTTTTCGACAGGTGGGCATTTTTACCTCTATGACTCGTGGTACAACGGTGAAATACACAGAGAACCGATAGGCTTTTCACCAACAAAAGCTGCAGAACGACGAAGATTGTGATCTCCGAGAGAACGGACTTTCTCCGTCCGATTCGTGATAATTCTTCGGTATCTGTCTTTATTATATCAATATATAGCTGAGGTTTGGTAGCCGCTTTGTTTCATCATCTAAAGGATTGCATTGACTGCGTAGTTCTGGAGGAATTTCATTCAGCACCAGAGACGTGCTCCCCTCTGGTGCTTCTCGGGGCGGAGAATAGTTCTGGAGCCCTGCAGAGCGCCCTCTTTTAACATGGAACATTCGGAAGAGGGAGAAAGCTCTGATGCGTTTTCGGTGTCCTCGGAGCCAAAGGCGTATGTCCTAGGGGAGTCGCCCAGCAACGATGGTCCAGAACTATCTTCCTGCACGGTGCCCAAAATTCTATCTTTTTCGTGTGAAAATTGTTCGCCGTTGTCCTGTTCCAATGATGGGGATCGACGGATTTGTATGTCCCCCTTGACCCTCAAGGAGTACTGTGAGAGCTACATCAGTGATATGGACCGTCCGATGCTGACAACGATCGAGGATCCGGATGGACACCTGCTCTTGTCCCAAGTAATTGGAGTTGGTGGGGATCGCGGGTCGCGTGTGTACCAAGTCACAGCGGAACAGCTGATCGCCGTGGACCCACGAGTGAAGACGTGGGCAAAGCGGCCGATGGCCTACAAGGTGTACGAAAAATCTATTTCTCGTAATGAGCTCATGTTTATCGAGAGAGCTAATCCGAATAGACTAGATGAGGATTGCGGGCACGTTATTTTCTACGGGTTTCTTCATTTAGCTCTTCCAATCGCCTTAGTTCATTACGAGAGAAGTTTTCGCGGCCTTCTTATGCGACAGTACCCGTACACGCTCAAGTCGATTATGGAATCATCGGTGTGGGAGGATGACCTTGAAGATGTGGGAACAAAAAAGTCATTTCTTATAACACAGCGATACAAGCCCATTCACTCCGCATGTGTGATCACCGCATTGAGTTACCAACTGCTGACCGCCATTAGAGTGTGCAACCACGTGATTGAGCACCAGGAGGACGGGGTCTTCTACAGCGGCTACACGCACAACGATATTCACTTGGAGAATCTGCTCCTCAACGATAACGGAAAACTCGTGCTGTGCGACTTTGAGTTGGTTACCCCGCTGAATTTTGACGGCCCTCCACCTGTTCAAAGTCCCGTTGAAAAACGGATCCCGCCCTTCTCTCGCCAGTCCCCGGACGGGCTCTACGCCCCCAACGCGGATGTCTGGGGATTCGCGCTGGTAGTGCTGGCACTTCTCACCGGCGTCGATCCTCTCTTCTCGGACGAAGGCCTCCGGAATGATTTTGGTAGCGGACCGATTCTGAAGAAATTCACGGAAACTCCAAACAGCCTGGACTGGGAGCGGAATATTGCAGATCACATAGTGTTTCTCCTCTCTCGAGGGTCGGATACGCTAACGCCGGACGAGTCGTCAGATTTGCTTCGCCTGTGTAGCCGGTGTCTCGTCAACGACTGTGGAAAGCGGTCTGCCACTGCAGAGGAGCTGCTGGAGGATCCCATCTTCGACGTGTACAGATCCTGCCCGTTCACAGCCGAGAAGGACGTTGAGAAGTGGTTGACGTCTCGCATTAATGCAATGCAATGAATATTTACATGCGCATTTTTTCACACAGAAGGAACGGCTATACAAAGCATATGGGAAAATACCAGGCGACTAACAACAGAGAGGGAGAGGGAAGATTTTTATTTTTGTTTGTGTGGGTCTGCGTGGGTGCGTTTGTTCGAATTTTTTCTTTCTTTTTTTTTTTCTTGTTTGCGTGAGCAGTAGTGAAGGTGTAGAATCGTATTATAGAACTGCTGTTCACGCTGTAAAAGTTTGTTTAAAAAAAGATATTAGGAAAATCGGAAGTTGGTGCTTAACAGCCAAATGTGTAGGAGGCTGCGGCCGGTCTGGCTGGTGTGTTCGGAGTCCCTTGTGCTCTTCTCGTGTGTGTGAAACACTCAAGAAATAGCTTTTAGATGGTTTAGATGGTTTAGTATTACTAGTGCAGTGCAAATTAATGTTGCATGTGCAGGCAGGATTATCTTTTCAAATTTCAAACATTGTAGTTGCTCTTCCTTTTTTTCCCCTTCTTGTTTCTATCTAATCTGTTATTGAGCTAAGTTTTTCTCCCTGTGTTGTGAGACGCATTCAGGGATATATGCTAGGCTGGGGGCTGTTCCGGCCTTCGCGGCGCTGCTTCGCCGCCTCATTAAAAAGCCACATCGAAGAACAGATCGAGAAGGAGTCCCGTGCGAAGTCCCGTATTGCGTGCTACCCGCACCGAGCTCTCACGCGTCCTGTTCTTCCTTTGCCGACGAACCAGGTAAACACCCCTCTTTTCACATCTAAACTTCTGGATCTTATTGGAACGGCAAAGGATCTGAGTTGTATTTCTTTCAGTGCTCCGAAAGCTCATTGGGATGCAGCTGTTCTTATTTTACGGCAATCACCAGACCAACAGGATTTTGATGTGTGGGTCAACCCTCAGGTCCCCGGGTATGATGCCAAGAACTCCGTTGCCCCTATGTACGGAATGTGGGAGAACTGCGTGTCGTGCGGGGCGTGCAATGCGTGGGTGATTCGGCCACAGAAGATTGCCTGTCACGGCCTAGATCAATACGGCAATGAGAAACACGAAACACTTGAGGGACTTGCTGCACGCTGTCTGATGCATGAATTAGACCACCTTAATGGGAAGACCATCCTACATCAGGCTCAAGGACCCGAATTTGTTGTTAGCTCCACTGCACTGGGGCAGCGGGATCTGTGGCCGGCAAACTTCCCGTCTGCTGAGGCCTACATGACTGCGCCAAACCAATTTTTCGATTACGTTTCCAACAAGACAGTAGTTCCTGGTGGGCTAGAGTGGTGGTTCGCGCAGCAGATGGCCCAATTCAACAGCCAGCGCCTTTCACAATAATATTTTCACCGAATCACATTCCGAGACAAAAAGAATAAAACCAAAATCTGCAGCTCCCACGTATCGGATCCATTGGACGAGGCGAGCGACGCCGAAATAAATGACAGGGCCTTGCGCTGCTAGTGGAGCAATTGTCAGCCGATCGCAGTTCTCATTTCACCTTCTTGTGTTTGTTTCGCTCCTCCCTCAACAGTCGGTATTCATTAGGACAGAATTTGGAGGCCTCAGAAAGGTAGACGTTTTAACTGCTTTGCTTGGCTGTATTTTAAGAACTGCATGGTACCAAGCAGCAAGGTTGGATCCACCTCCACGCTGGGGCTAAAGAATGATAGGATTGCTCAATCCTACATGGAACACATCATGCTCCGGTTAACACGAATTCTTTCTTCTCGCTCCTGGTTTGTTGAGCGGCTGGTAGAGTTCTATCCGCGCAGTTCGCTTCTTCTAGGGTTGAATGTGAACCGCGGCGCCGAAGTATGCATTCGGTTTCGATTGCCGGGGAACAAACACCTCTTTTTTCCCTTTCCGGAGGTCATGTGCACGGTGCTCCACGAGTTGGCCCACTGCGAAATATCCAGGCATGATAAAAAGTTCTGGGCTCTGTATCACCAGCTTGTTCGAGAGTGCGAAGCCGTGGAGACACAACTCGCCCAGGAAGGGGTGACACTCTATCCTCCCACCCCGCCCCAGGAGTTGCAAAAGGGAAAGAAGCAGTCCCCGACGAAGCGCAAAAACACGAAATTCAGTGGGGGGCACCGTCTGGGATGTGTGACCCCTGCCCCCAAGACGCCAGAAGAGCTGCGCTCTATGGTTGCGCGCAGGGGCCGCGAACGGTACCAAGAGTTTCTTCTTCAGCGCTACCGCATCGAGCGGGGTGATACCTGGTTTGAGGAACACCCTCCCGACGTGGTGCTAGAGTCCTCCTACAAGGGTGTACGCGGTAGCTGGAAGTGCCAGCGATGCGGTTTTGACAACACAGAATCCGCCTTGGTATGCGACTCCTGCTCGGATTTCTTGACCGAGACGGCTGGGAAAAAGCGGCCTAGATCCCCTTCTCCCAGCCGAATGGGGCATCAAAGGCTCCATGAGAGAGAGAGAGAGGTTGCGGAGAAGGTGACGCAGCCCGCGAACCGCGACGCCGTCCCTGTGATCATAGTGTCGGAGAACGATTCGGCGATAGAATACGTTGATGCTTGACGTTTTTATTGGCTGCTGATGACATCTACTTCGAATTTAAAGTAGATAAACACACATTTTTAGAGGGATGATTAATGCCTCAAGGTTCACTTTCTCTTGTCCCGTTGTGTATGTCAAGTTTCTTTTTATCGCATTCAAACTACGTTTTCTTACCGCTTTTTTCTTTTGATGGTCTCTCTCATAGAATAAGTGCAGTAACACCGAGCATTCCGTTTCTTTTTTTTTCGTGTGCTCTTGTTCAAGTCCATTATTTTTTGATTAGTTATTGTGCTCTGTTATACCGTTTTTTTTTTTCTGATGAGGGGTGTGGAAGATAATGTGTATATAAACTTTTTTGGTGTAGAAAGTAAGGCCGCTATGCTGGCGTGCGATGCATGCGGTGTAGTACCTGAAGATCTTCTTTATGTACCTAAGAAAGAGTTTAAGATGGGGCCAAACGATTCGAATGACGTGGTGCTTATTCGTTACACCATGCACGAGCGTCTGCGACAAACAAAGTTCCACAGGCTTATGGGGGAGAAAAATAGGTTTATTAGGGAGGGCAAGATCTCACAGCGATGGGCGGAGCGGAAGCGGATCACTCCAGATGCACCAAAGGCACCAAAGATATCCAAGAAGAAGTTGCAAAAAGCTCTAGAAGCGATTGACACATCCAGCGACGATGACGATCGTGTGGATGAGCGTGGCATGCTCAACCCACTAGTGGTGTTAACGCCTAGCCCCTCCGAGCCCACAGTGAACGAGCACACGCTGGCCCCAGATGAGGAGGCGCCGCTGCCGGAAGATTCGCCAGCCCCCAGAACGATTGTCGAGGCCCCAGTAAGGAGCCAAGTAGTGGTCGTTTCGGGTGCCGAAGCGCCAGCAACGTACACCGTAGAGGAGCTGGAAGGGATACAAGCCGGAGAGCACACAACTAGCGAAGCTCCGTTTACGGGCCCGTCAGAGACGCCTTTAGGGGGTGTGAACCCCCAGGCCTTTTCCGACATCGATTCTCTCCTCCGTATGCCTCCGGCGTCTAAAGTCCCTGTGGTCAAGAATCCCAAGGGCCCGCCCATGCCATCGCTTACCCGCTACCCTAGATCGTTCGAGACTTTGGCCACAGAGGTGAAGGAGCTCGACGCCTCCAAGAAGGAGATGGAGAAATACAGTGGGAGGACCCCCCAGCAGGTGAAGGAGTACAGGAAATTCAAAGAAGCGCAGGAGGAGGAGGAGCGGGCGTGGAAACGGCACTTGGCGAAGCTGGAGGCCAGAGAGCGGCACGCCTTCCATCGGCAGTCCATCGAAGCGCTGATGGCGAAGGAGTCCTTCCGTGAGCGCTTCATGTCCAAGGAGGGCCGCAACGAGTCGCGAGCCACTTCCATTTTTGGCGGTGCCCCTGAGGAGGTGCATGAAGAGCGTTGCGATCTCGCGGCGGAGGACACGTACGGGAGTGTCTCCCTTAGCGCAGCAAAGAAGCTCGACGCTGGAGCCTCAAAGCGGGAAGAGGAGAGCCTGAAGAGCGACACCAAGGAGGAGAAGAAACGTAAAAGTAAACGCAAGTCAGAGGCCAAGCGGATGGATGACCCCCACCAGCGGCAGCTCGAAGCCACCAAGCGCGTGGCACTGCGGCATGCGGAGATTGTGTCCAACTGCTACAAGAAGGGCGTGGAGGTGGACGGGAAGGAGGTGTCCACTATGGGTACGATTGCACACTGGGTAAAATACGAGGAAATGATCGGCAAGGCACCACCCATGGAGGTGCGGGTGAAGGACTCTATGATCCACAAGCAGAATGCTGAGATGGCCCTGCAGAGTCAGCGGGAACTAGAGTGGGAGCGAGAGAAGAAGCTCAACAACCGCCTGGAACATGCATCTGTGTACGCGGAGTCGGAGAAGGAAAAGATGCAGCGGATTCGTAAGGAGGTTAGTAAGACGAAAAGCTCGCTGACAGAGGAGAAGCTCAAGTGCGTGGAGCGCAGCCGAGATGTTGACATGCGCCACAGGATGGCAAAGAATGAAGAAAAGCATAAGAAAGCCGACGATTTCAATAGTCGAAAGTATGGCGACATGGCCGCACGTAGGAAGTTTGAGCATGATCAAGAGGAGCTGTTCCGGCGCAGGATGAAGGACTCCCTTCTGACGATGGATATGAAAAAGCGGTGGGAGATAGACAAGATTAAAGAGATGACAGCAAGAGAATTACCACCTCCTGCATCATGATTAGCCATTCCGCGGCGTGCCCAGAGTTGTTATCCAGCTACCGCTTCTCTTTTCTTCTTTTTTTGGAGGACTTACCCAAGGGGGACCACACACCCCCGTAGTGGGGGCCACTTTCTTTTGCGGAGACCTGCAATAAAGGGCGTATAGATGTGAATTAGAATTTTCTATCATGTTTCTTTACTATTTATCGTGAAGTTCAGTACCTTCGGCTTGCCCCATCTAGCGATAAACGATGCAACTATTGTACTACTCAAATCCTACGAGGAAGATGATGGCGACTATCACTGTTTAAGTGTGCAACTCATTTCTCTTTAATTTCTTGACACACTTCTATTCCAAAAAACGGAACCCTTTGAAACTACAGTTGGTTTTTCTTGTGGCAATTATTTTTTATTTTTTTTTTTTAATTATATATTATTATTATTATTATTATTATTTTGAATGGTTCTCCACCAGCATATCTCAGACTAGGCGACAGCGCATTGGAGAGAAGAGAAGAGAAGCTGGCAGGGTTGTTCCACAAGTTCGCTGTCATGCGTACTGGGATTAAGCAGTCAAGGTTTTTCTAATAAAAGCTTAAAATAGTTTAAGTAAGGTAAAGTTAAGCAAACAAATCAGTTTTTTTTTTCCGGCATATATTCGAATAGTTACGTATAGAATAAAACATTTAGATTACTTCGTGTTTGCTATTCCTTTGGTGTGGACTGACCACTACTATGCAGGGGCCACCGTCCACTGAGTTTGAGGAGTTGCAGTCAGAAGTACTCAATGGGGTCTTGGTGTCGCCGCCCGCGGTGCGGGCGCGCTTTCTCGGGGTTCCGATGGTCCCTGCCCGCTTCACCACAGCCTTACCGTCTGACTCGAGCTCTCATTTTTCTTCGTCGGCTCGGCTCAGCCCCAGCAACACTTACGGAAGTCTGGCGGAGGAGGATAGCGATGATGACCACGATGGCAGAAACAAGACTAGTCGGATGACGGCCGAACATCCCATTTGCTCTAGGCGCGTGGCCTCTCTGAGTGCACAAAAGCCAGTTATTTCAGCAGCTGTATCAAGTCCTGTGGAAATCTATATCTACGACCTCTCGCAGGGATTGATGGAGCTCTACAGCGAGAAAATACTTGGAAGAAGGATTAGCGGGGTGTATCACTCCAGCATCGTGTGCTATGGAGTGGAATTTTTTTTCGAAGGAGGGATTAATAGCACTCGCGCTGGTTTAACGCGCTTCGGGCCCAAGTTCTATAGGCTAGCTCTTGGCTCTACACGTGTTCAATTGCATCAGTTCATTGATTGGGTTGAAGAAGTAGAGGGTTCTCAATTCCAGCTTCACAGCTATGATCTCATTAACTGGAACTGCCATCATTTCACTCAGAAAGCAGTGGAGTTCCTGTTGGGCTCGCAGGCCTCTTTTCCTGAGTTTCTGATGAGCACGCTGAATATGGTCCTTCAAACGGATTTAGGGCGTGCTGTATCAGAGATTCTTTTTGTTTATTCAAAGTCTATTCAGTACACAATGGTACGCAAATCCTTGGCTAAGGTGGATGAGCTTCGTGATGGGTTGGTGAAGCTGAATGCAGCAGCCGTACGGTGTCGTATCGATCAACTTCCTCCACACGCCGCTGTGTGTTTTAGAGTTTGTGATCCGGAAGTGTGTACAAAATCTATTATGCAGTTAAAACCATTTGTGGATCATTTGTATCGGCGCGGAGTTCTGCATGGTAGCGTGAGAAGCGTTCCGCAGGAATTTGCAGAGCAGGCGACTTCTGGGCTATCTACGTGGTCTGCTTCTGTTGTGCAGAAGTATGTAGATACAGTTATAGCTTGCCTTCTCCATACGCCCCTGTTGTATTGGGGTCCTTTACTCAATGGCCTTCGTTTAGCGATTCTTAACAGAGCTGCCTTGGTGATATGTGTATATCACCCACGGATGATTCCTCTCGTAATGCTTGGCATTAGAGACTTCTTTTGCATGTCAACAGACGGTAAGATCGCGCTGGCTCGTTTCGTATGCAACTTCAGCTCGTCAGTGCACGGGGCGATCCTGCTGGCGAACATGGGGCTCGTGCTGCGATGGAACTGCTTAGTAGGGTACTGCCTGATGGATCCAAGCGAGGCGGTACGATACACAGGTGCCTGCTTATCTATAAACCTTATTCTTTCGCTGCGCTATTGTCACCGTAACAATTTTTTGAATGAAATGTGCCGAGAATCCCGATTCCACGTCATCTTCCAGATAACTGAAGTGCTTCTGTATGCTATTCATCCCTCCACACGCCGCAATTACTCGGAGCCGGTGGTTAACATGGTCCTCACAGCTATTCTTCACATCAAAACCATCAACTTCTGTTGCTTGCATTTCATTGATTGCCATAAACTCGCACCAGACTACGCCGATCTTTTTCGGCACTGCAGAACTAGTGAGACGGCTTCGCTTCTTTGTTTATTGCATAGCGCATCCAGCGCATGACGCAGCGCTAAGCCGCACCTGGCTCTTCGATATGCGCCTGTTAAAGGTTCGAGGAGAACTAGTTGTCTGACAAGTATTTATTTTGTGTTAGGGTGTGTTCAACAGTAGAAAGGGGAACTTTTTTTTTCCTTTTTTTCTGTTTCTCGCTCCCCTACTATAAATGAAGAGAACCACTTGATCTTTCTGGGTTCTTTTGCAGTAGGTGGATATACGGTGTGTGCCGCAAGTGGAGAGTTACCCAAGGGAAGAGCAATGCGCTACAAGCTATTTTTCCTTCATCTCCACCTTCTGCAGATTCGTTTTTTGCTCTCCAAAAGAGTATTTGTTGGAGGCATATAAGAATTTGACGGTGCTGCATGCTCCCAAATGTGTGCAGTTGTTAGCACACTCTTTGAGCTTCACTAAAATAAATCAAAGTAAACAAACGAATAAAGAAAAAAGCCTAGCCTGGGGTTCCCTTGGACATAGCCTGTCATCTGATTCATTGCTGTTTCTGTTTAATGTATTCGTTTTTGCTTTGGATTTTTGTGATATATTATTTTTTGATGGCTTTTGATACACTCGTAGGAACATCGTGTTTTTCTTTTCTTTTTTTTTTTTTTGGAGCTGCAAGTTCGCTTTTTGTAGCCCGGTAGGTCCAAGAAAATTAATTTCTAATTGGAAAGGCTGCTGGTAGTTAGCATCATGTTGCACACTGCTGCCGTTCCTCTGCTTCCGCCTTCGGGGGCTACTCACGCAGTTTCCGGGTATTTTTCAGGGGTTTCGGCCCCGAAAGAAACTCTGGTATTTGCACAGCAGAACGCAACCCTCTATCGATCCACCCAAGACACTCTTGAGTCCGGATCCCCGGGCAAAGCCGCTAACGTACGTTATGGAGTTCTCGTTGTATGCTCCGCCAGCCGCAGTTGTGACTTGCCGCCCACCAAATTGCGATGCAGATCTTGTAGCACTTCTATTCGACGACACGCACGTGTCTTTTCTTAAGTACGATCCTCATGATCTTGTATTCCGAACGGTCGGGCTTGTACAACTTCTAGATCAAGAGGTGCCCAAGGAACCTTGCACGCTTCAACCACTCCTGCGTGTCGATAATAAAGGAACTTTCTTGGCAGCCCTCGTAAAGCGGAACGTTTTGATGACTTTTAGGCTGGTGGGCTTCGGATCCGAGAAAACAAACATTAACGCTGAGAGCAAGGTGGAAACTCATTCCAAGGCCGGAGCTGTGCAATTGAATGCTTGGGGCGACAGTGATAGTGAGAACGAAGAAGAGGAGAAGAAGGGGAAGCTTCCTGGGACCACAGACATCACGACTGCTAGCCAGAAAACGGGGATCCTTCACGTCGGCCCTATTGCAACCTTTGAATTTCAGGGCCTCCGAGACGATCTTCGCAACATACGCGACTTTCATTTGGTGGACTCTACGGGGGATCCCCTACTAGCCGTTCTCTACGAGAAGTACCCAACGTGGGCTGGACGAGTGCGGGTGCTGGAGTGGCAGAGTGGTACGGTAGAGAATCACATGCTAACATGCTCGATAACCTGGATTTCTGTTGCTCAGTCTCACAGCGATTCTCCTAAGCTGGTCCCCATAGGCGATGTTCACATGCTATCTTTTACCACCACCCACATGTGTCCTCTCCCGTCCTTTGCGGGAATTTCACCGTCAGTTTTGTGTGTTGGAGCCCACGGTGTGTCGTGGGTAGGTGCCAAGCGAGCTTTTGGATGCTATATCAACGACTACGGAGAGGAAGAAGTGAAAGATATTCAGCCTACTGCGTGGATTTTCAAGCAGATCCAATGGGGGAATGACGAGCTCGGAAGCACTGCTGATGATTTGACGCGAAAAAATTTGAACTTAGCCAACAGTGCTGTCATAACGATTTCTACACCCCGAAGCGAAGATGGTTCAAATCTGTCGCTGCTACTGATCACAGAGGACGAAGGAACTGTTCTTCAACTGAGACTTGCAGGAAAAGACCACGCCATGGAGAGTATTTCGGCGGACTTGCTCCTTACAGGATGCTATTGCTCTACGCTGGCTCCTGTTGAAGGTAACACATACTTTATCGGCTCGTGCTGCAGCGATTCTTTAGTAGTGGATTTATCCAATGGATTTGAGCCTGTGCAGATATTTCCAGTCATCTCTCCTATTCGGGCTGCCACGCCAGTGGATGATTGCAGTGCTTCTACATTGACAATACAGCCGGAACTACTGGATGACGCGATTGTAGGCTCTCCATATGAAGCCTTGTACCGCAAAGTAGTCGTAGCTCCTGCTATGCAATCTTCGCGCCGTATGGAAGATGGAATGGACATCGCCCTGGCGTGTGGAAAAGGTGCGGCAGGCTCTCTTTGTATCTTGCGAAATTCTATCCGGGATGAGGTTATTCCATCAGGGAACCTTCATGGCTCCTACGTTTTCTTTATTCATTGCACCGACGCCCAATCCGAGAAAAAATTTATGTTGCTTTCTGGACCTGATTTTTCCATTTACTTTACCGTGAATGAAGTAATAGATCAAGTGCAGCAATGCGTGCTGAGAGACAAATCCAAGACGGTGTTCGCCGGATTCCTACAGTGGATTAATGCAGTGCTCCAGGTTACCGAGGATGAGATCATCGTAGCCACTGTAGACGGAAAGGAAGCAATCCACGCCGTAGGTCTTAGCTCCGTGATGGGAAAAGCATGTGGCGCGGTAAAGAGTGTTTTCGTTGTCTCTTCCACCCAGAGTTGCTATGTACTATTCGATGACGGGCTTCTGGCAGCTATTACCATTCATAGAAACAAAATCAGCTCCGCAGATGTTTCCACAAGTATTTGCGCTGCTGCGTACTGGAGCAAAGAAGAAAAAATTGCGGCCATTGAGAAAGACGCTGAACAGATGAACTTGGTGATATTCAGGCCCGGAAAGGTGCAGGAGAAGCTGATCTTTCCGAACTTTGGGGTCCTTCCCGCCGTATCAGAAGAAGGTGTGGAACTAAAGCTTCAGTCATTTCGACAACTGGGGAAACAGCCGCTTCCTACCATAACCCACCTTGGGATCTGCGATCATGCGCAGGGGTCGACATTGATATGCATCATCTCTTCGGGCGAACTTGTGACGTACAACATAATCGGAGCTGACACGTTTGGAAGAATGCGGCTTCGTAAAGACATTTTTTCACCTGCTCGATGTGGAGCGCGAAACCGAAATAATCGAAACGATTGAAGCCAAACGGCGGCGTCTGGAGGTTGAGAGGGAAGTGAAAAAGCATGAGGTGGATGAACCCGAGTCCGGAACTATCCGCTTGGTGCCGTTTAGTAATATTGGAGGTCAGTCAGGAATGTACGTCTGTGGAGATCATCCAGTATTTCTCCTTTTTTGATAAGGAAAGAAATCGATTATCTCTGTGCCGCCACCACAACGCCGGATCTGTGAAGGGCTTCGCTGCTTTTGATTCGCCTTTCAGTCCTGGAGGGTATGCGTACTGCTCGGATGGCGGCTCTGTCACGTTTGCTATGCCGTCGTATGCCGGTGTTCCAATGGCACATGGGTGGTGGATGCAGCGAAAACCGTTGGGCGAGACGCCGCACCATCTTCTTTACGCCTCAGACGCTCAATCTTGTATTGTCGTGACATCCATTCGCACACCGTTCGCCCCTAAAAAATCTCCCTTCGATGTTTCTCTCAGTTTCTCGATAGACCACGAGGGGAAGAGAACGGTCTCTATCATGCCCCAAGTTTCACTTCCACCGTTGGTGTCATCTGGGAGAAACCCCGTTCCAATGAACGACCAGTTTTCTCTTCGACTAATCTCATGCACCGATAAAGGAGAGCTGGACACGATTCGTCTTGAGCCTAACGAAAAGGTGTTGTGTGCTCATAGTTGTCAGCTTCCCTGCGATCTGGCAGCGGATGCATCTTCTGAGCCCCTTGCCAATGCCTACGTATTCGGCACTGGCTTTCCTTTAGGGGAAGATGTCGCGACAAGCGGTAGGCTCATCATTGTGGCCACACGATACAATGGTCAATCCCACCGCCTTCAGCTGGTACACAGCGAGCCATTGAAGGGCCCCGTGACAGCTGTCACCCAAGTTGAGCGCCACATTGCTGTCGCTGTTGGGGGAACCATTCGAGTGTTCAAGTTCAATTGGAAAGCGGCGCAGTGCGAGACGGTCGCGTTGCTGTATGGTGGCGTTTACATCTCTACCTTGTCATCCTTTCAGCAGTACCTGTGCTTTGGAGATCTATACTCCTCTGTTACGTTGGCCAAGTTCAGCTCTTGCACTCGGTCACTTACGGTACTTGGGAAGGATCTCCATCGATTTTCTGCGACTCAATGCCAAGTAATGTATCACGACTCGAATTTTGGCCTCGTGGCTACGGATGATTCTCGAAATCTTGTGATTTTTGGCTATTCTCCCCGTGTCCAACAATTAGGGGGGCGGCCAGTTGTTCTGGAATCCCTTCTTAAGGTCGATAGCGAGTACAGAGTACCTGGCGGAAGTATTTCTCAACTTTTACGGTTCCGTTCATCACGCAGTTCAACGAACAGCTCGGTCATGCTTTATTGCACAAACTACGGTGAAATGGGATGTTTGGTAGCGGTGGGCGGCCTTGGCCCTTCCGGCCCCTACAGAACTCTGCAAAACGTCATGAAGAAACTTCAAAGTGATGTACCGCACCCTGGTGGCCTTCCACCGCAGGTTTTCCTGGCGACACCAAAAGTGAACCCCAAGTGGGACTTTCGAGCGGAGCAGATGGTGATTCATGCTCCCCTTATTCAAGAGCTTTATCGACTGGATCTTCAAGCCCGCAAGGCATTGGCGATATCCGCTTTAACGCAGTTGGACAGGACACTTCGTATCGGAGCAACGATTTTTTTCGGAGTCATGGATTCTGTAGTGAATGGAGATTAACTTAATAATTTCAGCGCAGTATCGGTAATAGCACCTCCATCGAGTCAGTTAGTTGTTCAGGGGGGGGGGGGGGATTTCTCGCCCTTTCCCTTGTTGAACTGTGTTCCGTGTGCTACTATACTGGAAATGCAGGTTGGTCGAAAAATATTCCTTGTTAAAAGCTGGATCTCCTCATCTGCTCCGCTTTTTCTTCCCTTCTCTATGTGAAGTCTTTTTTTTAAGGTTTGTAAAAAATTTCTAGCGGTCCAAAATGATGCAACGACGACTTTTCAGGGCGGCCTGCTGCGTGGTACCACTTCCGCGTTTTCAGCACAGTGGTGCCGCGGCGGAGACGGGAACGAATAGTGAGTCACCAGCGCCAGCCACCACTGATGTGAGCGCCCCGAAGCTTGTCAGCGCTGTACGGCAGAGAAACTTCTCCGAGGCACAGACACAGGCAGCGGCGCTCTTCCAGCAGAAATGGCGTGAAGAGTACAACCTCCCAGCCGCCTTCACGCTCATCTGCCTGGTGGTCTGGTACTGGATTGCGTGGGCCCACCGGTCCGTGCAGCGAAAGTGCGCGGCCCTGGAAGCTGCGGCAGAGAAAGATGTGCGAGAGACCGTACAGGTGGTTCAGAGCATCTCCGAGCAGTGGCGCTCAGACATGCTACGGGCCAGCACGGAAATGAAACTTATTATCGCGAAGAACAGCGAACTCACCGGAGACATTGATCGCTTGACCACGGCACTACGAGGGTGTCAGGTCAAGCCCAACGCCTGATAGAATAATAGGAGCTTTAGCAGTATGGCTTGTCAAGCCAATGGGATGGATTTTACCTAGATGCTGAGCGCAGGGAAAGGGATGGTGATTTCACTGGTATGGCACGGTACGTTGCTGGGTGCTGTTCGGTTAATGGATTCATTCTTCTTTATCCTTTTTCCACTTTCGACTCCGTGTTGTTCGAAACAAGTTGCTCAACGTTTTGTAGCATTCTATTCACTGGAAAAAAGGTAGCAGAAAATCAAATCGCCTCGTTGTCTCGGCTGAGAAGGAAGAAACCACGTTTCACATCAGCGAACATATCCACATAGTTGGGAATAACCTTGGTTTCTTTACGACGGTTCTTCTATGTTCTTGTGTGCAACCTATCGCCAGCGCTTCTTAACCCATGTTCACCGCGCTGCGGATTGTGCGGTTTGTGGCTCATTAATGGTTAACGAACGCAGAAAACCCTTTTCACCAGCTAAGGAGCGTCTCACGATCGCATCCGAACCGGTGTTCGAGCAATCTCCACCAGGACTTGCTACTCAGACAGTAGAGACTGTAGAAGAGATGCGCCGAAGCGGCATGCAGCAGTGGATCTTGCGGCTTAATGATGGTAATACCTGTGAAGAGAAGCAGATGGAGCAGCTACTCCGCAAGCAAAAGTGGGTCTCAGAAAACGACGATACTCTTTTTCATTATCTTGATAGTGCGTGTAAGCGCCTCCTTTTCGAGCAATGCCCTGGCCAAGCAAGCGAGACTGTTCCACCTCATTCCAATGCTGACTTAGTTTCAATTCCTAGTTATCTGAAACTTACAAACACGAGGAACGCTTTTCTTGATGGTTTAAAGGGGCAGATTGGTCCAACGGCATTGGAGAAGCAACGGAAGTTCCAGATCTCTCTTCTGGATGTCCAGAAGGGCTTGCTTCGGAGCAAATTACCTTTTTTTCTCGCCTGTGGTACAGCATTAGGTGCTCATCGCGAAGAACGTTTTATTTCGTATGATGATGATATCGACTTGGGTATCATGTTTCACCAGCTAGTAGACTTTGGGAAAAGATGCGCAAACAAAGAGGCGGCCTCCAGTGACCTGAATGCTATTGACGGTGATAACACAGAGGATGACCAGGCATTAAAGGGTTTTGTGGAACTTTGCTCTGCGTTGTCGCATACATCCAACGTGGTAATTTTTGACATTTGCGGAACAGTTGCCAAAGGTCTAGAAATCCGGCTGCTTCATACAAGCACAGACGTTCGAATAGACATCAACGTCTACTACCCACCCATTCCGATAGAGGATGACGATCTCGTTAACCGTGTCGGCCCGTTCGTCTGGGCATCCTCATTTTATGAAAAAGCGGCGGAAAGGAAGCATCATATGTACCGGTACTGGCACAAACCTTTTGAAACAGAACTCGAAAAAAAGGCTTTCTGCTCGCTTTCTGGGACAATAGAGGATGACGCCTACTTCCTGGTCCCCCCTAAGTCATATCTGCAGGAGTACTTTGGTGAAAACTGGCGGACTCCGAAAAATTATACGTACGCTGAGGGACTTGCTAGTGAGTTCCGAAATATTATTGATGAGTAGAAACGTGCAGCCAATGGTTAATACATCGACATGACGGTGCCTCCAGGGGAAGGCTGCTACGATAGTAATTGTAGTGGTCGTCCTATCGTTCTGCTGGACTAAAAACAAAAAAGAAAACAATAACTATACAAAATGTCTCATGGCCCGATTTCATCAGTTCAGTGATGGTTATGTTGTGTTTTTATTTTGTTTTATTGTGTGCAAAGTCGCACGGCTCCCACCAAGGAATCCGTTCCGTTCTCCGTTTCCATTGCAATTAAACTATCTTCTTTATCTTTCATTATAACAAAACTATTTACGTGAATTATCCATGGAACCAAGAAACGATGCGCCTGAACCCATCAGCGAAAGAGTACACTCCCTCGTGGCAGCCGCAGGCTCCGGACTCTTCAGTCCGTAAACCATCCCAGCCCGCTATTGCTTACTCACCGTCTCCCCGACCGCTGTGGGAGCATCGACCCCAACAGTACATTCCCACACAACAGCGTCAGTACACTGAATACGACCGGGCCCCTGCGTATGGCTACAATCCAGGCAGAACGGCATTCAATCCTTACAGTGGGTGGGATCGTGGGTATCCAGTAGCTCCACCGCCACACGTTGGTCCCCGGCAATATGCCCTTCCCGCCGAGAAACCACGCGTAGACGCGGCAGAGTTTTATCCCTCAATGGCCCTTCGTGAGAAAAAGCAAGAATCGCTACCAAATAGCGGCTCTCCACAAGGCGCTAAAGAAATCTCCGCACCATGCCCCATTGTTTTACTGTTTTTGGGTTGCCGTGGAGCTGGTAAAACTACGCAGGCTCTTTTAGCAGCAGAAAAATACAATCTCCTCCACGTGTCGTCTGGGGACCTTTGCAAACAGGGCAAAGAACCTTTTGGCGAGTTGAAGAAAATAGTGAAAGAGCATTTCGGTGAAGGGGTTTCAAGAAAGTACTCAGGATTGGCACTAGATCGTTTTGTCGTAAGGAGTGAAATAGACACCTATTACGTTCAAGACGCTCTAGCGGTTGCTCAATTGCCAGTTCCATTGGCCGTGTGGCTACGGCTTGATGCGGATGAAGGGCTGCAACGTGCCGAGTCTCGAGGAGACAAGAAAGAAGGATCTGCTTTTTGGCGGCGAGAAGAACAAAGGATTTTGCCTATGGTAGCAGAAACTACATTTAGTCCTATCAACTCACTTCTTAGTATAGAGTGTAGCGATAAGGATCCGAATAGCATATTTCAAATAATCGTTGACCGAATCACTACCACCAACGCGGGACGCTTGAATGACATTTCTTTACCGACAAAAAAACCCGGGTTTGCAGGCTCTTTAGTAACAGATTACGATTTGTTTTCCACACTTTGTACGGAAGTGCATTCCGCTATTGGAAATGTATCGGGCAGAATTGACAGTGCGCCACTGTCAACCATGGCATCCTACGTGGAACGACGCTCATTCTCTCCTGAAAACATCCGCAAGCAAGGTCTGTCTCATGCGTTTGTAACGTTAAAAGCAGACGGGGAGAGATACTTATTAGTCAAGCACAAAACAAAGGGATGCTTCGCGTTTCCTTCGAAGTTTTCTCATTGTTTTAATGTTGATAAGCACGTCGGAGCATTAAATTTTGAAGTTGATGAACCTATTCAGGATCAGTACAAAGCGGCACGTGCGAAGGATTCGCCGATCGATTTTATCCTAGATACAGAGATGTGCGTCCGTGATGGCAAAGGAACTTTTTTTGTCATTGACTTTGTGTACTTTTACTCTGCAGTGGGAGCACGAATGCGGTTTGCGGAACGGTACAAACTTCTTCAACAAGGGATGATAAACATGCGGAACAATGGTGCTCCGATTGTGCTAAAGCAATATATGCCTATCAATCAGCTGGAGATCCTGCTACCATCGCTAGAAGATGCTCCCTTCCCCATTGACGGCGTGGTGATTCAACATGGTGACGTTTATTCGTACGGAGCCGACAAACTACTCTCGAAATGGAAGCCACGTGAGCTCTGTACAGCCGATTTCCGTCTCTCCAATGGACGACAGTTACCATCAGGGGATTGGGAATTCGAGTTGGATGTGTTAGCCTTTAGTGACGGTACATTCAAAGAGGAGCGTTTTCCAGGCGCTGTGGGGCACGTAACCGGTGAGGAAGTTAAACATCACCGATTGATGAACAATATGGTGGTGGAGATGGCACTCACGCAGCAGAAGGAAAACGAGAGCGTATGGAAGTTTCATCGTTCTAGGGCAGACAAACCTGGGCCAAACAAAATGGATATTGTTTCGAAAATTGTCTCTATGCAGCATCTCGAATACTCTGAGCTTCTTTCACTCGTAAGCAAAATCGACTTTAAGCCTTTACCGCCGGCAAATTGTCCAGCTTTTTCACATAAATAAGCATATATTTGCCCTATGAGTCGCATTAACACGCAAGAGCATTCAAGAATAATTATAAAATAAGGTGATGAAGAGGGTGTGGGTCCTATTTAGATTCCTCAGTTGCTTCTTTCTTCTCTTTATTACAACGCTCTGATGACTCTTTTCTTCCTACTTTTCTTATTTGAGGAGAAACGAAAGATTGATAATTATCATCTTAATAAGTATTATTTCAAGACACATTTTTCCTTCTTCTTCTTCTTTTTTTTTTGTCTTTTGTTCCGACAGTAAAGGAAGCCATTATGTCAGGACAAAACAACATGCAACCTAAGAAGCTTAATCCCGAAGCTCCGGCTTTCGTTCCACCAGGAGGAATAGGCACTGCGGATGCGGGTTTCGCAATTCGTGGTCCCACCCAGCCCTTTCAGAACCGCCCCACCACCCAACCTCGCACTTTCAAGCAGAACCCCATGGGAGGGCCATTCAAGCCTCACGGTTTCTCCGCGTCGTCGCAAGACTTTTACCCTCAACGTGTCCCTTTTCTACCTTCTGAACCAGAAATGCCCGCTTCCAAGAAGGTAATATTGGTTGCTGGTTACAGTAAAATGGGAAAGACAACCGTTGCAAAGAAAATCGCTGAACAATTCAATTATGTGTACGTTAATGTTAAAAAGACAGAAAACCCGGCTTCGATCAGCTTAGTGCAGCGTTTCTCCTCTTTAACGGACGCATTGAGGGATTTGAATGGAAAGAATGGTGTTGTTATCGATGATGCAGTGCACGTAAGCCGTTTTGACCCTTACTATGTGAACCACATTCTGGAGGCTCATAAACTGCACATCAACGCAGCTGTTCTGCTGACTGCGGAACCTAAAGACGTTGGTCGTGTCAGCATGAATGATATTGATAAGCAGGCTCATCCAGATAGTTTCGAATTTGGGTTTGCTCTGGAAGATGAAAATGGTTCGGACAGAATTATCAACTTAAGCGTGGATCAGCCGCTTCAGTCCTTGATTGATGATGTTCTCCATCAGCTCAAGATGCTGGATTCTCAGCCCCTCGTATCGCTGAAATTGCCAGTGATGAATTTTATTCCGAATGCTTCGATGGTGACAGATCCTGAATTTGTGGAAACAGTTATTCAAGCAGAGGCTAAGGCCCTGGGCACGGAAACCTGTGAATATTTCTACTGTTTTCCATTTGTCCTGCCTAATTTTATACTAGACTACACTCTCTTTGCCAAAAGTGCTCTGTTAATGAAGCATTATCGCTTAATCCCTTGGATTTGGGGTGCGAAAATATCGATTATTGGGTACAACAACTCTGTCTATGTTCATGTCCCGTCGTATCAGCTCCTGTTTCTGCTAGACGAAGCATCCCCCGATCTCAAGAAGCTATGCATTGAGATGAGTAAATCCTTGCCACCCCCGAAAGATGGCGAACCTAAAGTGGAGAGCCCTTTAACTTTCAGCCTGGACGCAGTCATGAAGGACGACAAGATTTATATTTCTGACATGATGTATCTTGCGGGAGAGTTTGGGTCGAAAAAACTGCTGCATGATCGAGTGGCATTGATGAAAAAGCACCTGGGCAACCTCAAATCACCAATTTCCCTTCTGCATCACTATCCTGTGTGCGACATCGAGAAATGTTGGAAAGAAAACAGTAGCGTAGCGTGTGGTGTTATTTTTATTAACCCAGACGGAATGCTACCCGGAACGTATGACAGCCGCAACATTGTCTTCTACATGGCGGACGTGAAGCGGGTTCCTCTGCGGCTGTGGAATGGTACGGAGGATGAAAAAAATTGGACATTTGAAGCTTACGCTCTGGACAATAACGTGGAAAAACCAGTTGAGAAGTGCAAAGTCGTTATTTCTAAAGACGAAGTTGACCAACATGCGTTGAACGACGGGCATATTGTTGACTGCGTTCCTGGTTGGGTTGAAAATCACCCCGCGAAAAAGCAGCGCACGTACAAGTTTGCGAGTCGATGCAACTGGGAAGTCAAACCTGTTACCTTGTATTATTATGATGCTATTATGAAGGCCAAGGATAATCCCGAAATATTTGTGAAAGCTTGTGCCAACATTAAGTGTGAAGAGTTCTTCAGCTAACCAAGCAGTGCCAGATTCTGAGACGGGCTATTAACGCAATGACTATTACGGTCACTAATCATTTTATTTAATTTGAAATCGTGCTTTTGGAGCAAATACTTGAAATTGTTCTTCATCTGTGGAACACATCATGCCTCATGTAAAATCTTTTTCACAAGACGCTGTGTGCCCTTATTTCTATCCTGCACGTCGTTTTTCTTCTCTGACAAACAAAAATAGAACAGAACAGTTTTCAGCGGATTTCCCTAGGGCGGCTTTTACCGATAATTTTGGGTAGGAACATCAGTGCTCGCAGCCTCACTCAGTTCCCTCATGGACTCGATGGACGAGGTGGTCGCCCTACGAAACTTTTTTTTTTGGAGGTGGGGGGGTGGGGGCTGACGCTGGGTACCCTTCGCTGCTTCACGAAGTTCAAAGCGCGCTGGCCAAATGCGTTCAATGTAACCTCATGAAGTAGAAGTTGTCTTTCCTTTTTTAAAAGCAGTAGAGGTAGTAGATTAGAATGTTTGTTTGTCTCATAACAACAAGGGTAACGTGGCGGTCTTAAAAATATCTTTAGGTTGATAAACGAGCTTCCCCTACAACCATCGACCCGAGGAAACCAGGGCAGCACCGTTTACTTGTATTAGGGCCGCCCGCACCAACCTCCAACAGGCCTCGCCGCAGGAAAAGCCGAGGAAAAAGGAACCAGGGGATTTTTTTTTTGATTTTTTTTATTTTAATTCTAGTAGTTTAGAGAATAATTGGCAAATCAGATAATCCGTGCCTATATATAGTGCCCATGGTCGGATTCGCTGGATCATGGTGGTGAAGAGAAGATGGGAGCCATATTCATTTGGGAGAGTGCATATCACTCCAGCACAGATGTATAGGGCAGCTCTTGTCTTCATTCCTGCGTCCCCTTAAATGTCTCGAGGCTTGCGTACAATTTGGCCTCCTCACGCTTCACCCCCAAAGACACGTGATAGTGTTCAGCCGGATTGGATGGACCGCTGATCTGGAAGAAGGTGACCTCGATACCGTTGCGGTACCACAGATCATGGACATACTCGAAAAGCTTGTTGAGCGAGTATCCCCTTCCTATTCCGCCGAAACCGTTCGCCCGCCTCTGAGCGTGGGCGATGGCTTCGTGGTCTGTGACAAGGGCGACTCGGGCTCCGTCCGGAAGTCCCTCTCGCACCAATTGTCCTAGGGCAAGCTGAGCCGCCCGTGGCTCTGCGTGAGCCGAATGCTGAGCGTTAAAGAACCCTCGGTTTCTCACCAGCCCCGCCGAGTAAGGCGAGTTCCGGTTGAAAAAACCACGCTCCCACTTTTGCTGATAAGTGGTTACGGTTCCCTCTGCTCTGTTTCGCGCGATAGCACCCCATCCCGCGTACGATGCATCCGTAAAAACGATGGAGTCATAGTACGCCTCATCGTACGTGGGGTGCCTCTCGTCGGCGATGCGCCACTAGTCGTTCTGGTAGAGCGCTTCCCCGAGTGCTACCATCTTGGCGTGCACCCTAGCGTCGAGGTACGGGAGCTCCGAGTCCCAATCGACGCCTTCTGTGACCCTTCTGTACACCCCGCGATATGCACGCAGTAGTTGGAACGCACTCGCTGGGTTCATGCAAGTGGTGTGGAGGGCATACAGCTCTAGTGAGACTAGAGATACGAATGATCGTCACGGTTCGGGGACGTCAGGAGATTGGCCTCTCTCATGCGCCCCAGTATCTTCCTCACAGTGCGCACGAATTCAGCCTCCTGGCCTTCCTTCGCTGCTATGAAGACGTTGTCGATCAGGGTGTGGACTGTCACCTCTGTCTCTACGTCCACAATGGTCCACGTCACGGCCTGGCCCACTGCCACGCTCCATCTTGCCCCCCGTCGGCAACGTCTTCAGGCGAAAGAAGTCCTTCCCCTTCCGAAAGACAAACTTGTTCCTCATCTCTCCTGGTATCGGGATCGCGTCGTAGAAGGCTTCGAAGTCGATCTGCAGCATGTACTTGCACTGCCGCAGTGACTGCCTTCTGCCCAAGCGTGTCGGGTACGTGACGTTGGGTACGTCGCTGGTCCGGATAGCCGTGTTGAGGTGAGGCTTGGTGATGAGCCGACGCCTGCCCTTCATCTCTGGCACCGCGAACACGTTCACACCGTGGTATCCCCAGGGGAGTTTGTTCTCGCCCAGCGTATCAGCGCCGATCGCTTCAAACTTCCCCATCTCTACAGCTTGCTGGATATCCTCTCGGGAGAGCTGCGTTGGCTCTATCGTCCTCGACGTCCAAAAGCCTTCGTACGTCTGCGGATCGAAATACTTCTGCACTCCGAGTAGGAAATCCTTGGTGGCGGAACGTGCCGTTTCCATTTGAAGGACGGCGTTCATGTCCAGGAGGGTGGTATGCTTCAGGTGAAGCCTCCACTTTTTTCATAGGGCCTGGTGGTACCGGATTAACGACGCCCTGCATGCGTTGTATCTCCATATACAACGATACTTCGTTAATCCCCAACTCCTTGGTTGACGGAGTCTTCGAGCCTATGGATTCGGCTCGGGGTGGTGGAGGAGGGCGGCGCTGTCCTGCGCCATTGCGGCCTCCCGGGTTTGATGGCGGCCAAAACCCAAGTATATCTCCAGGGTCTCGAGCCGCTTGTGCCCGGTAAGTCTCATCAGTTCCGCTGTCGGCACTCCCTTCGCCGCCAGGTGATGAATCGCGCCCCTCCTCACCGATGTCAGCGCTGACTCCCTGTTCTCTCTCCGGAGAGCTGCCCGAATGCGATCTCTGAGATCCTCGTGATCCGGGAAAAGCTTCCGCTCCGGGGGAGTCCTAGCCAGGATCCTGGAGAGGTCGTTCGCTTGCTCCACTCTCAGCGTTGAGCCGGCCGCGTAAACCCCTCTGAACTTCGCTCCTTCCCGTAGCGCTGGGTCACCACTAGGCCGTACGTCCCGTCCTCTCTCGGATCCTTCTCGAGACGAATGTCTCGCTGGCGGAGATACGCCACATCCCCGGCCCTCGCTGCCAGACACCACATCATGGCCAAGAAGAGAGCTGTCCTCGGGCTGCTGCGACTCAGAGAGCGGACCGCCTCGCTGCACTGTGCAAGGGTCACCGGTGATGCTGGCTCCGACGGACTCTCCCTCATCATCCGCACGATTGTCTTCTTCGCCGTGTTCCACTCGGGCAACTCGTTGAGGTGCACACCGTGGGACTCCGATGTGTAGAGGGGAAGGTTCCGCAGGGCTCCTGCCATCGACGACAACTCCTTGTCCATTGTCGTGTATGTGCCAAGTCCTGGGGCAGGTAACCGAGCCTCCTGGCGGGCTGCCCTCGCTGTTTAACAGGAACGTGGGCTCGTCTCGTAGGATCTCCTGGTACTCATCGTGATCCTGGGCCTCGTTTCCTGGTTCGTTCTCCCGTGTCGCGGGTGCGCTTGTCACGGATGTCCTTCTCGATTGTGTCCGGGTGGTGCTTTGCTGGGGCCTCGCCGGGTATGTCGTCACACCCTCGGGCAGGTACAACCCAATCACTGCCTCAGATACAACCGTCGTGAGGCGGTAGTACGCACCATCAGCTTCTGTTACTAGCTGTGCTCCAACTCGAAAAGACATTCCCTCGATAGTGCCCGGCAAGCATCCCGCTGACGCTGCTCGAACGAACATGTGAGCGTTTGTAAATGGCCGCTCAGCCAGTTCTCCTTCCGTGTCGTTGCCGATCCACAACGATAGAGGGAAACCCATCGTCCCAAGAGCCTCTATGACGTCTCGCGGAGTCTTCGCCCCAAAGCTGTTATGGTACACTCGTTGGCCTACATTACCGATAGCTAGGGAGCGGGTGCCGTTGTCCGCCACGTTTGCGAGCGCAGTGGCGACGAGAAAATAGCCTATTCTCCTTCTTCTCGCCGCCATTGCCGACGTGCTTGCTAACGCGAGTTGCTGCTGCACCTTCAAAGACACCTCATCCACCTGAGTCTCTTGCCCAGATGAGGACTCCACCGCCTGCGTGATCGGCGCCTGCGACTCCGGTATGGTCTCCGCTGCTGGTGACAGTAGGGGGTCTACTGCTTCTTGTAGCGTATGTCTCTGCTACTGGTGTGTGCGGCGCCTCTTGCGTGGGTCCCTCCGATGGTGGGGGAACTGCCTCACTGGCTGCCGGCACTCTTGTGCTGGGGTTCGGCGCTTCGGGCCTCCTTCCAGTCGTGTCCACCCGAAGGAGCTCGCCTTCCATGTGTCGTTGGAATACGTCCTTGGGGTCTTCCTTCGCGCATCTGCTGAGGAGGCCCGTGGTCGTTCAGCAATGTGGGGATGCCACACCGACTCGGAGGAACTCCGCGAAGAAGGTGGCGGCCATGTACGCCGCAGTCGTCGCTCCTGGCCGCTGCCGAGGGCACCGGAGACTGGTGATGCGCAATCCTGGCCACAGCTTTTCATGGCCCTACGCGTCTCTGTGCACTATCGGCGATGGTGCGGAATCTACAATTTCAAGCTCGTTCTTTCGCCGAGTCAACCGCAGGATACCAGCATCCAGTGGTGGCGAATAAAACGGAAAGTAGATGGCCCTCTGGGAGGACAGCTGCTCACGAATCCGCGTGACGTGGGCGGGGCCAGGTGGGAGGATGGCGCAGGAAAGAACCTTCGCGCGGAAGGTACCGGGCGAAGACATCATCGAGCTCCACGGTGTCTTGCCATGCGCGAAGTCGCCTCCGAAAGTAGGCGGCCTGCCGGCGGAAAAGAGGCAGGCCACTCTAGTTTTTTCCCCTGTTCCGGGGCAATGGAGGCGTCCGGCATCCCGTCGCCCCATGCCGGGCGAAGCCCTTCGCCTTTCTCCTTTGGAGCAAAGTGCTGCTGGGGAGTACGGGAACCTCCGTGGGCCGAGACTTTTGGACAGCTCCTCAACTTTTCTCCGCCTCCCGCAGCTTCTTCCGGAGGACCGCGTTCTCCTCAAGGCTCGCTTTCGACCGACCACCTCGCCGCCAAACAGCACAGAATCCTCCGGCCGGAAGAAGTCCTGTGGCACTTTCTCATCTGCAGACGCTCCTTCCACCGCCCACAAGGTGACGGTGGAAGGCGATGTCGCTTTTGACCGACCTGCAGGATTGGGTGGAAGGGGAAGGAAGCCCCAGGTACTTCCCGCACACCATCTTGTCCGCACTGTCCATGTGCTGCGCGATCGAAGTTGTGGGCGGTAGCGCGACATACCGGGAACGCGGAGGATGATAGCGGCGAGCAAACGACACGCCCCGGCGGGAGAGCCCTCGAAGAACAGGAGGTACTGGGGCGCCAGCACCTCAAAAGGAGAGAGTGTGGCGTCCTTCGCCTTCTCTCACCTCTCGCCGCAGATCATCCAGCTCTGCTGCCTGGGCGTCTTGAAGAGCGCCCGCACGACGCCTTGGGTGGCCATAACCCCATCCAAGGTGCGTTCTTGGTCGCGATCTGCCCCGACATCAGCTCCACGAAAGGCGCGAAGTCGATCGACGCCACGATCGGCTGCGTCGGGGCATCCTGACGGATACCAGGATGTTCTGCACCTGGGCCTGGTGCTGCTCCGCCGTCAAAGATCCTGCAGCCAATGCCGCAGCCAGCGTGTTGATCGTCGCATACGCTGTCGTCCATTTTTTTTTTTTTTTTTTTAACTCTGCAGTTGGAGGCTGAAGATCTTGAGGCTAGAGGCCGGTTATCACGTCAAGGGAAACAAGGAGAAAAGGTGATAGAAAAACATCTTAGCAGCACAAGTAGAACACACAAGAAAACAAGAGAAACGTATCGTTCCTGAGGCATTGTAATACTTCGTTTCCCTCAACCATACTCAGGAATAGAAGGGCTCTCCTTCGCCATCCTAACCATCGACTGCTCCCCTCCGACGCCTCCCAGGCTTCCGTCACGGTGGCGGGGAAGGGGTCCCCGCCCTAACTATCCCACTGCCTAGGCCCTCGGGGCATTTGACAAAAGGACCAGGGCGGGCCCCTCACCTGCGCCCACACGGCGCGGCACACCCGGCGCTAGGCGCCCGGGGAAGCTCGCCAGGGAGCGAGGGCCCACCAAGCGCAACCCCCATGTTTTTCTATGGCGCGTGCAAAAGGAAAAGGAAAAGAAAATCATCTAGGAGTTTAGCGCAAGGGATTGTAGTACATGAATAACGAGGCGTAGGCTGTTCTTCAACAACAACAAAACAATAATAAACGTATTTAAATCAGTACGAACAACTTAATCGCTTGTAGAAGCAAAAAGTAGTTGAACATTTCGAAAAGAGGGATAAGCCTGCACTTGGGCCGAGCTACAATCTCTCAATAGAAATGTTTCCCGTTGCAGCGAATCGTAGCCATCAACAGGGGAAGCGAATCCATCCACCGTGGGAGCTACCAAAGGAGAGTCTCTGGGTTCAGGTATTTTAGGCGAGCCGACGGGAGACATAGAACCGCCTTCCTCCCGCTCACGGACACCTGCAAAATTGATGCAATTTTGATTAATCGGCGAGGTAACATTGGTGCTACCTGGGGACGCGAAGTCTTCTCCAGTTAATTCCTCATCCAAGTACGTGCTTAATGCCTTCACTTTGCTCACTGTAACATCATTGATAATGGTTGCAAGCGTACCTTTTTTTTCTTTCAATTGAGCACTGTTTGTCAGGAGTCGAAGAACTTCATGACTGTGGGACCGTATAGCAGAGAAATGGTACGTATCATCTGTGGCGAAGGAGCTTACACGCTGTAGATACACTATACCTGGCCCTTCAGTGAAATAAGTCAGCAAAACATCATCGTCTACTAACGAGCTTCGTGAGAAAATAACGCTGAAACATTCGTTTAAAATTTGAGCAACAGTGTTGTTGTTTGGAAACTGCTCGCATAAAGCCAAAAAAACTGGGAAAAAGCCACAATCTCTCACCTGAATATCAACGTACCTCATTCGAAAAGCAATAAGCTCCTTAAACAGCAGGCAAATGGTCCCTTTTACTCTTGTGAGCGCGTTTGGCATCCTACCATTCGGAGACCTCAGGATCTCTACTAAAAAAGGGAGCTGACCACATATGGATGCCACCGGAGGATAAGACTCGATGTTGAAGTTGTAGTTACTCAGCGAGCTCATCGCTGGGAAAGTTTGACGTGCGACACGCATAATAGATGTAAAAATTGACACAGCTTCAGGGACCGGAGCTGCAAGAGGATCAATAGACGGGCCACCTTCCACAGCTTTTTTGCAGGCTGCTATAGTGGCCTCCATCATGGTAGTGAATGTCTCGTTGGCCAGTAGAACGTCTAGAAGCGCTCCTACGGTAGGACTGTAGCCTAAGGTGCACAACTCTCGAACAAAAAAAACTAAACGATACCTCTCCGGTGAAGAGAAAGCATCTACAAATTGATGAACCAAACACCGATGAAAATTAAACTTCACCCACGACGCAGTTAGCGATTTGACTGAAAAACCTGGCTGCAGTATCTCACCGAACATGAGCCGAGCCCCAAACAGTTCGATAATTCCATCGCCAACAGAAGTGGATGCTCCAATGTTTTTTATGACTCCTTCGATAACTTCGTCTGACATAACCTCTGCTACGATACTCGTTGTGGTCACATAATCTATAGACATACACAATTCAAAGAAACGCTTCACTGTGTTTGCAGCGGAAAGAGTTATTGGGAAATACTCAGGTCGCAATATAGTAAGTGAGTGAGTAAGAATGTCTCTAAGAGCGTTGCACTCGTTTCCATATTGCAAGCAGTGGAAAAGGAGCTCGCTAGCATTAACCGAGCGAACCTCGTCTCCAAATTGCATTAGTTCCTGAAAAAGGTTTTCCATATTTCGATTGACATAGCTAACTACTGCTTCACTTTCCTCGCATGGAGGCTGCAATTGATGCAGCCATTCCACCAAATCATTCCTTGCAAGTACATCTATTTCTGAGTTTTGAGGTGAAAACAATTCAGTGATCTCAGAATTATCGAAACATTGCAGTGAGTAAAAACTTATCATTATTACTATACTATCGATTCCACACGCAAGAATGGAAAAGGAGGGCACAACGGAGAGAAATGAACGGAATGACAATCAGGGAAAGAATGCTTAAAGTCTTAGATCAACATTAATTTTGCATTATTATTATTATTATTATTATTATTTTGCTTTTTGTGTGCAGCAGGTGAAAAATAGATAGCTGAGGATCAGAAAAACGCACAGAAGATACTCGCAACGTGAACTCATGCATCGTGAATGAATATAGTTTACCACCACTGAGCATACGTGGGCTTCCTTGCTGCTAATAGCCGATCAGATGAAAACCTAGGAAACTGGAAGAGGCTGGGATCATTCTGGTCGGTCCAATAATTCTGATACAAAGGTGTAAATTGAGGTTGCCGCCAATCAGAATCCACCTCCCTTTGGCGTGACTGATTGTAAAAAGATGAAGAAACAACGGGCTGCGGAGGATTAGCGCTGCGTTGCTGGACAAAATATCCATCCGGATAGAACGATGATGCAGGAGTGCCGTATTGATAACGTAAAGGTGCATAATCCCCTGATGAGGCTTGAAAAGGATCCTGGTAATAACAGTCTCCTGCAGCGGCATGTTCCTCGTCATACCTTCGATAGGAACAGTGATCGACTGCACGGCTGGGTAATCTGAAGGGGACGTTAAAATGTGATCTGAAGCGAGAAGCTTCAGTGCATGGGAATGACTGCGGCTGATGCACATCATTAGTGAGGACATTATTGTTTCCCTGCAGCACAGTCCCTTCTGTAGTAGTTTCAAGCCGCCGTATCTTACAAGACCCTCCAGCACCGTGGAACGTAGAGTTACCGTGAAGTATTTGGGTTCTCGTAACTCCATTAAGCGAAGCTTTGAGAGCGCTGTGATTGGCACAGAGCTCCTCGGACCTAGTTGGAGCCGCAGCTTCAATTCGGTTCTCAGATTGAGGTAGAGCTGCATCACACTCTGTTTCTGTGGACGATTGTAATAGAGCAATTTCCTTTTCCTTCGCTACTGTTGGAGAAAATTTCACTGTCTCTTTCTGCTCCTGTGATTTCTTCATTGTTTTGGATTCCGTTTCATTCTTCTTTTCGTTGCTAGACAAGTTTTGTGAGGAGCCGGAGTGCTGAACTACTGAGCGATGATCAATGCCGACAACATCACGAGCTAAAAGACAGATCGAAATAGGATATCCAGAGCCACCGGAAAAGGTAAAATCAAATGCCTGTTTACTTCGTACTGCCAAACTCACGGTTCGGACCAACAAGATATGATCCGAGGAGTCACCCACTATGAGCTGAAAGATGCACCGGTCTTCAGGAAATAAAGCACTATTTGAGGATCGTCCTGCGCGGTTCTGCTCGTGAAGCATCGAAGAAAAAAATATTTTGAGTTTGAAGGATGATCTGGGGACTTTGAATTCCTCCAACGAAACATCGACTGTCGGAATATCGGTCACCTCGCGTAGAAGCAAAGAACCGAAAGGTGGTGGCTTCGAGCATAGAGCTTCGATTTTGTGAGGCGCCAAACTTGACAGCTGTGAGAAGGTTTGAATGCCTCCATCAATCAATTTTCTTGTCATTTCATCCGTTACTCCAGTTAACTGTTTCAGCAAGTGAGAATCACCCCACACTTTCTTCTCTAGTGAGCGCTTCAGCAATTCTGACCCAATGACAAGTGAACAGCAAGCTGTAGTCGCAGCGTAATCCCGTAGAAACCATCCTGTACGTTGGACTGAAGAGAGCAACCGAAACATATCGTTTCTCAATGACATATCTGAGAGATGGTGCCCCATCACATGGGCTTGTATTAAAAGGTAGACCTTATGCCAATCTTCGCGAACCTCTCTTCCGCCTTTAAAGCCATTTTTTAAAGGATATTTCACTTCTTTGTTTAAATTGTTCAAAACACCCTTGTCCCCTTGGCGTAACCGAATGTCTGAAAATTCTTCACACTGGCTAAGCAACTGCAACACGTCGGAAAGCGAGAAGCGTTCCACATGCAATGACGTTGCCGAAAGCTTTGCTCGCACACTGGTATTGCAGTGTGTCACTGTTCCAAATGAAATGTAAAGCCTCGACATACTTCTTCCGATAGAGGTGCTTTCAATTCGAACTGAATTGTCGTTGCTATCATTGCTAAGCGTTGCGCAACCAGCTTCTTGCAGCGCTTTGATGGCTTTGTTTATAAGAAGCTCGATGTACTTCAGATGATCAAATTTTATCTCATCTTCCTTAGAAGCAAACGACAGGCCGTAATACTTCGGGTTTTTTTGTAAGCGAAGCCAGAAGAAAGTTGTCATAGCCCACTCCATTGCACAGCTAACAGTATGAATGGTTCGCAAAGCAATTTCAGCGTTCACATGTTCAATAATGTGCAGGTGTAATTGGCTTTCTACTGTGGTTAAAGTCGCCTTTCCAGTCACTAGACCACCGTATATGTGTTGCTTAGAGGCCGTTGTGAGGATCAAAGCAATGCCATGGTCATCAAGGCCAGGCCTACCAGCTCGTCCACACATCTGCGCGACTTCAGAAATAGGCATATCCACTGTGGCCCCATGATTATAGAACGTTGTACCTTTTACTATTACCAAATGGGCTGGTAGATTAACTCCCATGGAAAGAGTGGTAGTCGTGCATACTACCGCGATGAACTGCTGCCGAAACATTCTCTCCACAATTCTTCGATCATCTGGAGACAACGCAGCGTGATGAAAAGCAATGCCCAGCAAAGCGCTGGTTCTTAATTGGCGGTCATTAATTTTAGACGCCATTGCTGTTACTTCCGCAGAAGGCTCTAGTTCACTCATGCACCCGTTTTTGGCTGCTGCCTCCCGAATGTCTTGAACTAAGTGTAAAGCAGATGAAACAGCTTGCTTTCTCGTGGAGCAGAAAATAATTGTTGGTCTCCCGTCTGCATACTCTCGAACTAAATTGAATATTTTAAAGGATAAAAACCTGTCGAATGCGAAAGAGTTGTTGGAATCGTTCTGAAAGGGTATCACTCGAGTAGTAAGCGGTACCGGTCTGTCCTCGGGTGAAAAAGAAAAGGTCATTTGAGGAGGAACCCCAAGCCACGCAGCCAAATCGTCGATGTTGGGCAATGTACCACTGATGGCCACTATTCGCGTCGGCTGAGTATTTCGCTCTGTCGCGGCTTTGATAGTTTTCATTCTGCTCACGATTGCCTCTAATGCGGCACCACGTTCTTCGTGGACTGTATGTATCTCATCCAGCAGTAACAGGGAAACCGTGTTCACCACCTCGAAGACATTCTTCTCTTTCCATCTTCGTGTAATACTGTCCCATCGTTCCGGGGTAGTAATAATAATATCTGCGCGGCAAATAGAGGTAAAGGAATTGGCTGAGATTCCTCTTTCTCGCTCTTGGTCACCAGTTTCAATTACGACGAGAAGTGAAGGAAATATTGTAGTCCAATGGTCGAATTTTTCCTGGGCCAGAGCTTTTATGGGGCAAACATACACTGCTTTGGTGTTCGTCTGATCCGGCACATGCATCATACCTGAATCCTTTGCTGCAGTGGTCAACCGATGGCGAAACATTTTTAGAATAGCTACCTCTAGAATGAGTGTCTTTCCACTCCCCGTTGGCGCGGATACAATGATGTTGTCACATTCATTCAGCACTGAAGGAATGACGCGCTCTTGTACTTTCGTCAACTTTTCATGGGGTGTGAATGAAGCTAAATCACCGAGTACTCGTGCAGCCTCTGCCATTGAATATCAACACTACTTGAAAAGGACACAAAGTGAGCGTGCAAATGTGTTGGTGCGTGTATGTGTGAGAAGAACAAATAAAAACAGAAAATAAACTCAAGCAAAAACCAAAATATATATATATTTACGTTGATTAAGCACATTAAGAACATCAACGCAGATATGTACAAAGAAATCCTATGCTGGGATAATCATCAACATCATATTTTTATCGTCCTGATAGAGATGATACTTGTGTTGCATTTTGTTAATAAGTAATCCGACTACTTTTTCCTCGATGGCACAATTTGAAGTAAATCTTTCATGTAACCTTGTCGAGCGCAGCTCTCCACCAGCTGCAAATAGCCTTTATCTGTCCAGGAACCGCCAACTCGTCGAATGGAATGAAGCATCTTTGCTGTATGATCCCACGACACATGATCACTGGCACGCAACACAGTATCGTAAACATGAGGTGGTAGCTGAACTCCCGCACTAGAAGCACGATCCACCCAGAAGAGTGCGCTACTCCATCTCCCAGACTTCATGCAAGCTTCGATGCACATCCCGACCTCGACAGGGGAAAAGCGACTGCGACGATTACTCATATAAATGGTCATAGCAGTGGCTGCTGCGGACCATTTCCCAATCCGAGATAGATGGCGAGACAGAGAAGGAATCACTGAATAGTGTTGCCGCTGTAGCATGCTATTCGTAAAGAGGGAAGCCAAAGCCCACGATGCCCGCTGCTCTGTAATTGTTCTCGAGAGTACTCTGGCGTGTGTATCGTCCAAAGGGACTTCAGCTAACAAGGTTTGAAGTGGTGCTAACCAAGGCGGAGTTAGCGTTGACGACTCCGTACGGTGTTCCTTCACACTTGATGTCTCCAACTGAATAAAGACGCTGAGAAGGGAGTTCATATTCATCGCTGAAGGTCTCATGGAGTAGAGAGAGACTGCAAGTGATGCAACTGTCATTTCTTTAACTTCTGTGGCTGAACAGTGCCGGGAGACGTAATCTCGCACATACGGCTCCACTAGTGGTCGCCCTGACGAGCACAAAAGGCATTTCAGAAAGACATCCGGTGCAGATTCACTCTCACTCCTCATCATATCTTTGATATATGCATCCAACTCCGCTGGAAAATGTTCTGCTGCTAAAGGAACCATAATATGATATAAATTGCGCAGTTTTGACACTGGGCGGTTTCGAACCAGACCGCTTTCTTGAAGCAGCACAGAAGAATTTAACAGTCGATGAAGGGGTTTCTCTTCCTTCGCTCGTTCCATTGATAAAAATTCTGCATATGCGTGGTACAGTTGAACGGCTTTCGGAGGGTCGTATTTCGCTGTGACTGTTAAACAACAAGCATAGTTTACTTCCGTCCAGCGTGATTGAAAGGGTAAAACGTGTTCGTAGAGCAGTAAGCTTCGATCCCTGGAGAAACGACATCCATCAAAAAGGAGCAGCAGCAGTTCGTCCGACAAGAGAATGTCTTTTCCGTACTCAAAATAGTAGTCCACCGCTTCATCGACACGGTGAGCGTCGAGCAATGTCTTTATCGATCGTTCGATATTTGTTTGAGGGAGAAATTTCATCGTTTCATGGGCAATACTAATGCCTTTACTGACTCGAAGAACAGATTCCCACAGCCCCTCTGCCTCCATATCGCGAAACAATGCTGCCACCTGCGCCGAAGTGTAGCGTCCCAGACTCGCCGCCACTTCATGCTCCGTAGACGACGTGAGAGAGCTTACTTGTGGTATTTGCTTGTACACATTGTACTGTCTGTGGGGAACACAAGGGCTATAATCTGGAACTGCTGCACCTAATCTGCTTTGCTGGATTAATGACTGCGAAGAAAGTTGAGGTTGGGTAGCATTGGACAGATTGAATCCTGGAAGAAGGAAAGGCGTGGTACTATACGTCCGACGTAAATAAACCTCTGCTTTGGATTCTACAAGGTTACCACTAGGAGAATCGTTTCCCGTTTCTGGTTTCTTGAGTTGTTGGGCTACTTCACCTCTTTTGGCCCACAACAGCATCGAAGTAGATACTATGAGGAAGACGACATCATCTACTCCAAAAATGGGCATCACTAACGAAATATCGCCCTTCCACGTTTCGTGCTTCAGAAAATTCTTTTACTCCGTTATAAAACTGGGGAAACCTGAAAAGTACTGAACCATACTGGAAAAAACTGATTTTATCAAATGAGCCGATTATTAGCACATACAGAAAGAAAGAAAGCACGGATCCACCACCCATTCTTTGTGATACTAGGAAATACAACCTTCCTGATGTATCTGAACTATCGATGCTCAAAATGACAATAGATAGATTAAATTATATCTAAATAATCTTTTTTCGGGTGTTAGTGTGAACGTGAATGTTGGTACAGTAGAATCTAGGAAAGAAAAAGAAAACAAAATTAGATAGACTACCTGAAAGTCTTGGTCTAAGGAGTAGCAGGATGAACACGATAATAATAAAAAGTAAAACGAGCTCTCACAATATGTTACACCTGAATCACGTGCGGAGTTTCTACCAGCTCCACATGACCGATTTTTCCTCCAAACGTCACCTGAGGGTAACAAGGTCGGTCTGCCTTCCAGCGGGGTATCCTGCCGTCGTCCAACTGCTTCCCTCGGCGGTCATGCACGGAGAGCTTCCCGTGACCACAATGTTCATGAATTCTCAATATGTATGTCTCGCCCTCAGCTCCGTATGGAACGATCCAAAGATGCGACAAATCACTTGTACCAGCGTCTGCAAACGTATCGATGGGAACACCGACTCCGACCCCAATGCCCACCCAATCGCCGTAGTCGTCTACCCGAAACCCAAACTGAATACATTTTTCTCTAGGTCCAGATTTGCCGACATGTCGCAGAGCTGATAGAAAGTGATGCAGCGAGTAATCGAACACGGCGCTTCCCGACGAGTTGGGAATACCGTAGAGCGGCTGTCGAGAGGGAGAGAAGGGCTCCACACCAGAAGAATTTCGTTGACGTTCGCCTCCAGGACCATCAACACAGCGCACACGCATTGATGGCATACTGGACGATCGTCTACATCTAGCCCAATCCTCTTCCCCATCCTCGAGCCGATGTGCAGCATTCTGAGGTGAGGATGAGGACCGTAAATAAATGTCATCCTCTGGTACACTCCGTGAATTGATCGCCCGACCGCGACTTTTGTGTGACTCGATCGGAAGGACGTTGGGGTTTAGCGCATGTACTTGTGCCATGACACCGTCAAGCTTTGGCATCAAACTTGTAGAGAGGGAGGAAATCCGCAAACTGCCCTTCGAAAATTTGGAAGGAAAGACTTTGGAGGATTCCACACCTTCCGCAATGGTAGCAATTTGGAGAGAATGCAAAGTACTTCCGGATTCTAAGTGTTGGTTGGCGGCGGAAAGAACTTCAATTTTCTCTGTCGTTGTAAGAATTTCTTTGGCGACATCTATAAGAGCGTAGTCAAATTCTGCGTCACAAGCCTCCAAAAACTCCCTCTTTTTAGATTCGATCGCAGACATCAACAGAGTGAACTGCTCGAGAATTGCATTTTTCTTGTTGTTGGACATTTTCATTACTCTCTCATGTTGTGCCACCCACATGTCAAGATTTCTTCGAGATCCATCTAGCTGACGAGACAGAGATTCCAATATATTAACACGGGAGTGAGGGGTTAAGACGTCAGGAATGACGACAAGCTTGCTTAATGTACTAGGTTGCTTAGCCGCACATAATGCACAAACCAGCTTACGTGTGTATGGATCAAACAGTTGCATCTCCTTCTGATGCACTGGGCACTGCGGCTCCGACTGCGGTGACGAATAGGGAATCCAAACAATAGTCAACTTTGCGATGGGTGAAACCCGTTTCTCAGTGTCCTTAAAAAGGATATGGGAACTCGAAGTAACAAAGCAGCTAGAAACGTGGGGATTATCAAGCAGACGGCTGCCATTCAATTCTGTAGAGGAGAACACCATCCGCCCAGGTATCGCTTCATGAATGGTGATCCGCGTTTCCACAGCCGTGGGGGGATGAGCATTGGGAAAGACCGCAGCATCTGTTTCATACAGTCGAAGCTGAGGGTAATACCGTGAACAAGCATCTGCATCCTTGGTCGCGACGTAAATGCGGTTTTCTTTCTCCCCTAGCTCAAACTCAGCCGCGTTCCATTTAGTGGAAGAATTTATGGACTGAATATCTTTGACTTTTAACACTTTTCCGTAGTACTGATGTGGACTTAGAAGAACTGAAAACTGTTCAATAATTCTTCTCCTTCCTTCTTTCGATACTGGCTGCGGCGGAGCCACCAGCGCCACGGAAGATGCTCTAGTAACATTAGAAGAAGAGATTCTGGTCGGCGCACCCTGTAGGAAGTTTTCGTGCGTCTTGGGTGGAACAGCCTCTATTGCAAAGCTACTTCTTCCCCCTTCCGACGATTGCCGTCTTGCTCTGGACGTAAGAACGGAAGGCTCTGGCTCGAAAGTTGCGGATTGCTGGCCATTAGAGGACAGAGAAATGGACATCTCTAACGGCGTATCAGCCTTTTTGGACAATGGAGACCCCACCTCGATCTCTAGCGATGATGACGAAGAAGCTTCACTCTCCAATTTAATCTCCTCCAGCTCTTTTGCTTCTTGTTTTGGAGGCCTCCCAGGGCCAACAATAACTTTTTGCTGCTGTTTTCCACTTCCAGGAAACGTCTTGGAAAGTCCTCCAGGGGGAATGATCATTTTCTTCAATCCTTTGAGAATGGCCGGTTTTTGAGGAGTTGGAACAATCTGAAACTGAATGTCCTCCGAGAGAATCTTAGAATCGCGCCGGGAGAGCGGCCTCGGCGACTCAATCTTCACCCCCAATGGTGCAGTGACCGGCATCATTCTCCGTCCGCTCCCAACACTCGACACGCTGCGCCCCAAGGAGTTCTGTCTTTGAAGGTCGTCACCCGCCATGGTAGGGGGTGGGCCCATCCGAAAGAAAGAACCCCTCCGAGAACCCGCAGCAGATGCGCTCATAGATGGCACCGGCGTAAGACGCAACTCGGAGTTGGAGCCATCCATCTGCAAGGGTGGCCGCACAGCACCAGAAGCCAGAAAAGCTTTCCCCGTCATTTTTTTGGCCCCAGGGGGAATTTTGAGGCCTGGCGGCAGTTTGACCATTTTAAGACCTTTGCTCGGAGTGCGGGAGAGTGAACCCAAACTTTCTGACAAGGATGCCATAGTGCTAGGTATTTTGCTAAGTTGTAGTGGGGGTGTTTGTGGTGGCGGTGATTCTCTGGGCTTTCTGAGATCAGGCGTCAGCGGGGGGGCCGACATTGGTGTCGCTGGGACTTCCTCAATTGCTATACTCCCGCTCTCAGATGGAACTGAGCCGAGTGCCTCTGAGTTGTCGCTAGAATCATTGTGTTTCTTTTTGTCAGTCTTCGCCAGTTTATTTTTTAGTTTCTTTAAAAAACTCATTCCTACTATCCATTATCCACACTTGCCTATGCTTCAAAGATACCATACCAAAATAAATGCGAATGGGGAAGGAAAGGGTTGCACAGGTTGCTGAAAGCACCACACAGGGGAGCTACAGCGCGGTAATTTTCACTTCTCCGGAGGCGACCAGAAGGAATCTTTGGTGCATCTTGTGCTTAAACCGTCATACTTCTTTTACGGTGATTAGTCATCGTCCAACAGCGGTTCTTCTTCGAAACCGCAAATGCCTTCCACGCGAGCAATGTGCTCGTTAAAAAGGTTTTGACAGGTGGCGGAGTTTCGGGTTTGGGAGGCCGTTTCCTGCATGCAACCCATGGAAGCGATACGCTGTGTCAGAGGGGTTTGATACTGCACGGCATAAGCTCTAGAACTCTCTGCCCAGGCGCAGTGATCTGCCAAGTCCGCTAAGTGGGTGGCGCGACGGGCTTCTTCTGTAGCTGCAGGAATAAGAAGTGGCATCGTCCGCTTCCCGTTGGTTCGCATAAGCTCTTCATAAATGAACGGCGTATCGAGTTTCTCTTTTGTCACGCTCGTTGCATTCCACAGTACACCGTGAATGCGCATGAGCTGATGAAACATCATCGGCTGCGACATTCTGTACGCTATAATATCGTTCATTGTGCTTACGCCTGGTCTCGGTATATTCAGCGTAGACTTGGACAGATCCACAAATTAAAAATAAATGAGGACAGGCAAGATCGAAGAGCAAGAAAGGATTAACGAAAAACATATAGAACAGCAAAATTGATTTTTGATTATTGCTGCTATTGATGGAGCTGCGACACAACGCCTCCTCAACGTTTAATTGTTCCCTAAGCAGACACTAAACATTTTGTTGTGGTTTAGTTCGTTTGCGCTATCATCCACTGTTGTCAATGTCCCCTAAATTGTCCAGTTTCTTTACACCGACGAAGGCAAATCCTGCTGCTTTTAGTTCCTCTTCCGTGGCTTTATTATCTCGAGCATAGTCAGGGACAGCAGAAACCGTGGTTGTACTGGAGATTTTAGGCATCTCGTCTCTACTAAAGGCTAGAAGACGCATTTCATAGTAAAACACAGCAACAAAGATGAGTGAAGCCAGCTTAAACAGTGTCCAGCTCCAATCTCTGTTGTACCCCCAGATATCAAAAAATGGCACCTCCTGCCTAGAGTCAAATCTCGGATCCTGCCAATGTGGTTTCTCGGGATCAATTTCTGCTAAGTTTTTCGGGTTGTACAGCCTCGGATCCACCATGTGCTTACCTCCGGCGCTCGTGTCAATATAGGGCTTTGGTGGCATGGGCGTTCGTTTCTTCTTTCGAAATACCCGAAGAAGCCACTTCATCTTCTCCAAGGCCTGATTAAATCGTGATTAGATGACGGTGTGCAGAAAGAAGAAAGAGAACAAAATATCCCAAGGTGCACTGGTAGCCCTTGACAAATAGGAATGAAAAGCCCCAGGAGTACTGCGATTCTTATTTGTTATTATGGATTTCTCACTTCCCTTTCATGTGAATTGATCTTTCTGTAATAAAGAAGTAATGGGTGAACTGAAACGTTTCGATGTCAAGCAAGAAGTTTGTAAGGATATCAATCGAGATAAACAACTCCGCAGCATTATTAAATCCATGGCCTCCACCACGTATACATCTCTGATAAATTTTCCAGAGAGGCCGAATGACTAATAAGCTTGCTGACTTGACCCTCGACATTGAGAGCAACCGTACTCAGCGGGAAAGCAGATCGTGTCTGTGGATTATAGAAATCCAGGTACCCTTTGAGTCGTCTAGACATCCGCTGAATAGGAAACTTCGAGCACTTCCCGTTTGGTTCGTGAAGATGGGTTTCTGCAATACTCATCAGTGCGTTTGAGTTTTTCATCTGGCAGCGCAGTGCTGTGCAGCAAACTGCCTGAAACGTACCCTGGGTACCAAGGACACCCATGCCGTCCACAATGTTAGGAGTGAGTCTAAATCTCACCAGCTCTGGCACGGGCAATAACTCCGCGCTGTCGAACATCTCTGCAAAGTCTACATGCATGACTTCCCCAGAACGCTGACTTACTAAAATATTTTCACCGTGACGATCCCCTAGCCCCACAATGTGCCCCGCAACGCTCCACAGCGCTGCAGACTCGGTGTAGAGCAAACGAGCCCCATACCAGTCGTCATTGGTGGTGAACTGCTTGTCAAACCAGCAGTGGAATATTGGAGGGAAGGCAGGGAGAATGCTGTTCCTGAGCACATCAACTTTCCGCACGTGCTTTGATCTGGCTTCGTCGTAGAGGGTCTTTATTTTTCGCTCTTCGATTCCCATGTGGCACAACTGATAGCACCCCATCACTAATCCGTACAACGGATTGAGGTCTCGGACCCATTCGATAAGGGCACACTTGTTTGAAAGTGCAGCGACTGTGTATCTTCGAAGTGAGAGGCGCCGACGCCGAGCATCACTGTCCTGCAGCAAGAACTTGTTAATGAGCGCAGCCAGATCCATCATTCGAATGTCTTTCCGAGGTTCATCATCAGCCTTGCAGAGAAAGGGAACAGTGGATCCATCGCTGCTGCGCACCTGAATACGCTTCGGCTGCTGCTTAGATTTCATCAGAACGACGGTATCATCGAAACCCGCAAACGTTGTTGCGACAGGAAAAACTTCGTTGGTTCGCTTTCCTTTCCAGGGATTTGGGGTCATATTGCAGAGCGTGGGCAGTATGAAGTTGAAGCGACGCAGAAGCGAAGGTATTTCTTTCATGAACGGCATCTGAGTAAGCCGTGCACCAGCCTTAAAATTCGCAGGCGCATAATTGCATAATCCAATGAGTGCTTCAAACATTTTTTCAGCATCTCTTCGGACAACTGCGTTCTGCTGCGCTTGTGCAAACGGCTTCAATATTCTTTCCTTCACAATGTTCGCCGTGCTGTCTGGCTTACCAAAAGCGATCGGTAGCACGTGCCACAGACACGGCTGCGGAAAAGTCTGGAGAAGGTTCACCACAACGTCTGAAATGATGGACACCACTTCGTGGTGAGGGTGCTCAAGACGCGACAGCAGTTGACGCAAAGCGGTGACCAGATACGCTAGAGGTATACTGTTTTCGCCCCGAATCAACTTGATAATGGTCATGTTAAACTCAGCGATCATTTGTTCGGAACTCTTCGCTGCTGGATGCGGAGAGGAGGCGCTCGACTCTCTGGCACTCTTCAGACCAGTAGTCTTCCCCAGAGATCTAGAGTCTTGTGCGCTCAACTCATGCACTGTATCCAGCCATAGAGTTAGCATTCGAGGGAGCGACACTAATAGCGTGTCACAGCCAATCAGCAAAGCCTTTCCAAAGTGCTCCACAGCCTTGAGAGCGGTTAAATACCGTTCATCACTGTGATAACCCACTAACGACTTCTGGTCCGGCGCGAGGAATAGTTTCTCGTAAAAGAGCGCCAGTTTGTGATGTGCAATCTCAGAAGCGCATAGAGCAATCGCCCCTTCGTAGCCACGGATAATTTCTTCTTGGGTTTGGTCACTCCCCTCCATTTGCCAATCGGTGACCAGCAACAGCAGCCTCGACCGCACATCACGCTTCTTCGTGTTCTGCATGCTTTGAGAGGCGAAAGCGACCGCTTGCATTTTCGAACCGGTTTCATACAGCAGTTCTGCCATAGGAACATAAAATAGGGGGGCGGCAGCGGTATCCCTAGCAAAGGCCTGCTTCGCCACGCCTAGTGCTGCTTCGAGGTAACCCCGATCACGCAACAATCGAATATGGGCGTCGTAAACACTTGGAACGCTTGATGTCATTGATAACTCTTCGTAAATGCACCGGTGCAAGGAGAGCAGAGGCTCCTTCACTTCGAGCGTGCTCTCGACACTTTCCAATCGCTGTTGCAAATCAGTTGCGATGCGAGAAAGAACGTTCGAGCCCCATGATCCACTGCCAACATAACTATTCTCTCCTTCGTCTGCCACCAAGTGAGAGGCGGACGACTCTAAATCTGACAGGCCGTGAAGGGTAGCGATGTGAGGGTACAACTGGGCGTAGTCTCCAGGATAAGAAGAACGAATGAGGGGAGCAAGCAACATGCGCTGCTTCTGGGTCGCCTGATACAATGCACCAACTGGAGCTTGTCCACGCACGACGCGAATCCACTGTGCCACAGGAAAAGCCAACGACGGTACCTTACTCACTTCCTTGTCCTCAAGGATTGTATCCCAGTCACCTAAACGCCACGCCGCCTCACAGGCGTCTAACTGTATCTTCCGTCTCGCTGCCTCCGTCATGGGAACCCTGGAGCTGTGCAGCAGATTCTTTGCGTACCGAGAAGCCAGTTGGAGGTGCCCCAGCTCCCGTAAGCAGCGGAGAATCGTCACCTGATGGGACACGGTGCCCCGGTCGCTCTGCAGCGCAATCTCGCAGTTCTGAATAGCCGATGACCATTCCCCGTTGTTTTCCGAAATCATTGCAGATTCAACAGGATCCGTTATGAACGGCCCCTTATATATGCTTTTGGCCGAGTCATAGTCTCCGAGTTCCTCAAAAATAATACGCACAGATTCTTTTCCAAGGAGTGTTTGAACTGTTTCATGGCTGGGTATCCGCAGCTGCGCCTCGATGAACCGCAGAGCCATTAGACCATTCCCAATGGAGAAAGCAGCTTTGGCTCTCTGAGCCCATGAAGGCGTGTTGGGGTCATCCCACTCGTCTTCGTTCAAAAATGAATGAAGGGCAGCTGCCATGGAGATGCACGCATCAGTACTCAAATCAATGTTGGTCGGTTTCCTCAGTGCTACATGCAGCAGGGTCCAGCGTGTTTGCCTAAAGCATTCAAAGGCCTTCAGACAAGTTATCAAGCGCTCTTTAGCGTCCATCTTGTCCCAACTTTCTCGACTGTTAATATCATCGTTATTCCGCTTCTCATAGAGCTTCCTAAATTGTCGAATCATTAAAGTGCCAGCATCTTTTGTATTGCGAAGTGCGTCCATTGCAATGTACGGGAAAAGCCATGCCAGCACGGGATAGAAATACTTCGCTAGGTGGCAGAGGGGATGCACCATTTTTTTCAGCCGATCTGTAGTGAGGGCGACCAGATCCGAGTACAAATGAAACAACCAAGATTTATGGGTGTCGTCACTGTAATGAGGTTCCTGTCGCCGATATAGGTGATAATCGGTGGAAGTAAATACCTCAATGAGCTGCCGAGAGCCTGGCTGCAGTTCTCTCCACCATGTAAACTGGCGGAGCTTTTCACTGGGAACGGGGCCGTGGCTTTCTCCATTGGATTCACGCATTACACCCACACGAATAAGTTCCTGAGAGGCAAAGGCGGCGTCGCGGTGAATTTTCATCTTTGTTGTGGCAAGAGCCTGTGGGAGGTACTTATTCAACAACTCCAGCAAGAGCTTACGCCAGGAGGTATACAAGGCTGGATCAAAGTCGGTATTGGTAACGCGAGCCTTCGCCTCCCTCGAAAAGGAGACTGAAGAGAAATCGGTTGATATCGCACCAATGAGCCCTACAGAGCGGAGGACTAGCTCGACGTCGCCATCGGACAGATCTCTGGAGGAAAATAGTAATGCCTGAACGGCGAGAGATGAATTGGACTGAGAAGAAATGCGCTCGCTTGGTAGCAGGGAATGGAGATAGCAGTAGAATGAACGCACCAGAATTCCTTTACTGTCAATTGAGGAGCTCTGTAATAGCAGGGCGAAACTGTGGAGAGCCTCCGATACACTGATGCGTACTGTTGGATTTGCTGCTTCGATGTCTCTCACACGTTGAATGATCTGACTACCAAAAGGCAGTACTAAAAGGTATGTACTCCAGGCGGGCTTCTCGCGAGAGTGGTGGTAGAGATGCCAGATGGCTTTTTGAAGCATCTGAAGCCCAAATGGGTTGGACCAGCACTTTTGTTCCATCATTAAGAGCTCCGTTAAGAGAGCATGGAGCTGTTCCTCTAAATACTCCTTAGTACAATTTTCTATCAGTTTACACCATACCGAAGCCGTCAACGGCACAAGATGAGCATCTGCGGAGTACATTTTCAGCATCGACGAGACATTTGCTGCGATCAACGTGGTCTTCAGTCCCAAAAACTCCAGCAGAGATCGCAGTGCCAAGAGCCACCGCCGTCGACTGGTCCCCAGCGTTTTTCCAAACAGGGACAAAGGCATCAACTTCGGTTCCGGGTTTGTGAGCTTGTAGATCATATCGAGAAGAAGAAATAAATCTGGAGATAGCTTCTCTGTCGCGTGATCTCCCTCCGTAAGACTTGCAAACGCTGCGCTGTTCACCACTGGAACCTGGATAAGAGTGGCAAGCTGGCCAAGTGCAGCGCAAAAGGCATCTGATCGACCAATGTTGCATGATGCTTCCATCCCTTTGGCTTCTTCCATCTCCATTTGATACTCTCCCTCCATAGAGAGAAGGAAGAACAACGCACGACGCAGTTTCTGATCTTTGGACCCACTGCCAATGGAGTCGATCATACGTAACAGTGCATCTCGCTCCAACTTGGCTTGCTTTTCTGGACTCCAAAGAAGCTTTGCGATCACCGCTCCACCCTGTAGAGGATCCACAGAGTTCCCCTTTTCATCCTTTTGAAAGGGGAGCAAAGATTCCTCTACTTCCACCCACAACGGTGTTCCGGCAATGCGGTCCATGGCGCTCAAAATAACAAAAGACACAAAGTCAAACCCTCCCCCGACATCAGGGTCCGCCTTTGTGCTACTTGAGTATAAAAGGGTCATGTCTTTGGACAGCCCAGGCTCATAGCGAAATGCTTCGATTTCACACCAGCGTAGATTTACAAAGCAATCATTGGAAACTACTCTCACAACGTAGCGGAGGGCATCATGATGGGATAGCAGGTTCTCGGAGGTCCTCTCTCTCCTTTGTCGAGCCAGGAACGTCAAGCAGCCTCGAAGAATCAGACGCGCATCGATCGAGGGCTTGCAAAGCAGCACTCCACCTTCTGGTGACGGGAACTGGAGCCGAAGACCAGATGAAAGAAAAACTTGCTCCCTCCAATCCTGGTCAAAAAGACAGCGAAAGAAGAATAGCCGCCTAGACAAACGGGTGAGAGAGTGATCCCCATTTGTAGTAGCGGTTGGGCTAAACGGCCATGTCTCACCAGCCACCGTTCGGCATTTTTCTACCAATGAGAAAGATGGTTCAAGCTGCTGAGCAACGCATGCAGCTAATCCACCGTACCCACACCTGGTTACTATGTCGTCATCTTCCAGAACGTGTTGCACAAATAGCTTCTCCAATTGGGTTTCACTTGCATCATCGTTGGGGCACAAACAGAAACAAGCACAGCAGGCCCGCCTCATTGTAGATACAAAGCGCTTGTCCTGCACGCCACTACAGAAATCAAAGAGGGTTTCCATTAGAAATGAAAACAAATGGTGATGCCGCTCTTCGATTATTGGTAAAACGGTGCTCTCGTTGATTATTCGATCGCCCTCTTCGTCTACATCCACTACTACCAGAGAGGATACTGAGCTTTTCCATGCGCTACACTTCAACGACACTGTATTCATGAACTGCAGTTTATCTAAGAAGCAGGCACATATATATATTTGTACTTGAACTTCAGACAAAAGTTCCATCATCTGCTGCAGAGCAGAGAGTCTTTGTGGTGTAGCGTCCTCCGAGGACAGAAAATGGAGAAACGCACAAATTGTACTTTCCCATTCAGGGAGCAAATACAGATAGATGCTGAGGCAATGGAGTACGCAGTCCACCTTAGCTGTTTCTCTGACCCACGGAGAACTGTCCAAGTGAACAAGAGCGTCCTGCGTGTCAGGTTTGCTGAAAAGCAATCGCAGGTGCTTCTGTAAGCCCATCAGCGCCCCTGTAGCTATCATCAACGATAGCTCTGGGATCTCTCGAGAAGAGCGGAGAAAGCGAACAACGAAACTTTTCAGCTGTACTCCATGACGGCTGTTTCTTGTGGAAACCATCATGAATTGCACAAGAGCATCCAGAAACCCGCATAATGTACTTTCACTCTCGGTCTGCGCAACGTATTTCAAGTTCTTCACGCAAATTTCACTTAGCGAAAGAAGATCTTCAAGGGGGTTTGTGTCGGGCAAGACCATTATTATCCCCAGTAAGCCTGTAATACATCGAATGACTACCGCCAAACTAGGTGAACGCATTGTTCCTCCTTCCACGAGAGCGGAGAGTGACTGAAGTACACCTAAAATCTCGTCTTGCCGAACAGAGGTTCCTTGGGCGGTGTAGCAGATGAGAAGTGCAGCCTTTTCCACAACACCCAATGTGGATGCCCCATCGGGGTGGATTTCCTTTCGAATCTCATCGAGAATTTTTCTCACAAGTTCAGCTGGGAAAATACCAAAAATGCCTCGGAGACCCTTCATGGTAAGAGCAAAAGCATCTCGTTTTAAACCGGCAATTGGGAATAGCCCCTGGCCAGCGCTGCGAATCACATGCCGGATGTAGTGAGCAAATTCAGGCTGTATGGTCATCAAGAAGTGGTGCGATGCCTCGTTGAGCCCCATCGAGTGCGAAATGTGCTGCAGAAGTCGTGTTAGCAAACTGCCTAAATGAAGCAGCAGCGCACAACGTCGATCGGAATTGTTCTTGATTGCTTCGTCGAAGAGACGCAACGAGAAATGGAATATGTACGGTGCCACATCAGGGGACGCGAGAAGCCCAAACACCCAGTCCGCCTTCTCTGCTTCCGTACAGTCCAGGCACGCATCCATCCATTGCATCAGCCTCACCTCCCAAGAATCAGAATCTACAGCATGCATGACTAATTCTAATCGCCGTGCAGTGTAATAGAGTATTTGACAGCCATACCGACGGAGGGGGAGGACATTTCGATTCGTTAAGGAAAGAAGGAGCTGTCCTGCAGCTTCGTGTCCCAAGGCATCAACTCTTGCGCTATCTACTTTTCTTGTATCTGACAAGGCTAGAACGCTGCATGCTATATCCACCAGAGAGTCTAAAATAATGATGGATGGGCACCACAAAGGATATTTCTCCAGTAACTGCTGAATCAAGCTAGTGATGTTATAGAGAATACAAGCTCTAGAAAGATCACTTTGAGCGCGCAGTTCGCATTGAAAAAGGGACAGTTTCGTTTCCATGTCACTTTCGAGAATCTCTTCCAGGAAAGCAGGGGCTAAAGAGATGGTCACCACATCCTCCGTCAACTTTATATAGGGACTGGGAATAAACATTCTGAGATTAGGTTTCATATCCCCTAGTAGAGCTTCTAGGAGGAGTTCGAAGTCGTCTCGTTCACGCTGGAACAGCTGGTCGAACATTTGAAAAATAACGCCGTGAATAGCTTGTCGAAATGGGAGCATTGTCGGAAAGAGCGACACAGCTGTAACGCACACAAACAGGAAATGCCCCTTATTGGTACTCGAGGTACGCATTCTTTCGCAGATCTTGAAAAAAAATAGCATACACCTATCTAGGTCACGCAAGATATCCGAATTCGTAAACTTTATTGGGTGTGATCCCTCAAGATCTCGAGGATCGACTTCACTCAAGCACGCCATTATTCTAGACTTCATCTCCTGCAACATTTTCCAAACACCCGCAGGAGAGAGTCCATCCTTCGACTTTTTGGCTGTTTCCACATACTCGAAACAGTAGTTTGAGTGGGAGCGCTTTCTCCCAGTGCTGCCACGATTGCTCTCAGCATCTGTCATGAGCTCCTGTATTTCTCTCACAGAAACCTTTTTAGCTGCACAAGAAATGTACGTCTTATTTTATTTTATTTTCTTGTAACGAGAAACGAGCATCAAGAACAAGAACATATAAGTCAAAAAAGTTATATTTCTAGTTGTACACAAAGAAAAGTTTTAAATGCATCATAACAATTAAAGCAGCAACGAGGGGTCAGGGCATCAGCGGCTGTTACTTATCAAGCTTTTTAAATCAACTACCATTTTACTCCAGAGAAGAGAATGCATGCCCACGGAGTGGCAGACTGTATTACAACAGAAGGCCTTCGATATTCTGAATAATTTCATCATTCTCTTTGTTGAGAGTCTCAATCTGACGAATGGCCTCTATTTGGCGCGCTACAGCAATTTCGAGTGCCTCTTGAGGCATGGTGGACTGGGTCGGTGGCGGTTTGGGAGCATTTAGCTCGTTCCACATGGCGACGATTTTCTTCCCATCCTCTTGAACATCCGGAGGGCCGGAGACGTTGAGAGAATATGTTCCAATCTTGCGCTGAAAATCCTTAACCTTTTTGTTCACATCTTCCAGTGAACATTTACTGCTATCCTTCTTTGCCTTTGGTAGAGCGGATCTATCCATCCCGTTAGGGTGAGGCTCAACTGAATTGGAAGGAGGTGGAGGCGGCGGCGGTGGCGGTGCCACGGAGACTGCAGCCTGCTGGTTCTGCCGCTCAATCTTATCCTTTTGGGCATTCCCCACAGCCATAGCGACGTACTGGAGAAAAATGTTTGTTTTCTCCGGTTCGTTTCCCGAGACTATTTTCTTTGGGTTTACATCTATCGACACCTGAAGTAATTGGTTCACATAATTTATGAGAATAGTGAGATATTGCACCTTCTGTTCCTTTGTTTCAATAGCAGAAGCGTTGTCTAGCGGCGGTGGGATGACATGCGTGTAGGCATCAAACCGCTCATTGATCGCCCGTACTAGATCGTGAATGAACCTAAACGGAGGCTTCTTGAGTAGTTTTGGGGTCAGCTCCGGGGACGTCAGCCCAAGAGGTGCAAACGCCGCTATTGTGGGGCTCCAAAAGTCAGTCTCCGACATGCACTAAATTGCTCGTCTACACAATAAAAACCAAAAAAATAAATAAACCCACAAACTGTGGGGTAAAGCTATTCTTTTTTTTTGCCACAAGAAGTAACAAGAGGGAAGGAAAGGCAACAGATACTCCGCAGAAAATATGATTTAAATATTGAGCTGTTGTTGTTTTTACAACCAAGACCTTGTAGCGGCTACCTTCATATATAATTTTTATTTTTGTTGAACGACTTTGCATGAATGGCTGTTATGGTTGGCAGGCTTGGTGGCTCGTGCGGCACACGATCCACATTGACTAAGGGGTAGATCAGATTTCCCCAGGTGATCATCCTTTAATACGGCAGTGTGGTAGTATGCTTTCCCCCATTTGGCCGTCTAAATATCGAACGCGAGCGGAATCCCATAGCAAGTAGGGGAAACAAAATTCCAACGCAGACAAAACAAAGCCCCAGTAAATATCCGAATAAAAGGAACTTCATTCTGAACCCACACTTCTAACTTGGGAAAAGATCGGAAAAAGGAAAAAAAAAGAGACAGAACCGATTGAGAAATAGTAGTTCAGCAGCTCCACAACATGTCCCCTCCTGTTTTTGCACTAGGCATCTCACGGGGAAAAGAGGTCAATAATAATTGTTTTCAGTATCTTCTTTTCTTCTTCTTCTTTTAGTATAGTTCATTTTTAATCGTAATGTGATGAAGATCACTGAGTCAATAATGGAAGAGAATACAAGTGCATTTCTCCGCCTCACCAACATCGAAATGCAAAATAATCATCCGACCGATTGCACCTTTATGCCCCTTTCTCTAGTTTGCTTACTTTCTGTAGCAAAGACTCTACCCTGGTAGAGAGGATTGGCTGGCCCTTTCGTGTTCGCTGCGCATACAGATGATTCCGCTCTTTTCTTGCCTTTATACAGGTGCGCTTGTCTTCCTCTCGTTGTTTCTTGGCAGCGAGACGCTCCTCTTTCTCTGCCTGCCGCTTCTTCCCAATCTTTTCTGCGGCGGTGATGGCGCTGAATTTTTTCTTTCCCTTCTCCATTACTTCCCCTACGGTGGTGGCAGCAAACTTTCGTTTTAGGTTGAACTTCTTCCGTTTTTTTTCATTGTTTGTGAGACTCTGATCGTAATCGATCTCCTCCAGTCTTTTCGAGAGCTCCTCTGTGGCCTTGCGTTTCGCCTCATCGTACTCCTCCAGGCGCTTAGAGTGGATGCCTTCAGCTTCACAGAGCTTCCGGTACGCCTCCATCCTAGCACGCTCCTGGTCCTTCTGGTCTCGCCCCTGAAGCAAAAATTCTTCCCGGACTTTCTTCCCGAAAGCGGCGCGCCGCTCGGAGGAGAAGCGTGATGCAGGACGCCTCTCTGCCATTTTTCTAAGCTCAATAACTAAATAGTACTAAAATATTTTCACAGCAACGTAATGAAAACTATAATGAAAGAAATGAGCACGAAGAGAAGATTACAGAAACGGAAACCAGTAAAAATTAGAACCAGAATGAATCCGTAGTATGAATGCGTAAGTAGTACATTGTAGCAATCAAATGGGTACTTGAGAACAGGAATCTTCTTTTCCTGCATTTTCCGTGTGAGGAACATGGACCCCGCATGCTTCCAGCAGCTTTTACCCCGTCACATCCATAACACGTTTCGCCTTCGTCACCAGCAGCTTGAGCAAGTTCAGGGGAACTGCCTCGCGCCGGTAAAAGCCCCCACTCGGGAACAATAGATAGTGCTCCTCGGGACGAAGCTCGAACAGCGATCGCACCTCTTTGCCATGAGGCTCGTAAAGAACTGAAGCGGCAGGCATGCACTGAAGTTCCTTTGCGACTCCCTCCGTAATATCTTCTATGTACCGATAGGCGCTTTTCACAAACACCCTCGTAGGCTTCAAGCATGCACTTCTCATTCCAAAGCAAGGCCATAAATGAACCCAAAAGGAACAAGTCAAACCCTTCTTCAGCGGTACGCTTCGAGCTACAGAACACTTCTTGGGACTGGCACCACTTCCACTACTACGACGTGCAGGACTATCCAAAAAACATCTCCTCGCATCCTCAGAGTTTCGCCATGGAGCATCCACGTGACAGGAGGAGCCCGTCGTCGCCGTGGAAAGTGGGTCTAGGTAATGAGCCGATCTTCCTTCGGAGGCGAAATGAACATCTTTCTCCGGTACTGCTGTACAGGTATGGCACGACGGGTTGGGGTCATCCTGCAGCAGGGGACACTTCTTCACAATCTGCTTAGATTCGAGAGACTTTTGAAAATAGTGAAGGAGCATTTGATGGATCACCAACAGCTGCTGAGGATCGTCTTCCAGTTCTTTCACGAGGCTATCAAAAATATGAAGAATGGAATTGATGTATCCTTTCACAGGACCTGACAGCACGCTACTGGCATCATTTTCCTCGCTTTCCATTTCGACCTGAGTACCTTATTTTCCTACTCTTGAGAAAAAAATAAAAATAAAGATAATGAAGGAGGAGGGAAAAACTAGATTGAATAATCAGCGCTTTTAAACAGAATCGGCACGGCATAGGGCAATCGATATAATCCTCACAGGGAAACTCAACAAATTGATTCATTATCAATCTTGATTTTAATTTTATTTTATTTTTCTGGTAATTAACACGCACGACTTTCGGCTGTTGTTTTAAATAATGTAAGATCGCAAAAGGAAACTCTGTAACCCAAATGTGGATAGCCTATACATTTAATAGGCAGAATGTGGAAATAGCGCAACTAATGCGCTGGTCTTTCACCAAGAACTGAAATAATATCATCTTTATCCAGCTCTTTCTTTTCCAAAAGGAGCTCTGCAAGCTTAATATGTTTCTCCTTATTTTCAAGAATGGTTCTTTCCGTTAATGCGAAAGCGGCAGCAGTCATCTCTCTTGCCTCTGCCTCCACCTTTGCGTGAAGTTCTTCGGACCACGTCATCCACGCCCGACCATCATTTTTCTCATTCGGCTTGAACGCGAGTTGCCCGATCGAGGAGGACATTCCGCTCTTTAATAGGATGTCCATCGCAAGGCGCGTGGCACGCTGGAGGTCGTCCATTGCTCCGGTGGAAATATCCTTCTGAAAGATCTTCTCCGCTACGCGGCCTCCCATCAAGACACACATCTGCGAAAAGAGCGATTCTTTTGTTTGTGGCTCCATCGCCTCGTCCTGGATTTGCTGTGTGTACCCCCCTGCTCTCCCGCGGGGGATAATGGAAATCTTCACCACATCTTTCTGAAGGGGACTAAGCCACGCCATAAGGCAGTGCCCAACCTCGTGGTAGGCGGTGCGAACCAAGGAGTCACCGCTCATGCGCTGTCGGTGCTTCTTCCCAATCAAAACGTCGTCGATGGCATCTTGCAGCTTGTCCAACGGGACCACTTCACAATCCGTTGTCGCAGCTTCCAGGGCGGCCTCGTTGACAATAGTGGAAATCTGAGCAGGAGAGACACCCGGCGTGCGGTCGGCCAGCTTGGCCGCGTACTTGGCGTTGCTGACGTCTGGCAGGATCTTTAAACCGGGAACCGCCTCCTTCTGTTGGAACGTGGACGTCGCGTTCTCTTTCTCTTCACCATTCTCGTTGCTCTTTTTAAATTGCTGAAAAACCGGCTTGCAGGTGGGATCACCCGTCACCACGCGGCCGAGGTAAAACTCAAAGAGTTCTTTTCGGGCCGCCTTGTCGGGCATTGGAATGTTGACCTTGCGGTCAAAGCGCCCGTCACGCAGCAGTGCCTTGTCAATGGCTTCAGGATAGTTGGTGGCAGCGACGACGACGATAGGCTCTTTGCTGTTTAGGCCGTCCAGCTCGGACAGTAGCTGATTAATGGTGCGGTTGTCTTCACTGCCCCCGCCGCCACCCATAGAAGCACCACCCTGGTTTCGGGAGCCCAGCGCATCAATTTCATCAATGAACACGACACAGGGAGCCGCTTTCCGTGCTTGTTCAAAGAGCTGTCGCACCCTCTTTGGTCCGCTACCACCAAATATTTCGATAAAGTCTGCACCTGAGCAGCTGAAAAAGGGCGTACTAGCTTCGCCAGCAACGGCCCGTGCCAACAAGGTTTTTCCCGTACCGGGCTGTCCGGTTAAGAGGCACCCCTTCGGAAGTCTGGCTCCCAAACTAGTGAATCGGCTGGGCTCCTTCAAAAAATCCACGTACTGTTTCAGCTCCTCTTTTGCCTCTGGAATACCGATAACGTCCTTGAACTTGGTTCCCTTCACTTCTGTGCGGAAATCGCGGGACTTCATTGGGCTCATCATCTCCATCACGCTGTCCATCATTCCCTTTCCCGTCTTCCCAGCCGTTTGAGCGGCGAACCGGCGGCGGAAGTACCACAGCGGGCCAAAGAAAATAGCCAGATTCACCACCAAAGGAGCCACCCAAGCGGATGCGGTGCCCCAGACAGGGCCATTGGGTCGCACAACCGCATCATGAAACCCCTTGTAGTAGTTCTCATCTTCGACAGGCGGGGTAAGGACAACAGGTGGGGGCGGGGGCGGCGCGTAGTATATGGGTGGAGGGGCACCATACACCGGAGCCGCCCCTGTACCGGACTGCTGTACCGCCTGGGTAACGGGGGTGGAAGCGGCCGCGTTCGGCATCGGTGTGGGCATATACACCGGCTGGACATACTGCGGCTGTGTCTGAGCGTTGTACAACTGCTGAAATAGCGTTCCTTGGGACGGAGGATAGCCCATTACCGGTTGTCCACCAGGGACAAATTGTGCAGGGTTTTGGGCGGGCACCTGCTGCTGCTCCTGCGGCAGCTGGGATTGATCCATTTGAGCGCCGTCAATTCGTAAGATCCCTGCTTCGCTTCTCCGTAACAGCAGATAAATGAAGTAGGTACTTCACGCAAGCAAATAAAAGAAGAAAAACAGCAGGGAAAAAAAAAAGAGCAAGTGGTGAAGAAAGGCACATACGCCACTTACGGCCCCATAACTCATGAAGTGCTTCGCCAATGCAAATTAGTCAAATTAGTCGATCAGAACAGCGCTGTGATACTGAAAAAGGTTTAATCGACAACATCTCGAACGAAATGCTCCCAGGCCTCAGGGTCTTGATTGTACACCAATGAGGGATGCTGGCGCCGATGCAAGATCACCCACTCTGCTGGTGAGATCGAATACATCATCTCCGTCATCATGGTAAGCCAGTCGATAGTTTCTTCAGTTTCAAGAACGGCACGGCCCGTCCGCTCTCCGCACAACACTATACTCTGATAACAAGCACTCTCGACATTCAAGCTACTCGCAGAACTCCCATCTGTCATGTGCTTAACAATTGCTTAATGCTTGTTCATACTAGTAAGGTGCAAGCCTGGTTGCACACCTTGTGCCTTCAAGGAAGTTACGAAACCCAAAAGGAGAGTTTAAATAGAGTCAGAACCATTTCCAACACCCAGTGAGCAAAAAGTACGCAGATCGGGACTCGAACCCGAGACCTTCGCCGTGTTAAAGCGACGTCATAACCACCTAGACCACCCGCGCTTGCATGCTTCACATATTTATAAGTTTGATCAGTCATCAACTGACGACAACTGAACTTGATGAACAACGGCACACACTGTAAAAGATTAGCCATCAACTGTGAGCATGTGAGTGTTCTAAAGTTGAAACCGCACTGAGTTGTGAGAGAACATCGCGATCATAGCAGTGAATATAAAAACTCCCAATATCTTGTCCTTCTCCCGACAAAATTATCAAAATGCGCCCCTCTTCTATATCAACCATTTGCACACGAGCTTCTGTGGGCCCTTCCACGTGAAGATAGTCATCCATGTCCCACATACCATGATCTTGCGTTCGCCGCAGCGCCTGCAACAGAGATTTCCAGTTTCCAATGTAAAAACGGGCAGTGGTAATAGGACCAGTCTCAGGGATCGAGGCCTCCTCTCCGTCCTCTTCTTCTGTGCGTAAACCAAACAACTGAAATGTCACAGGGGACTGCACCATCTTCGCGATCCGTTCTATTTCTGTCGCAGGTGCATCTGAACTAGAAATCTGGGAGTATGGACAGTCAAACTGGTGAAAATACGGGAACGCTATTGGATTGTTCAACGGGCTCCCCATGGCAATGTCGTACGGAAATACCAACGGCTGAACAGATAGTGTGGAGAAGTCGAACGATTCGAAAGAGAAGGAGCGGTTGAGCCACTCTGGTGGCCCATCCTTTATCCAGTCTGTCACTTGTAGCAGTTTGGGTTCTGCCCACTCCCAAAAAGCGATACTGCGCTTTACACGCCACGCCTCTACCTGCGACGTTCTATCCACAAAACCAAAAAAGTCGCACTCGTCCGCATCCGCGATGGCCATTTGCCCCTGCATCTGACACATGTAGTGCTGCGGAATGCCAAACGGCTGATAGGCGGTGCCCTTTCCCCCATACAGCTTTCGCACTGGCGATTTTATTTCCAGGAGACGAACACGCTTTTTATATTTCCTTCGCTTTTGTTGCTGCCCCCAGAATAGAATCTTGGCATAGTCCTCTGCAGATATGTCTAGGCGCCCTTCATCCAGAGTTTTTCCAGCTGATGACTGTGCGACCAGAGGTATTCGAGGCCGACAAAAGGGAATTTTAAAAGACGTCACGAGTGGGGGAGGGCGCGTGATATTTGGTGTAGTAGATGATTCTGGCGTTGTGGCGGGGTCACTCCTTCCTGATGAGTGAGATCTACTGCGCTTCCGCGTGCCATCGTCGTCGAAAAAAATTCTGCCGTCTGGAGAGCACCCAAGCAACCCTGCGTGACTCACAAAAAAGCCACCAGAATAAACTCGATGCCCTGTTAGCAGTTCGTACAACGCTCGAGACTTTGGCTCAGTTAATATCCCGTGTGCCGTGAAGGAGTTCCCTGAAAATGCTAGTTCTGTTCCCACGATGTGTCGCTCGTAGTCAACGTAGTCCGATACTCTACCGCAGAATCCAAGAGCAGCCCCAAATTGTGAGGCAGAAAGACCATGAGGCACAACTTCCTTCCAACGCAGCTTGTTAGGGTGCTGGGCCATGGAACCACAACGATGAACACCGCGGTGGTGTTATAGTGTTCGCCCTGCTACGCAAACAGAGGCGGTTTCTTTGCAGCTGATCTGACTTTCCCTGACGCTGCGCTCGCACCCCATTCCCGCTGAAGTAATCGAAATCGAAGGGCTGCAATACGATACAACACAGGGCTCAGCATCACCAGACAAACAAACAAACAAAAAAAGAGGCAGAAATGGAGCAAGAAGATTCAAAGAGATCGATTTAAGAAGGAAGAGAGAAGAAATATTGTGCAGTATTTGTGTGTGCAGTAATGCTAACACCAGCGAAGAGGCAACCTATATCCGCTGTGCTCGACCAACAAATTTGAAAGAAAAAGAGCGTGTGTGGATCACGCAGAAATTTCTGAAGCAGAGCATAAAGAAGCATTAAGTCTTGGGACTCAAAGTGGAATCTACAAGGCTCAGCTTTCTTTCATGCAACAAAATGAAATGGCTTACCCTCTTGAAAGAGTAGCGATTTCTCGGAACTCAGCTGACGAAGGAGAAATGGATTTTTTAAATCGTCCGCCATTCCTTTGGTAGTGCGGGTTGACGTTCTCCAGCCATACGCGAGTATGAAATAATCTGAATAAGTCCCTCGTCAAGTTCCCAAATCGAACTGGCTTAGCAGATTGAAAAAAAAACGTAATCCGCTCGCCGTCCATCTGAAGTTCGCAGTCGAGGATCTCCATGGGAAGATCCAAATGCTGCACCGTTACTCGTGCGGCGCGTAGAGCAACTCTCTCTCGCTTGATGTGATAGGCAAAAAAATCTGCTTCTTCCTTTCCACACAGAGGGCGAAGAGCTTTAAGCAAGCTAGCACGAGTCACTTTAGAAGCGTCCACGATCAGTTCACGGGGCAGGGGAAGGACAACGTTTTTGAGAGAGAACGACGACGCATCCCACACTGCGGAGGCCACAATGATACCACACATCTGCCCTCGATCCGCAGGGACCACCACCCAGGAACCTAGGTTGAGTGGGTCGGTGTAGAAAACCTTTGCGTATCTCTCACGTTTGAATTCCACCAAAAAGATGAAAGCATTTTTTTTTGGAAATACAGTATGAGCAAAGAGTGAACAGAAGTGTGCAGAGGAAGTGATGCGAAGAGGGTTGTCCATTGGAGGGCCTGTCTGTCTGAGTAGATCAAACGCAACTTCTCCGCTGCTCATCGTTCTAATAGGAACTTCAAAAAACGCTAGCAAACCGCAAAGCCTGAAAGGGAGGGGATGTAGAATGTAAAAAGAAAGAAAAACGAGTTCTACCTGGTGTTTCACCGGGGACAAGAGCATCGGGCAAACAAACGATACAAACTGACTAAGAAGTCTTCTCTGGCGTACTCGATAGCTGGATGAATCGTTTTTTTCTGTCATGTGTACAAGCGGCGAAGAAAGAAGCCTAAGCAGAAGGCCTGCAAGTGAAACACAGCCATTAATGGGATCCAAGATAAAAAGGGTGCGCTCCACCATGCTCACCCGAAGCCGTGGAAGAGCATCCAATCCAAAAGAGCAGGATACGCTCCAGCCATAGGTTGAGGCGCTCTGATAACTCTAAGGCCTTCTCTATGGACAGAGGAGGCACCTGAAACCTTTTGGTCTTGGGCTCCAGGGCCATTATACGTACAAAAGGGTTTTCTCCCTCGCCAGTCGACTGCAGCGACTTGAAGCTCTCCTCTGTCAGACGCACCCCGCACGTCTCCTGCGTTCGTTCAGCTAAGAGTTCGGGCGAGAGGTAGGACAAAAATAAAGGTGCCCCAAGCGAAGGGTACTTCTCCGCGAATGCTGGACCGATTTCCTTGCTCCAGAGATCCTCCGCCTGCGTTCCACTGGATGATAGGAAGGCAGAGAAAAATTCAGAGATGAGGTGACCCGCTTCCTCCACACCAACTGAGGCAGCTAACTTTTTTGAAAGGACATCCGCCGCAACTCTGGCGCACATTTCGGCCTTGCAAAAATGCTCTACAGCAAAAGCTGAAGAATATGGCAGCCGGCTAAACACAAAAGGCAACAACGACATGTTGAGCCCCTGGGAGTGCATGAGCTCCGGTATAGTGGGTTCTGTGAGCAGGGAGTGCCCACGCCGCGCCGGGGAACCACACTTCACCGCATCCGCAAAGGTGACCCGTGTCATGGCTTCATCTCCAGCGAAGGCATGGCCAATAGCATTGTTGTACGCCTCCGCCATCCGCTGGCAGTAGCAATGGGAGCAGACTCGGCAGCACTGGGAAGGATTGAAGCACACCACCAGCCGCATCTCGTCCTCCATGCTCCGGCCGCACAAGGTGCACAACGCTGGAAGGAGGTCTCGAACTTGGTCCATGGGGCGATGAAACCCCAGGGTATCCGCCACAGAGCTGATGGCAACGCCTCTTTGATGCTCGCTGATGGAAAGAAGGTGCTGGGCGTCGCTTTCTTCCCCGCAGCCATCAACAAACGCGTCGACGTTGACAGGGTCTGGCATTCGAAGCAACACCTCGGGCCTTGTTCGACGAAGAAGCGTTGAGGACGGGATGCTCACCGTGTCGTGAGGGCCCGACCCATCGCCGGGTGGGGGAGGTCCTGTTGGCGACGACAGAGGTTTCGACGGTATTTGCAGCGGCGGAACAGGGGGGAGGAAGCTCGCTAGGGTCCCAAGATATAGCCGACTGTCCTTCCCGGCATAGATCTCCAGGGATGCCGTAAGTGGCGTTTCCCACTCCTTCACTGTTTTCTCTCCTTCCCTTCTAACCCTGATAGTATGTTTTTTTATGTTGAGTGCAGACCCAAGCGCTGTGCACAGCTCCATGACGCAATCTAAATTGGCGCTCTGCAACGGAACACCGCCCAGGCGCTCATGGGCCTCCGCCAAGGGGGCATAAATGCAATTGTCTAGCGTGACTGGAGGAATGGCACAGGCGACGAGAGTGTGACCCTTGAAGGAGCACATTGCGTAGAGCGGGTGGGAGAGAAAGTGTTTGGGGCACTCGGAGGCGAGAAAACGCATGGACAAAAAGTGCTGCTGCGCCATCTTCAGAGCGTTGATATGGCCCCCCAGAGCTCCGGAGGCGGTGTCCATGACAAGTTTCAAAAGAATGCCGTCGTGAAAAAACACGTGGCGAAACCCTGGATGAACTTTGAGCTTCTTCTCTGAGAATGGCTTTGCTAAGTCCTCCACTACCGTCACCGTGCAGTCCTCCACGGCAGCCTGGAAGGCTACAAGAACAGCCTCGAGTTGGCTACGATGTTCTTCAAGGGACTCCGGGGTGGTAGAGCGAAGCACATACGCCTCCATCGCCGATTGATACCGCTCGTTCCACGATCCGAGTGGCGTCCTCTCGGTTTTCCCATCAATGTGCCGCCAATAAAAGTCTATCATGGCAATGTCGGACGGTACCTCTTCTGATCCTCGTGCCGCTAGCAAGTCTCTGTGCGAAATGCTCCAGCGCTTTCCCTCCGCGTTACGCCAGGGGTGATGAAAATTAAAGAGTAATCGCTTGTCTTTCAAAAGAGTAGCTGGGCTTTCAGGAGTCGCGCGGATGTCAAACAGCCGGGTCCACAGCGCCTCCTTGGGATCTTCCATCGGGTGCACTTCGGGGTCGTAATAGGAAAGCCATACCGGCATTCCGTCTTCAGCGCGGGCACAGAACCACCAGCCACCGAATGGGTCCTCATACCGTCCGCACTCGCGGAGGACCAGACCCTTCTCCACTCTGCCCGCCGGCTCTCCTAAAGGCCCCTTGAAGAACAGCGTGTCCATGTCCGCCTGCCAGAGAATCGGCGACCTGGAGCGCCTGCCTGGCGGAGCGGCCGGCCGGGGTCGCCCCGCCCGCACTCTATCCTCGATATCGCCGCCACCGTTGGTGTCCGCATGTGTGGTGGAGCGCGCCTGTCGACCACCTGAGTCACCTCCCTGACGATGGTCAATGGGGAGCAGCGTCCTCCTCCCTGGATACTTCGGCGGCATTCATTCAATGAAATGAAGCTGTCCTGCTTGAACTTTTGGGCAGCCACGGTAGGTTACTAAATGGGTACGAGTGCGAAATGACAACCACACATCAACAAGAAAAAGGTAGTAGACGCGTTCATCACCTTGTGCTGAAGAGACTCTAGATCTTCTCACAGTATTCTACATGAGATATAAACTGAAGAATGTCATGCCAATGCGTCAATTAGATTATTATTTTTTTGTTTGTCGAGAATAATAGTATCGAATAGGAATAACATGTTCTACGGGTTACCTTACCCCTTACCTAACCGGGTAACCTGTTTTCCTTTGGCGGTGGTGTTCTTTTTCGAAGAGAAAGTTGTTCCACGTTCCGCAGAGCTCAGATCCGATTACCGGCCGCACACCCTCAGCTGGTATTGAATAAACGTGTTTTATTCCGAAGAAGCCACTGCTCTGTCCAGACAAGAAAAGAAATAAAATAAAAAAGGGCGATAGCGAATAAATTTTGTCAAGTCAAAAGCGAGGAACCATCAAGTCTTTCGAAATCTCGCATATATAGAATGGGGTAAAAGAACAAAATAGATATATGTATCTGAAAAAATGGATTCTCATGTTCTCTTACATCTTCGAGCTGGAGAGATCGTTAGTAGACGAGATAAAGAGAAGGCACTTCTCACCATTTGCAGTGACGGTCACGTCGCCGTAAGGGACGGCGAAAACGTCGGTCGCCTTGACGTCCACGCCGTTCACCTTCGCCGAACCCTCCAGACAGAAGCCAAGACCAATCGTGGGGAGCTTCACGGTGGAGGTGGTATTCCCGGTGTGCTCGTACTGGAATCGGTAGATGGAGAAGTCGGGGAAGGTGGGAGGAGGCTGGTAGTACTGGACCTGCCACCCAGCGGCGTTCTCTGTCGTGTTACGTTCGTGGCGAGCGGTGCGGAGACCAGTGGTACTGTACGTGAGCATGTTGATCAGGGTCGGGACGTCCTTCCACTTGGGGGTCAGACCAGCACGCACGACATTGTCGCTGCATGCCATGATCTCGACGCCATCACCGCTGATGTACGCGTGTGGCTCACTGTCGCGGAGAAAGAGTGCCTGGCCGGGCTCCATCTGAACGTAGTTGAGAATATACACCATCCAGCAGCCCACGTCGTCGGGGTATTGCTCATAGGTGCGGGCAAAGACCTCGTCCTCCTTAAATTGGGGCTTCGACTTGGCTTTCTCGAGGTGGCTGCGTAGGGCTTTGGTGCAGACGGCGGGGTCCAGCGCGTAGAGGAACTCCATGAGGGACTTGATGTAACGCTTCTCCTCCTCGCTGTCAGCGGGAGGGAAGTTGTTGGAATCCAGCACGGGACCAAGAATGGACTTCGCGTTCAACACCTCGCCGAGCTGAGGGATAGCCTTGATGAACTTGGCCATATCCGACAGGCTGCGGAAGCTGCAGAGGGCCTCCATGGGGGTCAGTCCGCAAATGAGCTCGGGCTTGTGGTTGGGGTCCTTGTACTTGCTGGGGTTATCAGCAAAGAGCTTCTCCGCCAAGGACTTGCAGGGGTGAGCCTGAATGGAAAGGGCCGTACGGATCGACAGGATCTTGAGGAGGAATGGTACGGTTCCACGGAATTTGCTCTTTTGGTGTGCGGGGGAGAAGAACTTCGCCTCATTCCCGTCTCTCTTCAGGAACGCATCCAAGGTTTCACCCGTTCCCGCCAACTTGGTGGGGCAGCTCGGGTGGGTGCCAACCCACAGCTCCGCAAATTTCTTGTCGTCGGACTCCCCTGAGAGACCCTTCATCTTCGCCACGAAGCTGGTGCTTGCACTCTTCCCCCAGTCGTACTGCTGGTACCCAGCATCAAGAAGAATAGTCGTCATGAAGTACACAAGTGATGATGGCAGAGGTTCTATCCCATACGATACATTCGACCGTAGTGGGATCATCATATCATGCCAACAAAGCAAAAAACAACAAGTGAAGAAGAGGGGTGAAGAATAAATGAAACAGGGGGTACAAAACAGAGAAGAAAACGGAAGCAAGCGCAATGAGACACTCACAACGAAAAGAATCATCATCAGACAAAATTAGTCCAGAAAATTGTTCTTTTCTTTGTTCTTTCGAAAAGAAAAGGGGGGAAAAAAAATCGGTGTCGTTTACCGAAGCAGTAGATTATCTGTTCCGTGCTCTATTTTCTTCAGCCCATTGGGGGAAAAAGAGCTGCGAACTACCCTCCCTCATTTTGAAGGACTTCCATGTACGTTCTGATTCATCAATATTAGGAAGAGATAGCGCGAACTGCAAGCACCGCCTATTGACAGAGATCATTTTGGGGGATAGATTTAAGATGCGGAGATGCTTAAACTGAGTGACGCGACTCGCGGCAACGTAGACGATGTGATCGCACGGGAAAAGTCCTTTTGCATCGAAGACCACTGGAAAGTTGAACGTCAAGCCTTGCACCTTGTGCACTGTAAAAGCGTATGCTGGCGTCAGGGGCATGCAGATCACTTGGCACTGGTAGAACCCTTGGACAGACTCACTTTGTACGGGAAGTCGAAGGTATGGAACAGCAATAATTTCTTTGTCCACGTCCATCTGAACTAAAGGGATCATGCCGTCAACGGAACCACTGACGTCCAACGGAGTAAGCATTGTACTCTTATTGCCATCCGCCTGCGGAACGCCGCTAGACACCGCAGCAAACGGCGACACGCTGCTGAGATAAGTCTTCTCCGGCTTCACTTTTACACGAATTCGGCTCCCCCGGTTGATGAAAGGGGAGGTCCTCATGTTCTTTGGAAGCAGATCTTTAACATTCTTCACGGGAATAAAATCCACAATTGTTCCTAGTGACCCATTGACGTAGACCTGATTGATGTTTTTAAGCAGCATAACGCGGCACCCTTGCTTCAATGTCTTTCCACAGAGAGCGTAATCGTTGCGGATACTGGACAGTAGGCTCTTATCTATAGTGTGCTTTACTAAAGTGCTCAGCTGTTCAATCGTCTTACGATTAAAACGAAGAATCATCCACCGAGATGATCTATCAGATTCATTCTTTCTTCCAGGTTTAGCAACCTGTGTAGCACGATATATTTTAGCCTCGTCCGACTTGACCTTGTTCATTGCCCATTTCATCGCTGAGGACAAATGCGTTTCGCAACGCTTCGCTGTTGCACCACTAAAACGAATAGCCACCTGAGATGATGTCGAGTGGTACCCTCCATGTGCCAACACGCACCAGATTGTATTTCCTAGAGGAATCCCGCACGATGCCACCAATTCTGCGACCACCTTTTGCGCTTCAGAAGACGTAATTCTGGACTTTCTGTCACAGGATGGATGAATAAGAAACAAAGTGAGCACATCTGACATGAATTGATGGGAGTCCAGCATATGGTTCGGCACTCCGCTAACCATTATCTCGCTGGGAAACCAGTGATCCTCGCCTCGTAGACTCATCATTTTTGAGTCATTGTGCTGGCGCACAAAATTTTTCGTGGCAAACAAGCGGACAGCTAAGGGATTCTCTTTGTTTATGGATGCGGATTGGGCCAACATTTTTGGAAGCTCTCCAATGCGCAGCCGATTCAGAGCTTCAACAAACTTCGGATCTTGATGGCGATGACTACAAAGCAACTCAACCTGAAGCAAAAAGTTCTGAAACGCGTAGCTCTCGAACATAGGCGTATTTCTGTAAAATACCCATTCTTTCCTCGCACCTTTCTTATAAAACTTCGACTTCATTTCTTGGAAACTCAGCGACTTGTCTACCCCTGGGCACTGAATCGTTTCCTCTTCAGAAGTGCAACTCTGATTTAGCTGCAGAAAGTCTCCAGAGATAATAACTTGAGTTCCACCAAAGGGTTTCTTCGCGTTCTTCCCAGGAGCAGTTCGAGCGCAGCGCTCCAGAAGTTCTAGGTACCCGCCGTGCAAAAAAGAAACCTCGTCCACCACGATGACGTCGTGCTGTGCAATGACATCCCTTCGAATCACGTACTCCCATCGCCGCAGGGAGAGCGGTTCCTCCACCGAGTCCACTGGCGCACCAAAAACACTATGAAATGTGTTACCCCCAACGTTGAGTGCAGCGATTCCTGTCGAACCCGCTACAGCTACCTTCAGTCCCTTCTCTCTCAGTTCCTCTATGACACGCCGTAGAAAGAACGATTTTCCAGTTCCAGCTTTCCCTCCTACAAAAACGCTGGCGCCTTCCAGCACTATTTGGGACAATCGATCTTGTTCGTCCTTCACACGTCGTGTGGTCGGTGAAGCTTTAGTTATTCCTTTTGCTTTCAAGACTTTCGTACCGCTGGAGGAAGTGGCGGGAGCCAGCACGAGAGAAGACGACCGTAGGGCTGATGCACAGTACCGCCTAGACACCCCCACACTCGTCCCCCACACGAAAAGACTGGAGAGAGGAAAGTGCTTCATTTCCTAATATTTTTCTATGATAGACAACCCCAACCGTCAATGGGCTACACTCTGAGAGAAAGAGTGGAGAGTAGTGTATGAAGTTATGAGTGCAGAACTGAAGTGAGTACAGAAAATCTGAATTGCGCGTGCCAAAAAGGATCTACTTGGCACGCGTAGAATATTTTCTTATTCTTCGGGACTGCTCCCCTTGTCTGTCCGCTGCTTGTTGTATTATAAAGCTATATGGAGGATGTTTTCTTGTCTCTCTGCAACTCCAATTGCACGTCCGTTTGACGTGATCCTGTAGAACAGCAGACTTGTTGGGGTCTAATGTTGTGTACCGTTCTCTAGCTTACACACCTGACTCGGTCAGATACGGTCGTTTACATACTTTCAAAAGAAGTACACCAAGATCTCAAGTGTCATTCGCGGATTATCTTCTGGAATGATTAGTAAAGCTTTAGGGATGTTCGAGCAATTTTCGATGCTCGATTTGGCCCCACTTCAGTGGCTGACCGTACAGCTCGAGAACTCCTTCCTCGGCTCCGTGATTTGACTAATTGTTTTCTAAGTAAATGAACCTGCTGCTGTTCCTCTTCGGTAAGCAACATCCGATGGCATTGTGTGGGGGGCAGTTTGTACTCTTCCGTATGACCAAATGATTGAATGACGTGACGCATTCGAAGCACTGCGAGAAGCTCTGCCCCCGTCAACTCTTCGATATATTTTGTACTCCGATTCATGGGCTTGAGCTCGTAGTCTTCACAGCTCTGGTTTCCAGTTGTCCTGTGGGCTACTTGGGTTCGACTTCTAGAAGAGGATATCCCATTGCTGACACTCCTGCCGGAACGGACTGTGGTCGGCAGCTTCACCCGAGGGGATGGGGATGGTGTAAAGCTGCGGTGCTGCAGTTCGTGGCTTTGGTGCTGGAGTTCTTCCTGCATACTAAAAGAGTGATCCCGGGGACCCATTTCTGAGGCAAAAAGAATAGCGGACGGTTCCTCAACAGATCCATCATCCTCAGCGCTGTTCCCGCCTTCCTCGTGTTTCAGAGTGTGCTTTGCGTTTCCCTCCTCCTCGCCAAGTCCTAAACCACCATGACCTTCTAAAAGCGCTAGTTTTTCTCGCAGTAGGTCTTGAATAGCCTGATAGGATTGATGCGCTTGCGTGGCGTAGGCTCTGGGAAGGGATTCTGAATATCCGCGGGGCTCCTCAGCAGCGTTCATCAAGATGGCGCTATTTCCTCTATTTCTCGATGGAACTACATCTACAGCGTGATCCTCGCATCTAAAGTTGTTGTCGTAATTCGCTAAGTGGTTCTGCGCAGCTTTCTGAGCCAGGGGTGGCCGAGCTGCCATGTTCAGCTACTAGTATATATAATCGATCCAAAAAGGGGAGGGGAGAAATCCATCGCCAATCTCAACAAGTAGAACAGTAAAAAAAATTAATACAAGCAAACATATTTGCATTCCACATTCACCAAACCGGCGTGACGAGCATCAAATAACGTAGATGAGACCACTCTTATAAAAATTTACTCGATGAATAGACAGTGGTAAAAAAAAAGTAAACGCAAGCAGCAGATGTTTCGGAGGATAGGTGTTGTACTACTTAGGCTGTCTCAATCCAGCTACTTGACTGGCGATTGCCTGCCAAACCGGAACAAGTTTCTTACCGAGGGAAGACACATTGACAAACAGCAGCTGAAAAGGGGTACTGCTGTCCCCTGATGTCTGGCAGAAGGAGCGCTTTCTCTCCATGCGGCGCTCGTCTCGCAGTAAGCGGATTAACTCTACATCCCCTGTTACGACAACAATGTCGTAGGTTGAGGAGAAGGCTTGAACAACCTCTCGAACCACACTGTCAGCCCCCTGGTTGCTCCCGCTGCAGGGCGTCAACTGCAGCCTCTTGCCCGAAGATAAAGACTTCCAAATACTGTCCTGCTTCATTTGGGACCCCTGAATATCTTCCTTGCTGAACTCATCATCTAAGTTCGAAAGTAGTTCATCGGTGGGCCAAACTTTGTGATAGCGAGTAAAGCATGATCCAAAAAATGCCCACACATACACTGTAGAGAGAAGCTCCACATTACTTATTTGACATTTTTTATCCAGACGAGGAGGGCAGAGCTGGAACTGACGATAACCAAAATTATCCAAATCCAGTACTAGGATGACGGGGGGAGTAGATGCCCTTGATTTTCGAGTCAAGTTCTGTAGCTGAAGGTGAGCTCGCAGACCCTCACACTTCAAACAGTGGCACACAGGGGAAAGCCACGAGTCCCCATTAAATAGCCGAGGATCAAAATTTGTGCCGACTTCATTCCCAGCGCCAGCGACAGCGCTGTACTCTTTCATCCCTGGTGAATGGAACTGCACCGTGTTAACCACGAGGGAGCTACTTCTTTTCTGCGTCTTGCTGCAACATATTTTCTCTTCTCCTCGCACGTCATCGGGATCTTCAAAAGGAACTTCTTCGAACATTAACTGCAAATGATCAGCAATATTGTTGCTTCTACACACTCAAAAGTAAAAGAAGTAAATAAAAGGTCTGCAAATATTATGTAGAGCAAGAAGAGATTCACATAACAGGAGCGTTGCATAATTCAACTGCCGACAGCTGTGTCACCTTTAAACATAGAGTGAGAAAACAGAGTTGAGTTAATAGGCGGAAGAGGGACACTGCCATATTCAATTACAATTTATTTATTTATTGTTGTTGCTGTTGTGAGAAAAAAGAAAAGTAAGAGTAAACCAACAATAGAAAAAGAATGAAGTAGATGACACAAGAAAAAAAAAAAAAAGGAACAAGAGGCGGATCACTACAGCCTCCGAGATTGTTCGTAGCTATGAATATCAATAACACTTTCCAAACAACTAGTCATGGTTGTCATAAGTAGGGTAAAGTTTACGACAATCGTCTCGAACACACACATATCCTCATGATCCAGAGCAGAGTTCAAAATGACTGCCTTGAAACTGTTCATCATTTGCGAGAAGGATCCCTGAAAGCTGAAATTGTCCAAATGATCACACTGAAGGGCAGCCTCCATGGCTACGGGGTCCATGTACTGGTTCAGCACGCGCCGTCCAAGGCCCTTCTGCTGCATCAGCGCAGAAATAAAATTTTGCTGTATGTTGCCCGTCAACCTCTTGAGGCTCAGAAGAGACAGTTGCACCTTCCATAACGTCTCAGTTGTCTTCTCCAGCGACCACTCGAAAGGTTGTTCAGATGAATCAATTAAAAGCTGAAAGTATCGCTGTATTAATTTTCCTGCGTCAATCAAAAAGGGGCGAATCAGCTCTAAAATTTCACAGATCATCAGACTCGGTTCTACTGTGCGCGGTCGATGAAGAGATTTCATTGACTGAAGCAGTCCTTCCTGAAGAGAGACAAACTCCGCTAGATAGAGATACAGCATTCCAAAAGCCCGATCTGGGAACACATCACCCCGCACAGTAGGCTCTACTGCAGCCTTGGCCCTCCATTGCTGTGCTTGAATGAGATTCTCATGCTGCTCAACCAGAATTTCTTCTGCACCTGTCAGGTAGTACTTCGCTTCGTCTCTCGTCTTGGTAACAGGGCAGCACCCCAAGACCACCAGGCTCTGCGTGAGGTCGTTGGCCCGTTGCAAGCACTTGGTCCGATAGTTGGACATCACTCGGATAGGGTCCACTGGGAAGACCACCAGGCAGACAATTAGGTATGAAGTGAACGCGAAAACATTAGCGGAAATACGATTCAGCAGCTTCTCAGGAGAATCTCTAACCAATGCGATACCTGCAATCGTAATAGTTACGGCGTATTGTCCTACTTGACCGTAGGTCGGATGCTGTCCCCCGCAGCAGCAGAGAAATCCTAGCACCATCATGATGACGATACTCAAAATATCCGAGTCTGTCAGATTAACGTTCACGTAGGCAAAAGCCGCCCCAAGCGCCAGTCCACACATTCGCATGATGCCTACTTGAAGCGTCTCCGATGCGGTTTGTTGAGCGATTCGAGCAAGAATAGCAAACCCAAAGTAATAGACGTGCTTCTCTCCGTACGCTGTACCGTGTGTGAAACCCACAGCAGCCATCAATCCCAAGGAATACTTTATGGCATCTTTCACAATACGAACATCCCTCGGGGTGGATAGAAAGACTCTCTTGGGCAGTTCTGTATAAAAATCGCGCCAGAAATCTCTAAAGAAGAAGTACATTATCCGTGTGGAGAAGCGTTGATACTTGCGGCCCGAGAAATTCACCGCCCAGGACTCAATACTCAGCAGGACACCGGTGATATTGAGAAAAGTAGAGTGAAAAGCGAACATTCGCAGAAGATGGTTTGTCTCCGTGGCTGATAACTTTTTTGACAGCAGTGTTCTGTCGCGCTCAGAGTTGATCAGATCCCCTAAAGCTGTGCTCAGTTCTGCCAGCACGCCGAAATCAATTTCTCGGACTTCTTCAGGAAGAAATGCGGATCCCAAGGCAGACATCACCCGCATGGTTTCAGCAGATAGTCGCAGAGCGAGCTCCTGTATCCGTTTCTGTGTCTCGCGCAACTCACGTGATCCGGGAGTCGAGAGAGACGTCTGCTTTTCCTCGTTGTGTAGTCGCGATGCAGCAGATAAGCTGTACAAACACCAGCGAACCTTTCCTAGATGGTCTAACCTCTCCTGTCTAAAGATGTTCTTCAAACCAAATTCGATCGGTTCATACGGAATGAAGCGCATGACGTCTTTAACTAGGTCTGTCTGTTCTCTCATTCTCGCCCAAGGAATCTGGTTGCGCGCAGTTTCAGCGTCGATGACGACTGGCGCCCAATAACTTTTCATTGCATTACCGATTCCGGCGGAGTAGAGGCTGTGCAGTACGTTCATGCGCTTGTTTGCCAGACGGAAGGCAAAAATAGGGTAAGGGAAGAAAGCAGCTATTTGGGCACACACCCCGGAAAAGAAGAAGTCTCTTGCGAATTTTACAGGGAACATGGGATTATTCTTTGGCTTTGCCTGCCATTGGTACTCCATCATCAGCACGCCGTACACCATGAGAAGGCGTTTTACCGGCAAATCGCCGCACAACCCCACAAGGAAGCAGTATGCGAAGATGGCAAACCAGCAGGCCAGCGAGTGCTCGACAAGATGAATGGCGTACATGACAGACCCCCACGCCAGCTGCATAAGGAAGACTTGAAACATCATTACTGTCATCATGCACTGGTGACCAAAGTTCGGCATCACTGTGGATGCAGCGAAGGCTGGGATGAGCTGCCCGGCAAGGAACCACCCCTTGGTGTGAGAATTGTTGACGAGGATATAAATTGGGAGAACCGCAAAAAACATGATGCGTATCCCAACCAGCACGTTATCGTACAGAGCAGAGCTCCGTACGGACATCCAATATTCCGCCAGGTCTACAGAGTCGAATTGGAGGTCATTACGAGATACACAGGACTCTGTGTAGGGTATGGGCAGCACGTAATAGAAGTCCTCATTGTCAAAGGCTCGTTTTTTTGGGCGTCGCACAAAACTTTTGTTTTCTACCAAATCCAACACAAAACTTTTACCAAAAGCAAAAGAATGCTTAAACTTCTCAAGCAGGTTTTGAGTCCTCTCAGGGCTGAGCCGATCAAACTCGTGCGTAGAACTAAGCGGCAGGTCTAATGGAGCGGTCTCCATCCGTGCGGTGGATTCGTGTATTCTTTCCAGCGTTGGGGCTGGTAGCGCTTCATCCTTCGCTAAGCCCACCATAAACTGATAGTTGTTAATGGCCGCTCCGGTTTCCTTTAGAATTGGATCGACCCCATCCGCCTCCGTGCTGTTATTTGGATCGTACCCAACGATAGTGTTCTCGTATGGGTGAAAAGGCGTAGACGGAACCACTTCGTCGTCATCAGCGACCGGCTCGTAGAGGTCCTCCAGAATCCGACTTGGGCTATGGAAGTCGAGATCAGGTGAGTACAGGCATCGTTGGCTGGAATCGCTCATCCTACATACAACCGCTACTGGGTTATCGGAGGTTTCTTTTCACGTCCGTGCGGCGTCAATGCGACACATGCAGCACGATTCCAAACCCCTGCAACGAGGAGAGTACGGCTCTTACGCCACCAATGCAATCTTTGGTTACCGCAATAGAGAAAAAAAAGGGTGTATAAGCAATTATCAAGGCAATCAAGAGCAGATATATCTTCAACGAAGCAAATAAATTAACTGAATCTTAGAAGGACCAGCATTTCAGAGTTAATCGTACAATTAAGGAACGTCTTTAGAAGAAGTGCTCTAAACCAGGTGTAAAAAATAATAACATTTAAACGTAGCAACAACCGTGTTGTAAAAATAAGAAAAAACAGAATTATAAATTTATAAAAAATAAATCATAATATAATTAAGTATTTTATTTTGTGAGCGAACAAAAGAAAGGATCAGATGCATTCTCTTTAGTGATTCGCAGTTTAATAGTATATTTTACATGAAAAGCTACTCTCCTCGCAAGATAGTTCGACTTGGCTTGTTAGAGAAAAGCTTATAATCGTCTTGATTGCTCATAACTATGAATATCGATGGCGTGCTTCAAGCAATTGGCTATTGTCCGCATCATCAGAGCGAAGTGCCCACAAATACTTTCGAACACGCAGAGATCCTCACGGCTGATCACTGCTTTTACTAGTGCTTGCCTAAAGCTTCCCATCAGCGTTTGAATGGCAAACGATCCTTGGGTATCTAAGTCTCGCATGTTGTCCTGCATCACAGCGGCTTCCATGGCTGTCGCGTTGACATATTGCGTCACTCGTGACGTGTCTAACTGTCGGTCTGGCAGGAGTGCAGCAATAAAGCTAAGCTGCACGTTTCCCATGACTTTTCGAATACTCAAAATGGATAATTCGCACCGCCACACTTGCAAAGCGGTCTTTTCCAACGACCACTCGAAGGGCTTTTCTGCCGCATCGATGAGTAACTGTAAGTAGCGTTGAATAAGTCTGCCTGCATCGAGCAAAAAGGGTCTGATGAGCTCTAAGATCTCACGGATAAGGCGACTGGGGTCCGTTGTACGGGTTCGATGCAGGAGTTTCATAGAATCCAAAAGACTCTCCTGTAGAGAGGAGAACTCGGCGAGGTGGATGATCAACGAGCCCGAGGCTTTATCTGGAAACACCTCCCCACGCAAGGCGGGCTCAACGGCGGCCTTGGCATTCCACGCTTGCGCCTCCAGAAGATTGTTGTGCTGCTCTGCCATTATTTTTTCTGCCTCTGCAATAATCGACTTTGCTTCCTCTGCGTTCTGCGTGATGGGGCAACACCCTAGCACCATCAGGTTTTGAGTAACCTCGTTCGCAGCCTTCATGCACTTCGTTCTGTAGTTGCGCACCACCCGAATGGGATCGACCGGAAACACTACCAGACAAATGATAAGGTAAAAAGAAAAGGCGAAGACGTTATCTGTCACCCGATTCATTAACTTCTCCGTTGACTGTTGGGCGATTGGGATACCAGCAATGAGAGTGATCACGGCGTACTGCCCTACCTGCCCATAAAGTGCGTGTTGCTGTATCGTAACACAGAAGAACCCAAGCGTGACCATCATCATTGAGCTTTGCCACAGCTCTGTCGTAGTGCGAGAGATCAAGTGAGCAAATGAAGCACCAAAAGCTAGCCCACAAATACGCATGATGCCAATTTGAAGTGTTTCGGAAGCTGTTTGCTGGGCAATCCTGGCAAGAATAGCCATACCGAAGTAATAAATTTCACTTTTAGAGGTGATAAGAGTAAATCCCACAGCCACAGTGAAACCGAGAGAATAGCGGATTCCATCCTTTACCATCCGAACGTCTCGGGGGGATGCAAGTGTCAGTCTCTTGGGAAGCTCGATCCAAAAATCGCGCCAGTAGTCTCCGACTGTGAATCTGAAAGCGCGCTGAAGAAACGTTGGATACTTGCTGCGGTCGAAGTTAACTGCCCATGCCTCCACCTTGAGGAGTTCGCCCACAATCTTGATCACAGTAAAATGAAAAGAAAAGGTTCGTATAATATAATTTGTTTCTGTAACCGAAAACTTTTTAGACAAGAGAGTGTTTTCCCTTTCCTGCTTAATGAGATCATCCATGGCGGTTCCCAACTCAGCCAGCAGTGCGAAGTCGATCTTCTTGACCTCCTCTGGGCATATCGCTTCCCCCAGCTCAGACAGAACACGCATCAGTTCTGCGGAAAGCCTGAAGGCAAGGTCTTGCATTCGTTTCTGCGATTGCTTTAGGTCGTCACTAAATGGAACTAGTAGCGATATTTGTCGCAGATCTGAATGCAGACTAGATGATGCTGCTAAACTATAAATACACCACCGAACCTTCGACAAGTGATCGAGTCTCTCACCCCTAAAAATATTCTTCAAGCCAAATTCTACAGGCTCATACGCGATAGCCTTCATGAGCATTTGTATGAGTGTTGTACAGTCTCGTATCTTTACCCACGGTATTTGGCTCCTGGCGATTTCTGCATCGATCAAAACAGGGGCCCAGAAACTCTTCATGGCATTTCCTAACGCTGCAGCATACAGATTGTGAAGCGCTTTCATTTGATTATTGGCCACTCGGTACGCAAATATCGGAAAGGGGATAATGGCAGCAATCTGAGGGAACATTGCGGCAAACACGAAATCTCGAGCGAAATCTCTAGGGAAATGGCTTTCAGGGGATGGCTTCAGCTGGAGCTCGGATTCCATCACCATGATGACAAATACCATCATGATACGTTTGGCAGGCAAGTCTCCCATCAAATAGAGTAGAAAACAAATAAGAAACATGGCAAACCACCAGGAAATTCTGTGCTCGGCCATGTTTGTCATCTGGACGAATGTTCCCCAAAGGAACAACACAAACGATGTTTGTATCATCATCACGGTCATTTGGCACTGGAGGCCAAGATTGGGAAGGGCCAACGCCGCGGCAAACGTCGGGAGGAGTAAGCCAGCGGCGAAATAACCGGAGGTGGACTTATTCTCGACAAGCACAAAGGCGGGTAAAACAGCGAAAAACATAACACGAAACCCGAAAATAGCATTTTGAATCACCGAGCTACTTTTGAATGCGAGCCAAAAGTCTGGGATCTCCATCCCGTCGAAGTTGAGATCATTCGAGGAAACGCACGATTCTGTGTAAGGCAACGGGAGGGCACCATGCCGCTCTTCGTTTTCCGCCAAGGACGGCTGCGCTGGCTTTCCTTCCGCTCCAGGATGCTGGGAAAAAGCGAAAGATTTTTTGAATTTCTCCACAAGATCGAGATTCTCTCCGAAGGTTGCGCTCTCAAATTTATCAGAAGCAAATGTTGTGTTGAGTTGGAGCGAGCCTTCGTCCAAGTCGTCGCACACATGCTGATACGCAGACCCGGGTAGATCGTCTGGGTTGGCACCAATCATGTACTGATAGTTATTGATGGCCGCCGTCTCGCACATGATCGGCTGCATCGACGGATGGCGTTGAATAGAGCTAGACTGCTCGCTGGTCGCATGACCATCTGGGGAATCGAAAGGACGAAAAGAAGCCTCCGGGACTCGAGGAGAGCCCACCGCGGATTCGAAGCCATCATCATATAAGGCGCGCTTCCTCCCACCGCGGAAGGAATCAGAATTACTGCGGCGCCGTACACCCTCCATCCGTTTGTTTATACAACTACTAACACAGCGAGTTCCGAATACACTGAAGTTTCGACACTATGAACTTACAGTATCAATGGGTATCAAAAACTCCTGCTCAGACAACGAGCAAAGTCTAACCAACTCAGAGAAATATGATGCACAATTAACTTCAAAAAAAAATAATAAAAAAATGTTATCTTATATATTTTACTGCCGAGTAGAGAAAGTGAAAGAATAGTAAAGAAAGAAGTGAGGAGTGAATCACGGGCTCAGGATAGTTGCTGATGCTGTTCACTAAGTACCGTTCTTCATCGAAGAATCAAAGACAACAACAACAAAGATTAAAGAGATATTGGATGTCTACATCTGTGGGCAATCGACTATATCAGAGACGGTAAAATACTGCGGAGCACATCAGCTTACACGGAGTGACATTTAGGACTGTTGTGCCGCGTCTCTGGAACGTTTTAGTCCTTTGCGCCGCTCGATAGCGACATCCATCAAGGTAGCAGCAAAGGCGGTGCCACCCTGCCCACATCGGCGCAGAGCAGGATCGTATGAGATGCTTACAGAAGGTAGAGGCGCATCTCCCCCCTCTGTTGCAGCAACATGAGTGGCTCTAATTGAGCATGAAGCGAAGGCCCTCCAGGCATCTGCTGCGAACTCCACGAGTTCTGGGGCTTTCAAGTGATCTGAGGCAGTGCACAGCAGCTCCTTGAAGAGGCGCATCATTGTCCGTACAAACTCCTTGGTCTCACTACCGGCAGATGAAATATCTAGGAAGGGTAAGAACTGACTGCCTCGCTGAAGAACGCGTAGCGCTGCGTTCCATAGATGGCGCCGCTGTTCCTCAGCAAGACCCGGACGAGTCATGTATTCCAGCAGACCGCTTGCCATGGCAGTGATCCGCTTCGCATTCTTCTCGCATTGAAGAGAGGAGAAACGGGCAAGCGGCCCCCACGTATCGAGGAGAACCAGCTTTAGCCGCACTTCACGGGGCAGCACGATGCTATCCTCCTCTCCGCCTGGCACACTATTCGGGTCCTGCTCCTGCTCTGAAGACCCGAATGTTGATGTCTGCAGCATAGATTCGGCGTAGCGGTATGTGTCGTTCATCAATGCTACGGCAATGATGTCCACCGCGACGTCATTGAGCCATTTGAGGCACGCAGAGACGGCTGCATTGCTTCGTCGCGCTGCCTTTGCTGCCGTCATGTGCCCTCCTTCCACGTTGGACAAGTACGTGAACAGACAATGAACTAGCGACTGAGAAACGGCGCTGAGCGCTTCGACCTTTTCCGACGGATCTGCGGAGTATTCGTAGTAGGCGAGACCCCACAAAAGTAGTACTTCGTGCCGTTCGAGAAGAAATTGCCATACATCGCTATCGTCCTCGGCCACAAAGGGAGAGTGAGCGGACCAGCGATGAAGCTGGGCGGTGTACTTAGTCCACCAGCGGTGCAGTAAATTAAGGGCAAACAGCAATCGCGACGGGTTTAGCACCCCAGGAAACGACTCTAGTTCCACCAACCGCTGCATCGTAAAGGCCAGTGCTGTATAGCAGCTCTCTGGAACGCGGCGCCACAACTCCACTACCTCATCCGCCAGCTTGTTCTCCTCTTCGTCTAGAAGAGGATAGAGAAATCCCACTGATCTCCTCGTCCCTGATGCCATGGCACTGCTGTCTGACGACTTGTTAGCAACTCTGGCTGACATATGCTGGTAGAGGGCGTCTAGCGCACGCTGCACGCCGCTCCTCGTCGCGGCGGAGAAGAGCTGTTTCACTTCCTTCCCTTTCTTGTCATCCACCTCAAACTCCTCGTACTCCTCCAGCAGCTCTGTCCCGACCAGGGCAGAAGAAGGTGTCCGCGCATCTCGCTTGAAGCTATGTCGAAGAGCTGACTCCATCACGACATCGCTGGTCAGCGCCCCCGACCAGAATTCACGCTCCTCCCTCCCAATAATGGGGTAGTCCAGAAACAGATGAGCCGCATCCGAACACAGGCGGGAGAAGGACTGCATCTCGGCGCCATACGCCGCCTCAAGATCTGCAATGGTTTCAATGTCGTCCTGGACAGTTTCACTCCTCTCGCGGCACTCCTGCAGGAGATCTGCCAGCCGCTCACCTACAACTCCACGGCATCCCCAGAAGTGAGCTCGATACTTGGCATGGAATTGCTTAAGGAGTTCGGCACTGGTTCGCACCAGCTCGAGGGGTGCTGTTGTGGTGTGTTTTAACCCGAGCACCGTCTCTAGGCCCTTTCGCCACTGCTGCCACATGGACAAAGGAAGCGGAACACAGCCGACGGCTGCCATATAGAGCTGGTGGTAGTGCGTCAGAAGGATTCGGCGGAAATCGGTCTCTGGTTCGCGGACAGCCGACACTTCTTGCTCCATACGATCCAGCAGGTCCAACCACACACCAAGGCGCAGGGTTACCGTCTCCGCACCCCGCGCTTCGGAGAGAATGCTGGCCACGCGCTGAAGCACGTCAGCATTTTTTGACAGGGTCTGAAGAGATTTCATGGGTGCTAATCCCCCTACACCAACCACTGCTGTATGGTGTCTTCAAAGAGAAAGACAGAACACACAAAAAAAAGGAAAAAAAAAACGGCATGAAGATAGCAACATTCATTCGCAATTTTTAAAAGCATCAACTATAAAATGGACGCGTCGCAGAAAACTAAGATGGGATTCCCTCCAAACCCAGTATCTTGCTCGGGTGACTTTTTTTTTCTTTTGTTTTATGTTTTAATTTTCAAATAGGAGCCACAGAGCTTTGCCTCCATCTATATAGTGTAGGAGGCAAGCTACAGTCTGCATAGCTCGCTCTAGGTAAGGTGTAGTCTATCTGTATGTGGAGAAAAAGTGTTCTACTTCTTTGAAAAGAAGTCGGAGAGTTTCATTTGTTTTGCCTGCGGCTTCGTGGATGCACTCTTTGATTGGGTAGTGGTGGATGAGCTGCACTGCACGGCGGAGGACTTCGCAGCGGGCGTGTGGGTGTGCTCCGCCTGTGATGCCCTTGCGGCAGGGGAGCACCCCAACGGTGACTGGTCTCCCACACTTAGCTGTGTGGGGGACCCGGCAAGGGGGGTATCGGCAAGGGAACGGGGCGAAGAGGCAAGCGACTCTGCTTTGTACACTGGCTTCGCTACGGTTCCAGGGGCGCTGGCGGAGCCGGAGAGCCGCTCTGGGGTAGCGCTGGAAGAGCACAAGAGCTCTGAGGGCTCCACACGAGAAATTGGCACCTCCTTGCGAGGCGTCGGGGTACAAGTTACAGTGGAGGGGCGGCTGCAGGCACTCGCGGCGTCCACCTCCACTGGAGGCGAACCGTAGCACAACAGGCTCATCTTGGCCAATCCGTCCCCCCCTTTGATGTTGAAGCGAGGGCCAGCTGCAGATGAAACGACAGCCTCGCCCTCGCCCTGCTCGACACGTCGTTTCTGCGACGGCGGAGCAAGCAGAATGTCCTCCTCCTCCTCGAGCAACATCTGCACCTTTCTTTTACTTTCTAATGGACAACCTCTAATAGCGCTAGGGGGACGACCGAAAGCACGAAGGGGAGGAAGAGGTAAGAGAAATGTTCAATATACGTCTCGCGAGATGCCCCAAATAGCCCTGTATGCTCGGGTCCAGACATACTTCTGTCTGTGATAGTCTTATCAATTCGTAGTTGCTATCGCGACAGCAGCACGAGAAGGTAGTGAAACAAAGGCTTGTGGCCCCCCTTTGTTAACTCTCATTCTCCCTCTGAGAAACTTCCCGCCTCGAGGACTCAAACGAGCCTAAATGGGCGGAAAAAAAAAACGGTACAAAGTGTATCACGTCAGTTTGAAAAAACTGTACAGCTAAACGGTAAATGAAAAAATGAAAAAATATGTGTGCAGACCAATAACAGCAGCGGTAGAAGCCACTCATCCAACGTGCTTTAAGAAAAGCGAGGGGGGTGCTTTGCTGCAGTCTATTCGTCAAACCGAGAGATCCCCGGATACAGTGAACCCCTTGAACTCCGGTGGGGTGCAGAAGACTCCGCTGTTCTTGTGGAGACGGGCGTCGGAGTCCAACGCGCTAGCATTCGGCGGCTGTGCCTCCGGTGTACTCTGACGGAAGGACTCGAGAAGTTCGGCCTCCTGCAGTTTTTTACCGAGGCACGACACTTGTTCCACCCAGGCGGAATCCTCCGGGGTGTTCCAGGAGCTGCTCGAAGTAGGCTGTGACGGCTGCTGGTGCAGTATCTCAAATCCCCTGCGGTTCCGCTGGGGATTTACCCGGGTCTTGATGCTTCTTCTTGACACTTTAGATAGATGACGGATGATCTTTTCCACTTCGTGTGTGTAACTTTGGTAGAACTCTTCCGTTTTCTCCGGCTGCAAGACGTAATGAGCTGTATCCGGGTCCACAAAGTACGTTGTTTGCAGTGTGTGATGAATCTTGCTGAGGTGATGACGAAGCTCCTCGGCGGTTTTTGGGAGTTCTCGGAGCCCTCGAAAGGGATCCACTAGGCCATAACCAGGAATACTCATTCTCTCAAAGTAGAACTGTACTCGAACACAAGAGAAAAAAAGAGAAGAGAAGGAGAAGCGCCAGATGGTTGTTAGCGTTAAGCTAAGAACGAAACAGCAGTACGCCGTGGTGCGTGTGAAAGAAGTTAAAAAGAGGAACATATGTATATATGCATTTATCTTGCTAATGGAGAAGAAGAGCTGGCTTCTGTTAATACTGCTCCGAGGAGGGTAAAGTTGCTCGAGAGGTGTGCATTGCATTGCCCGTTAACGGAGAGGCTTCGTAAGAACACCCTTCCACTTCAACTTCCCAATCGATTTAAGATTTCTCACGCTCACTGCACTTATTTGATACCTCTGTTTCTCATTTTTCTCCTCGTTTCTCTCTCTTTAAAAGTAAAGTGCATATGTTTACCGCTTTCAAAAAGTATATTGTATACGGCAAAAAAAAAAGAAAAGGAAAAATAGGAAGGAAAGAATTCATGTAAAGGAAACAAAAATGTGTACAACCGAAAAACGAAATTTGTAATCGGTTGGAGTCGCTGTGTTTCTAAACCTTCAAGACGCACTAAATGTAATGGGGGAGCACAAGTACTCACGGAGGAGCAGGGCTCGTAACATCCCGCTCAAAAATAAACACTTGACGGCCATCTTTTGATCCGTACGCGAATCGCTCCCCTCCCGGGGCAATATCCAGACACAGGACTTTATTATTCAGCAGCTCGGGCACCACGTTCCGGTCTCTTGTGGGGGACATTTGAAACCCTGCTTCTGTCGATCGCTGTAGATCGTTCATGGAGACTCTGCCGGTCGAGATTTCCGGGGAGTCCGGGTTGGCTTGCGGATCGGCCTTGTAGTACTGCAGTGCATCGCAGGAACTGGAGCTGGGGAGCGGTTGCCACACGGTCACAGCACCGTCATACATTCCTGTGACCACCACGCGAGATGCGTTGTCCAGCGCCAGCGGGAATCTATCGAAGATGCAGTCATTTTCATACAACTGTTCTAAAAAGGGGGACATATACTTCATCACAGGGGCGGTGGCAAACGGCACAGACGCTTTTCTCAGATCCCACACCTTCATACTCAAGTAGTCTCTGGTCACCACGTGGTCATTGCCTAGAAATGCTGCCGACGAGATACTGCACAGAATCTCATCAAACGGAGAGGAGCTGACGGGGTTTTGGTGTGGAAGGACCTTAGTGGATATAGCGAATTTCCGCTCGGAGCGGCATGGCGGGTCACGGAGGTCACCAATGTTGAGAGCCCCGGAGCTGCGACTCATCAGAAAGAGCGATCCGTGCGTAGGGTGAAAGTTTGCTGCAGTGACCAACTCCTCCACTTCATTCAAATCACCTGAAGGGGGGTTCAGGTCCACTATGCAGGCACCTTTGGTCGTATCCGAAGCCTCCATGTCCCACCAGAAGATCTGGAGGTCCTCGATACTCATAAACGTCTGGCAGTCGGCACTGAGGCTCAGCTGTTGAATGCTATTGGTTGCCGGGCCGAACTCTTTCACAGGGAGAATGGACTGCGGCGGTGGGAAACGGGAATAACGTGGAACGGGATCCTGATAACGACGGAGGATTTCCTCGACTTCAGGGAAGTAGTCCAACGGGCTGAAGCCCTCACGGCGGATGCGAAACAACTTGACAACACGCTGATTGGCGGTTAGGTAACTCAGGGTGCTGGGGGAGGTATGCGGGACAAAAGACAAGCATTTGACTCCGGGCTCCACAGCCACTGAGGTTAGGGCGTTGATGCTCTTAATGTATGCTGAATGACTAACTCGACGAACTACCTCACGGCCTCGAAGATCCTTTGCAATGCCTGCAGATGCCGCTTCTGTCAGCTGGTTCTGGATCATGCCTTCTTCGCCAGAGCTCACGCTTTGTCTGTGGTTTTCGGTGCGGCTGATCACTGTTTTGGACCGCTTAATAAGCCTATTACTCTCGTTGCACGCACTAACTTCCACGTACTCAATATGGCCACTGTAGTCCCCTACGAGAACACTGAAGACTGGAGCGCCGCTCACGGGGTCCGAGAAGGTGGAGAGTGCGAGGGCGGTCACGGATTGCAAGTCTTCTTCGTTTGGGCTCTGCGGTTCTTCCTCTGACCCTCCATTTTCTCCAGGCAGGACTTCTCTACTCTCATTCACGATACGCTCGAACTCTCTTCGAGCGGTAGAGGTCTGTTTCACTACAGTGGCGCTGGAGTCGAAAGGGTACTGAAGGCGTTGGAAGTAACGAAACGTATCCGTCTTGTTGGGTATGCTATTAAATATCCGCTCGGAGCTTTGCATTACCCGCTCTAACGTGCTACCGACGGCTGGCTGAGGAGACACCTGGCAAGCTGATATCCGCGGGGAGAGGGGCTTCAGCATGTATTTACCTGTTTCAGAGCCGCGCTTCGTTCTTCTAGCTTGGTTTTGTGTGCCGCTGGTGCTGGGTATCAACAGCCGGTTGCCACTGGATCCGCTGTCATCGGAGTCGCGCCGCCACAGACGTCGCGATCTGTCCTGGCCTGCTAATTCCCCTCGCGTGCCGCGCGGTGAAGTCAAGGGCCCCGGCAACTTGCTCATAGAATTTGCAGAGATGGTCGAGGGCAGGGGCGTAAAGCTTTCGGATGAGTTGTGAGGCTGAGAGCCTGCGGAGTCGCCTTCGGAACCCGTTCCACGTCGTATGAGTGAAGGAAAGAAGTAAGACAGTGTAAGAATGGACTGCAGAACGCAATCCACACCACACAATCGAAGGGGATAAAACAATAACAATAGAGAAAAAAATATTCACAAGGTGTAGACTAGAAACGAATGTCTGTTGCTTAAAAGAAACAAAAAAAAATACTTTTTCTTTGTTTTGTTTTTTAAGTGTGCGTGAAGCGTGCTGGATGAGAGGGAGCGAATGTGCGCCTCCACCTCTGATCGCGACGAGAGGACGACCAAACGATATGATATGATACGTATTGGAAAGTTATGTCGGGCCCCCCTTTGAGTCAAGATGATCAACAGAAGGAGAAACAACGCACAAGAACAGAAAATCTAGATTCCGTTGAGGCAAACATACAACAGCTGACATTCAGAGTACTCTTCCATTGCATATTCTTCTATTATAGTTCTTGATTATTATTTTTCTAGTGTAAACGTGGTACGGTATACCCACTCGATTAATTCTATATCTTTCATTCTATGTCGTTGTACTGTAGTATGGAGTCCCGTTCAACCCCTCTTGAGAGTGACACGCTTCTCCATCTCCGAGTAGTCGGTAGCGCTGCGTGACAAGTACCCTGGGAGTTTGTTGGTTCGAGGATGGAACGTGCACTGCTCCAGCTCCTTCGCCTCTCTCTCTCGCTCCAGCGCCTCCCGCTGCTGTTGGCGCATCTCCTCTTTCCGTTTCCGCATCTCCTTGTACTTTTCATAGTTTGCGGTGTTCAGCATAGACCCCGACTTCCTGTTTGCATTGAGTTTCGGGTTAAAGGTCAGGCCTTCCACCTCGCCTTGCTTCGCAGCCTCCTGCGCTTGTCGTTGACGCCGATCACGGCGAGTGTGATCCATGTACAAGGATTCACAGCGGTCGCGACTAGAAGAGGGCCCACGGAGCCACGCCGATATTTTCGGCTGAAAGGAGAACTCTGCAGACGGGTCTGCGTGTTGTTCTTCAGGGTTCGGTGTTTTTGAGCGAGGCAGTACTACATAAGAGAGAGGCAGATGTAGTGCCTGATGCTGCTCCACAGCGGCCGTCAGCCTCTCTAGCGAGCTCCTGTTGCTGTCTTCGCCACTCTGACACGATTTCAGTGAGCGCTCGATGATCTGATCCCTCAGTTGCGCACTTTTAGCTGTCGTTTGGGGGCGGAAGGACGGGGTCACCTCCCGCACCGCGCTTCGCATCTTCTCGCTCCGGCTGTAGAGAAATTTCTTCTGCCGGTCTAAGAATCCCTGAAACTCCTTCGAGGCCGCTGGAGGCGAACTAGACCCTTCCGCCCGGGGTGTGGAGATCTTGGGCCGCATGGCTATGCGACACCCTCCCGCTCCGCCAACGGGATGTGTAGGAGAGGGACTTCGACTGCGGTTTGCAACCACAGCGTTGGCGCTATCGGGGCCGAAACGATAAGGGACGTCCACCGCACATCCTTTGCGCTTCAAGTCCTCGAAGGAGCAGTGCCGGCAGTCCGTGCCAAGCATATTGCTGAGAAACAAATCAAACGCCTCCTCCTTGTTGGTCGGCTTCCATGTAAAACCGCCGCAATGCGCCCGAAGGTTCATCTGTTCCTCCCGCTCATATTCCTTCTCCTTCTTTTCCCGATCGGCGAGCAGCGCTGTCGATGAGGTGCGACAGCCCTCGAGGCCGGGGTACAGCCGCTCGTGCGCTGGTCGAGAGCGACCTGCCGCGGCGGCCCTTGCTAGAGGGGTCACGACGGGGTGGAAGGTGCAGTCCATCATCCGCTCTCGCTCGACCTCGGCGTGGAGAGAGTCGTGTCGCGCCTGCCGCCGAAGGGCACTCCTGATATCCTCTCCAGGGACGTACGGGGCCGAGCCACGAGGGGTGCTCCGTCCACTCCCACTCCCGCTCCTAGCAGCGGGGCCGACGTGCTTGCCCGGCTGAAACTCCACACGCACCGTGAGGGGGATCTGGGCGAGCTCCTTCTCGATCAGCGTTGCATCGGTAGAAAAGAGGTGTGTATGTCCCGCCTCCTCTCTTCGAACGTCAGATATCTGGCTGAGTCCACTCATGCTGGCCGTACCACCAGCGGCAGCCTCCTCTGGCTTCGTCGCGGATGCCTCCGTCTCGTCGGACCGCTGGGACCTGGAAGGGCGTCGGTGAGGCGTCGGGCCCGTACCGGCCGAGAAAGGCTCGAGAGGTTCTCGAATGGGTGTATGTCCTACTGCCGCTAGAAAACGCTGGCGCCGCTGCTCCTGCTCCGCGTAGAGCGACACGAAAATACCGTGCACGCTGCTGGAGTCTGTGGAGGATATGGAATGTGTATTGTCATTGGGATATGTGTTGACCGCACGGGACCCCTCCGTGGAAGAGGAGGAGGACATCAAGGTCCCCTCGTAAAGGCTGACGCCGTGAAGGGCAAACTTCTCGAGGCTGTCCTGTGCCGCGCCCTGCCCAGCAGCAGTCGACATCCACCTTCTACAACAACCACTAATAATAAGTAGAAATAACAATTGGAAGGAAGAAAGGAAACGAAGCAGAGACAATTCAATAAAATCAATACACAACCACGCACAGGGTTGTCACAAAGAGCTCGGCGAATGCACTCGCTAGAGTAGCCTACACTCCAGAGACAAGTCTTATGGGCTCCGCTCCGCTCTTCAAACGCTTTTCTTCAATTGCCTTTTTGCGCTCAGTGAGAATGCGATCAAGTACTCATCTCATCGTGCCAAAGGTACATGCCAATCGTTATCAAATGCTGTATAGATATGGTGTTCTTCACTAAAGATTCACCTGGCCCTTCAGTTTGTGTGCATTGCGGCGATGCACACTCTCGCAAGCCTTCGTATACTCTTCGAACTGCTTTCGGGTGTCGGGCGAAAGTTTGTGGAGGAACTCCAGTTTTGCCACCTCCCCTTGTTGAATGTACCACCCAGTGAACCATTCAACGAAATCGTATGGAAACCCGAGTTCATCTTCATCTGTCTGCGAATCCCATAGATCCGCTGATGGGTGCGCGCTCCTTGTCTTGAGCGGCACGCCCAGGACTTCGGCGACGGCGAACACCTCACTCTTGTGCAGATCAGAAATGACTTGGACGTCGACCACGCCGTCGCCAGCCTTGCAGAAATAGCCCAGATAGAAATCTTCATCCATGTTTCCCGTTCCCATCACAATGCTTGGAGCGCCGTCCTGGGTGAAGAGTTGGGCCACGTAGTACGCTGTAGGGGTTCGCATGTAACTGCGCAGCTGGCCCGAGGCGAAGCTTTGGCCAGCAATGCCCACCGCCTTCTCCACCAGGGAGGAAAGCTGCTTGTGGATTTCCGTTTGGTCCACGATGACCTCGGTGGCATTGCAGGCCGCAATGTTTTCCCGTCCTCGTTCAAGGGCCCAGGCGCTGCTGTGGATGGGTTGGCAGACCCCAACATTTTTCTTAATGGGGCTGTTCGGCATCGACATGGCACGGGCGCACAAGGCGAGCACCACAGCGGAGTCCACGCCGCCAGAGACGCTGGTGACACAGCCACTGAGGCCGCAGCGCCGCATGTAATCGTTAAGTTTGGTGCACTTCCTCTCTACCCACTCGGTGGGGTTGAAGTGACGCTGGGCCCTGTAAAGCTTCAGCGCCTCCGCCAGTTCAGGAAGCAGAGCAGCGGGCATGGTGGTACAACAAGCACTAGTCGAGGAACAAAGAAACTTCACAACAAAGAAAAGATCAAAAAGGAAAAGAAAACCACCAATAGAGAGCGCGGCATCAATAATAATAATGAATAATAATACTAACCGATAGTAAGAGCAAGCAGTATTACACGAATAGACATACAGGGAGCAGTGAGAGCGGCAATCCTCTTCTCTTTGAATGCTTCGTTTGTCAATGCTATTTTTTTTCTTTCTTGTTTTGAATTCTTTTTCGTTGTCTCGTCAAATGGATGCCCCTGAACGAATACAGCTTGTATGTATAGACATATAAAGTAGTTTAAACATTTACCGAGAAGGTGGTCGGTTCTCATATTATTTTCTTCTCTCACCTCAGTGATATGGTGACGGCAAAACATCTACAAAAACATCAGATACGGTGGAAATGATTCAGCCTGGTGTCGTCCTTCTGTGCCCTTTTCAATCTGCGAAGGGTGACGAGCAGAAACGTAAGAACAAACAAAATAAAAAAAAAAAAGACGGTTCTGCATCGTCAGGGCAGGGGTACCATAAACTTCGTATACAAGTGGTAGTGGAAGCGCCATTGGTGATGCCGTGATGCTTCTGTTGTGGTGTGAGATTTCTTTCCCCGTTCCTCTTCCTTTCTTCTTTTTTACATAGCGAGAATGAACAATACAAGTATTTGAGACCGTCCAAGAGCCCCTCCGCAACACAAAACGTAGCAAAAAGACAAAATAATATGTGTGCGTGTGTTGCTTTTTTTTTTTTGGGGGGGGGGTACGTAGGTGTGGCTGGCTCACAACACTTCGCATCGCGGGAGTGAACCGACATCAAGGACTGCAAAAATAGTCAGAAATATATATAAATAAATTGAAAAGGCTTCAGACGTCTTTGAACGCTACTACCTGCTAACTAACTAAAAATGCTGTGCCCATGATCTCGTGCAAAACAGCGGATTAGCCAGAAAAACACCGAAGAGTAAATGTTGCAACTTGTAGCGATGCCAGCGCAACGACATCCCAGGGCTCTACTCTGCGGGAGCTTCCTCCGCAGGGGCCTCCTCCTCGGCGGGGGCAGCCTCAGCAGGGGCCTCCTCCTCGGCGGGGGCAGCCTCGGCCTCCTCGGCGGGGGCGGGGGAGGGAGAGTTCTTGTCCTTCTCATCGTCGTCGGAGGGGTTCTCCTTCTTCTCATCGTACTCTTCCTCGCCAAAGGGGGGGGTGGGCTTGTAGTCGGGATGGCGACGGCGGAAGTTGCTCATGATGAACTGGCGGTAATTGACCACCTTCTTCGTGACGCCTTCCTGGTCGTTGACGAGGTAGTCCTCCATGACCTTCTCCTGGTACGCCATACCCTCCAGCACCTTATCCTCCTTCTTGATCCCTAGAGCGTTGCGCTTTTCAATGTACTCCTTCAGGATCTCTTTCTTCACCTCCTCACCCTCCTCGGAAGCGAGGTACTCCTCAATCTTCACGATGTCCTCCTGGCGGATCCAGGTGTCGTCCTGGACGGGCTGCAGGAAGAACTCCACAAACTCTTCTTTGGGCATCGAAAGAACGTTGGACATGTCGTACACCTGCAACTGCATGTCCTGGTTGTTGTCGGCAACCGCAACTTCGTTAGAGGTCATTGGTAACGTAAGTAATTGATTGGAAGAAGAAGCTAAATGCGAAAGAAAGCTACAGAAATTGAGAAATAGATACAGTACATCAGCATTATGACGATGAGATATATATATAGAAGAAGAAGGAGGAGTGAGAAACAACACAGTACATTCCATCAGTGCATGCGCCAAAAAATTAACGCGTCTAGGACAGCGATTTCTCTACGGAAAGTTCATCTTTCTTTTTTTTCTTTACAACAACCGAAATAACCCTCACTAGCAAGTATAGCGCCGTATTACCTTTTTTTTGTTGTTGTTGTTGTTGTTGATAATAAAAAGGGGGAATATACGTTGTTGTGTGACACTCATAATGCCTGGTCATGATGTGTCGCACATGGCACTAGTCACCGCACCCACGTCCAAGTCCCCCATGCCAAGATGCTGGTTTAGGTAGGGGGGCGCGCTGGCTATGTCGAACGACAAAGCAAAAGAGTCAATAGATAGATACATCAGGGCGCCCCGTGCGGGCCTGTGCCGCCTCCGTGATCCTGCGGCAGCACGGGGGTGCTGCATTTCCTGACATCTAGGCCCCCTGCACAACGAGCGGGGTGGGGTGGTCCATAGGGGCGCGGGACCTTCCACCCCCCGCACCCCACCACACACACTAGCACGCCTGGCCCTCGCGACGCCGGCGGAAATTCTTGATCATGTTATCCTTGTAGCTGCTGGCTTTCACCTTGTCCTGCCTGGAGCTCTGGTTCTTGTAGTCGCTCATGAACTTTTCCTGGTAGGCCATGCCCTCCATAACGGGGTCGGGGTCGGTGTTCTTCTTTGCTGCCTGATGATCCCGCAGCAGTTCCTCTCGAACTTCAGCCGCGTACTCGGTTTCCTTCAGGTCATCGATGCGAACTAGTTCGGCGTGACGCACCCAGGTATCGTCTTGAACAGGATTGATGTACTCCTTCGCGGCTTCCGTAGACGGAATCAGAGCAGTTTCCAGAGAGGCATTGGTAGACGTGTACTCTCCAATGTGGGACATTATGGAACAAAGACAAAGCAGGAAAAAAAAAGAGAAAAAAAAAAGAAAGAAAGCTGAACTAAACTAAGGAGAAGGACCCTTGCTAGTGCCAGAAACCAGTGTATCGGGGGCTACGTTAAATAGAAAAATGTTTAAAGCAAATAGAAAAAGAACAACAAGACAGGCCAAAAAAGCAGCTTGCACAACTATTAGGGCCTACCTCCAGCACGGAGGAGAAAGACAGTGAAGTCAAATCGACCACCCGCAGCGCGCATCCCGTCTTGATCCACCTTCCCATTATTCGACCACTTCAATACTACAGTAGTCCGTAGTTTGTTGTTTTCTTCTCTTCAAGTGGTAAAAAGTTTACCTCATCACTGAGATAAATAGAAGAACGTGCAGTAGCCAGGCAAGGGTCGCGCCACTACTCTCCACTTCGTGGTGGTGGTGTAGAACGGTGGCAGTGGAGTGCTACCCTCGGCCTCAATTTTATTTTGTTATTCCCCAGCATCCGTTGACTCTCTTTTTCTTTGGCTTTGACCAAGTGGCGAAGTAGCTACAGATGAGGAAACTCCCATACTCCATGATTTCCTTTTGATGGACTACAAAGATGATGTGTGATTCAGAAAAGTGCTTAAAGCGCAGGGTTATTCCACAGAAAAAAAAAAACAACCTATTCCCTTGGCCTTTTTCTGAAAAGAAACCTGTGACCTGGGGCTGCTCATAATCAGAAAAGAGACGAACATATGCGCTGCTGGTCACGGGTCCACTTTAATGCCGGACGTTTTCTCGGCGTTTTGCTCTTTGTGTTTGAACTCCACAATAATGACAGACATGTTGTCACACCCGATACCGAAGGGCTGGGAGGAGAGGCAGGCGTCCATGAGCTCCTCCGCGATAGTTCCGAGTGGCATCAACTGTTCCCGACGCATTTTGACGAACTGTATAACTTGCTCGCTGGACATGACGTCCCATATACCGTCGCAGGCCAGAACAGCGAAGGTATCTTCTTCTGTGTTGAGCGGCGTTGATCGCACTTCAGGAGCGCTGGTCACTGCCTGCTGTTCCCACGGTACAACACTGTTGGCCTTGAAGCTGAAGTCCCCAATGGCCCTACTAAGGGCTAGAATACCGTTCACACGGCGGTTCCACACGTAGCCGCCAGCACGCTCAATCCGATGCTGCTCGCTGGCGTTAACAGGCTTGTGGTCTGTGCTCAGTGGGAACGACTCTCCGTTGCGGCACATTACACATCTACTGTCACCCGCATTCGCACAATAGAGTACGCCGTCATGGATGTACAGCACGACGGCCGCACAGCCTGTGCGGTTGTTACTGTTCGTTCGGAACATGTGCTTGTCGAGCTCCACGAAGCCGTCGTGAAGACCTTTTCTAATGTCATTGCTCTTATATGCCTCCGTGCCGAACACAAATTCATGCAAATGTGCCGCACAAAATTTGGCGGTGGTGTCGCCGCCGTGCCCATCATACACTCCAAAAAAGCCGCCGTTCGGCAGAAGGACGAGGGAGTGATCGTCTTCCATCGCCCGGCGCCAGCCCTGCATCGAGCTGCAACCATAGCGAACGACGGCGTTTTCCCCGCACACCGTTTGCTTGAGAGTAATGGGCTCCGGCATGGTGTCCGCCCGCCGCAAGGCCTCCCCGTAAGCAGTGCTATCCGTATGGCGAAGGATAATCATCACCACCACGTTGACAAACTCGAAAAAACCCATAAGGAGGAGAACAAGAAACAGCGCCGCCACATACCCAATGCTGCACTTCCTGCTCCCAAGAAACAGCAGCACAAGGGCAGTGAGAAACTTTGCCAAGGACCGCCGGAAGACGGCTCGTTGGGCGATGCGCCCGGATGGAATCGTCGGCCTCATCGGTGCCTGCGGCGGCACCGCTTTGACTCCCTCTTTCGCGGTGGACATCACGATGCCGTTGCTCTAGCTAGTTTCTATTGACGTGGGACAATAACAATAAAATAAGAATAATAGTAATACTAGGAATAAAATCCAGCTGAGAAGCCTGTGGGACCCGCACTTGGGAAGCAACTGGTAAGCACTTACAGAACAACAACACAGAGAACAGAAACAAATGTTGCAATCGGCAGAGCGGCACCGGGATGGGGAAATCGTCTATCACACACACTTGTTTCACTATCGTTCAATGCATCGAATAATAATAATAAAACATGAAAAAAAAAATGAAAAAAGAGATGCGAGATACACATATACATATATATATATATATCAGGATCAGCTAAAGAGAAGGCGTCATCGCGCGTATTTCAAGCGGGCCGCGAGGAAGACTAAGGAGACCCTTTTGCACCGTCCCATCCACCATGACAGGCGGACCTACTTCGTCTTTTCAACAACCGTACAAAAGGAAAAGGCTCGCAGCGTGTGATACAACAACAACAAAAAAAAAGATTCTAAAAAAAAAAAATCTAAAAAAAAAAAGAAAGTTACTCGTACTCTAGCGACGCGGATTTGCCCCCAGATGGACATCGTGGGGTAGTAGGGGGCGTGTAGAGCCGTTGGAAGACGTTCCTGGAGGCATTGCGCGGCGACGCCACGGGTCTTGGGGACGGGTTGGTGTGCACCAGCGGGGATGGCGCGCCAGGGCGTGGCGACAACACCTTGCCACCGCTCTTAATGGGGGAAACCCTTCCTGCGCTGCTGCAGCTTCGCAACTGGGTCGGGGGTAGCGGCGATGCCCTGGGCCTGACGGCGGCGCCGTGCGATTTGCGGGGAGTGGAGAGGTGGGAGCACGATCGCTGCTGCACGTCCTCCTCGACAGCGACGCGGATAGGAGTGGAGGGGGAACCGGAGGAATCGCGAGAGACGTGAAGGCGCTGAGCGACGGCAGCCAGCTGTGCGAAGCAAGCCGCAAACTCCCTCGCCTCCGGCTGCCGGTGAAGCGACTCGAAGAGCTCACTTCGGCGCAGATGCTGAATACTCTCTAGTACATCCGCGACGCTCGCCTCAGAAGAGGTGTCCAGATCTTCCGGCACTGGCGCTGAGGCGGTCGTCCCCCTGCGGGACATCGCGCTTATAGAAAGCCCTTGCGAGACTGTCGAGCGAATGCTCTCGGGATACGGCACGGGCTTGTCTGCAAAGGCGGTCAAGTCTGGTGCAGGGTTCTCAGGGCACTGGGTAGCGACACCCATGTGAAGGAGATGCCGGTAACGCTGCAGTACTGCCAGCAGCTGCTGGGCAGCGGTCTCCCGTGGCGTGAGATCAGAGTCCGAGTCCGAGATGATGTACTCCTGAAATCGGCCAAAGTCCGGCTTCCCCGCGTCGTCATGGACGAGAACAATGCTGGATCCCTTCCAGCCGAAATGTTCATCGGTCAAGGTCGAGGTACCGCGAAGAAGGGCATGGACCTCCTCCTCCAGCGGTTCTAGCAGCAACTGATGATCCCCCTTTGCGGCAATGGCTTTTGAAAGCAGTGGAAAACTGCCCCGTTTAGATATCTCCATGACAGCACAGTGCGGCATTTCTCGTAGATAACGGTACAAACACATCCACGACCGAGGGTTAGAGGGGTCAGCGTTGATCTCCCCCACAAGAAACTGAAGCTGCCTCTCGGCCTGCGACAGAAGGAGATTGGGGAGGCCGTTCCCGTAGGCGCTCCTTGGTGAGAGCTCTACCGTCGCTTCTGAGATGTTAGGGGAGAGCAGCACGCCAGGCAGGCCAGGCAACCCACCTTCTCGTGGTCCCGTCTCAGCAGGAGAGTCAATGGGGCTGATACACGGCGCGCTGGCGCACGTCTCCAGCGGCGCTAAAGGGGCGAGTGGAAGTGGAATGTCTACCGTCTGGGTGGCGCATTCGTCGGAAAACCAGTGGCGATTGGTTTGTGTTACGGCGTCCGCTAGCGTTGGCCGGGGAGCTCTCCTGGGAGTAGGGCTGTCCCTCCCCGTGTAAGGCCGAGGCCGCAGAGAGCGGGACGACCGCGGTGCGTCTTGCCGCCTCTCCGGCATGTATCGCCCACATGGCGTGCCTGGACGTATCTCCGCCGCCGCCTCTGCTGCGCTCTCCGCACGTCGAGCGACGTGCTTGGAGTGACGTTGGCCCTCTAAGGGGGCCAGTATGTCGAAGTGCCAGTGGAGAATGACGACGGACGCGACGCCGGTGAGTGTCGCGGCGGAGGCCACCAGCCATTGGTGCGTATTTTCCGCCATCATGTTCCAGTTGATGAACAGAACAGTGCGGTGACTGAGGAAGCTGAACCTTATTCAACCGTCTGAGAATCTGCCGCTACCAGGACGGGGAGGGAAGGGGAGAGACAAGCGCTAATTCCAATTAAGCTACTATACAATATACAGAGAGTGAAGTGTAAACAAAAAATACAAATTAAAAAACGGACAGCCGAAACGGCTAAGGCGTCTTGAGTAACAAAGAGTAAGCACAAGAAGCGCTATTTCTATTCGTTAAGTTATATCGGAGTGACGGTTGGACACTTCTGCACCGGTGCAAGAAACAATATCTCTCTAAACTCACAAGAGTGCGAAAAACAAAATAAAACAAAAAAAAAACGCAGCAGCCCATACGACAAGTTCAAAGCAAAGGAGTTTATCAGCAGATAATGAGCAGCGGAGTGACACAGTTTGACACTGTTTTGTCTAGGGAGTGGAATCGAAAGGAGCCGAAACCCTCGCCCCCGCAGAGCGGGAGTCCGCCACAAGACTAATTCTTGGAGTAAAATTTCGTCTTGAGTTCCAGGGTAGGGGGGCACCCGTGTCGTTCCGTACTCCATTCATTGCCGATATACTATCAATCCATAACAGCACTCTCCAATTGGGTAGTTAACTCTGGTACGCCACTCGGTACGCCATACAGGACCACACCCACTATCAGCAGTGCGTATCCCCTACAGCTGGCACAGCCGGGGGTGGAGAACGGCGGACAAGCGCTGCAGCGCGATCCCGCTGGCGACCTGCGACGGCAGGCCGGTCATTGTCTTGAGGGTGTCCTCCTTCAGAGACGGCGGCGTTACCGTTAGAATGCGCTCGCATTGCATCAGAACGCTGATGTGGGGCAGTTTGCCCTCCTGCGGCACGACGAGAACGATGCCGCTCCCGGCTGCGGCCCGGATCACCTCCTCTGTGTCGCAGAGGTGAACGAGGAACTGGTCATCACTGCAGTGGGTGAGGAACCACCGCAAGGACTCCAGGGAGCTCTTTTCAGGGCTGGCGACAATGTTTTCTTCGCTCGCCCCGCGCTCCTTGCGCTCTCGCAGCTCTTGCTGTTGGACAGCAAAGTCCTCCGCATAGAAGGGCTGGTGACCGCAGTCAAGGAGCCAGAACTGCGACGGACCGCGGCACACCTCCACCATCTTGTTTCGAAGCTGCAACGACCAGCAAGCCAAGCGGATGATACGCTGACGGTGGGCGTCAGCCTCCTGGTATGCCGAGAGAGCCTCCCGTACCGAGGCACCGAGGGCATCGTCGTCCTTCACGTTCTCCTGGTCCGCCTCGAATCCCGGGCCGAGGTAGTACGGCGGGGTGTAGTGGTAGCTCCCCACTGCCCCCACCACATTCACCTTCTTGCGGCCCAGGTAGCACACCCGGTCCACCAAAAAAGCGTTCGCGCTGCGGATCAGTCCACCAAAGTTTCGTTGGTCAAACTCGTTCTCGTACAGCACAGAAATACCGAAGCGCTCCCCGCCCACGGTCGTCCCTCCTTCCTTGCTCAGCTTCAGCAGCAGCTGGCGGTGCTCGTGGAAGGCGGCCGCAATGTCCTTCTCATCCTTCTTGTAGAAGGCCGGGTGAACCGGCCGGGGATCCTGGCGGGGCTGCGCCTCCGACGGGCCCGACGGTAGATCCTCGACGAAGTGCTGCTGGTACGACAGCAGTGGGGCGAAGGCGGTGCGGTCCTTCTCGGACAGAGTCTTCGACACAATCGCTCTGGAGCTCGGGAAGTGTTTGTCCAGGAAGGCGTAGAACAAACCGATTCCCAGCGCCGTCACCACATTGATAGAGCTGATGGTCCCGTACTGGGGGATATAGAACACTATAGACTTCTCAGCAGCGCCATCAGCGGTGTCATCCTTCTTCCCTGACCGAACGAGAGAAGCGCGGACTCCATTATTTTCGTGGCCGACCACAATCCGACTGCTAGGAGGAAGGCGGGAGCGGAACAAGCTCTTTGCTCTCCCCGAGAAGTTCTCCAGTGCTACAATGGGGCTGCTGTGGTCACTGAAGAATGCTTCCTCACCAAAGAGCGCCACGCTGCTGGCACGATCCTTCACCGCCCGTGCGTTGGCTTCCTGAGCCTCCAGCGTACTCGGGTCCTCCTCGGCCGCCTTGGAGCTGCGCTCTTCCTCTGGGCGGCGCTGAAAGCGCTGGATGTCGTCCCAACTGCGAATCGAAAGAAAGGTGGGGGGTGCAGCAGTTTGAAAGTGCCAGCAGGTCCGTACGGCGTTGGTAGCGTTGAACGCACTCTCACATCCTTCGAGACCGACTGACACGCCGTCCAGCGTCTTGTCCTCGGCCGCGGTGCTGCAGGACCACTTTTCAGGTAGCCGCTGAGACCAACGGGTGAGCGGATTATCTTTCAGCGGGATGGTGTGCTTCGGTGGACACTTTGTCTGCTTCAGCAGAGGTACGGTGAAGCGCAGCACCATGGTATCGAAGAACGTTTCAGATGAGGGTAGCTGCTTGTCTTGACCAAAGACTCTTTATTTTTTATTATTTTTTTATTTTATTTTTTTTCTGTCTCTCGTGCAATTAGATCAAAGGTTGACAAAGAGCATTTAAAGCAGTTATTTTTCTTCTGATTCTGTGATCTCGCATTCAAACAACACGGGAAGCACAGCAAAGGAAACCCTAGAAGATTAGTCAAAGCGGCCCACAGCAGCCGTATTTCTTCTCTCTGGATGATGGATTTCTTTTTTTTGCGCATATCTTGTGGTTAGACGTCTAGCAAGGAGAATCTATCCAACGATAAAAGATAAATCGAGTTACCCCTTCAAGCGATTCCTTTCCAAGCTCTTCTACGCGTTGGAACGGTACAGATGGAGCAACGCACAGGACGTATTACTCTCTGTCACGCCGTGCTGCTTTACCGATGCGGTGTTTAGAACGGATATCTCGGCCACGCGTAGATCGAACGTCTTCCGGCGCGACCGGTCGGACCAAATTTCTGGGTTGACAACGAGAATGCCATTCGCATGCCGCGTATCGTCGAGCCCCGACTCCGGCTGTACGGTACACGTGGTGGGGTCCACAACGCCGCGGTGCGTCAGCAAGCCAAAGGCGGGGCGTGTAGAGGGCAGAAAAACGATGTGTGGCATGAATTCAGTCTTTCGATGGAGCAGCTCGGCCACGGCACGAGGGAGTGGCTCACTCTTGAGCCGCTTAGTGGAAGGCTCGCTACCTTCTGCCCCCGCCTCGTCTTCTTGCCAGTCGAAAGGATCCATTGCAAATGAGAAGGGCGAGGATGTGGTCTGCTCCGCCTCCGGCAGCGACGGCGTAGCTGGTGCCTCCGGCACGTAGCCCAGCCCAAGTTTATCCCACTGCTTCAGATCCACGTGCGGGGAGGGCAGATGAAAGATGGGCATAAGACAGCGGCTCTGCACCACCGCTTCCACGACGCGCCGCAGGTTGCCTTCTGCGGTGGGCCAGCGCTCCAGCATTTCTCTCTGCATCGCCCCCACCACGTCCTCGTTGCAGACGCTCAGATGAACGCCGCCGATGGAGACGCGGCAAGGATTGGAGCGCGTCCAGAGGTCCACGCCGTCCGCCATGGGGTACATGGTGGTTGGCACAACAGGGATCTGCGTCACGTCATCGCGATGGGACACGAGCACAATCTTAAGATGCGGCACGTTCGGCCTAGAGGCGTAGTGCGCCTCTAGTGTGTCTTCGATCCACTGCGTGTATCCCTCCAGCACCTCGGGGAAGGTGCGGCCGAGCGTCGCTAGTTCGGCCTTGCCGGCGTCTCCGAAGGGCGGGACTAGCGGGCCACCAATCACGAGCAGATCTGCCTCGCGGCGCAGAGCCTGCAGCACCACCTCCTGGAGGAGCGGCAGTAGCTCTGCCCGGGGAAAGGGGCCACTGCAGAAATGTATGCGGGCGGCACTGGAGATACTGGGGGAGCGGCCCCTCCACTGGAGGGCCGGCAACCCGCGGCAGGGCTGTCCCCACGGCAGCACGGGGGGGTGCGGAGTGAAGAGCTCCCGAACGATGATCCCAGTCAGTGCGCCTTTGCTGGAGCGCTGGCAGGGCTCCCCTGCTACTCCCACCGCCATGCCGGGGTAAACGCCTGTGAACTGCTGGAGCTGCTTTGTGTAAAGGTACAAGCGGCGTGTGTCAGTGTCGACAGACTTCTCAGGAAGGAGCGGGTTCAGGTCGTCGTCGCTGTCGTCCGCGCGAGATCGCGTGCCGCCGTCCGCCACTAGGTGAAGCCACGATGCCAGAGGGCCGGGGGGTACGTGCCGGCGCATCGCTGTGAATGCAGCGGCGTAGTCCTCCTCGTCATTGATGTGGGTGATTGTGTGCAGTTCCCAGGGTACGGTGGCCGCATCCCCAACAGTGCCCTGCGCTTCTGTTAAAATACCGTAGGCTCGATGAATCGCCCCTGACGTCCTGGCTCGGTCCTCTACCGGCTCCGTCTTCACGCGAACGCCTTCCTCCTCCTCCTCTCTCTTGGTCTCGCCGTGCTCCGTGTCAGCCTCAACACCGTCCATAGGAGACCTTTGAAGGTGACCCCAGAGGGCGATACGGCTGAACTGCTCCTGGTAGTACTGGAACAGTATGCGCTGCACCGAAGGCGCCGCCTGCGTATCTTGACAGCCGCAGAAAGTCGCCGTGCGGAAATCAACGACGCTTCGCGCTTCGATTGGGACTTCCTTGAGAACGTCCTCATTCTTCTTGATCTTAACCGGCACCTCGCCACCGTGCAAGTAGCTCAGGTGTCCGGCTGTCTTCCAGCAAGCCGAAGCCATCCTTTGCACAGCCCAAGGAGTGCCAGCGCAGAACTGTAGGAGGCACCAAGCGTTATCCTGTCGTCTATCCCTTTGTGGCGGGAGTTTGTTTGTTGTTGTTTTTAAAGAAAAAAAAAAGTGTAGAGAGAATCCGAGTATGTACGATGTCATTATTGAGTAGAGGCGGCACCACAAGAAAGAATCGTCAAATGTCCTCCATTTAAAACGAATATGGGGTTCGTTTTGATGTGCTGAAGGAAATTAGCTAGTGAGTCGGTGGGATATCGCCAGCCCTCGCTGTACAGGGGTTCAGGCTGGCAGCTTCGTAAATCTCAATATCGCCGCGTCCAGCTGCTTCTCCACCTTCTCCAATTGTTGTCCCCAACCCAAGTGACCCTCGCCTTCCAACAGCTTCTCTACGTCCTCTGACGCCTCGAACTTCCCCTTGCGGTTCTCCATCACTGCGGTATTTACTGCTGTGATAAGGTCGTGCGATGGGGCGAAGGTGAGCTGCTCGGCGTCTGTCAGCCGGCGCTCCGCATCCTCCAAGCGACCAAGGGCGAGAAGGGCTAGGGCTTCCAGGTTCAGTAGCATGGGGGTCTGTCCGTAGCGCACAGAAGCGTTAGAGAAGTATGAGGCGGCCTGTTCCAACGTTTCAGCGTTGTTGTCTTTCTGGCCAACATACAGCGATACGATCCCCTGCGACAAGATGGTGAAGACCGATTCGTCGTCGTCGTTCTCCATCACCGCCAATTCATCCTGTGCAAGCTCCGGGCGATTTATACGCAGAAGTGCCTCTACCACTAGATAGCGCAACTGCATCCGGTATCGCTTCATCTTTGGATCCGGCAAATCAGAAAGCTGTGAAACCCACAAATTTGCCATGTTGAGGGCAGCAGTGTAGTTTTCCACGGTTATGAGGGCCGACACAGCAAAGACGGCCCAGCAGCTCTTTGCAAGATCCACTTCCGCTGCGTTCTCCTCCAGCTTGCTGAGGGCAGCACTCACAGTGGGGTCGCTAGCCCCAGCTTGGGCTTTCTTTCTGCTGATCACAAACTCTGTCCAGGTTTTCACTGCCTCCACCACGGGGTGGCCAGCAGGGCCCTGATTGCACCGAAATTGAGCCAGCTCCTCTTCGTGCATACCAATGTGAGCCTGGGCAATGATAAGAAGCTTGTCTGCCTGCATATCGTCTACCTCCTCCCTCTTTTTCGAGTTGGGACGAGGGGTGTTGGTCTCCATTATGGCCTGCTTGAAGTTCCCCACGACAAGGTAGTTACGAGCATCGAAGAGGCTATCGATCATCTTGTGCACTTATTGTTTCCACTTCAAGACTAAGGTACGCAAAGAGAAACAACAACAGACCAAATAATAATAATAATAATAATAATAATAATACACTACGAGTCGCGCGGGAAGAAAGTGCTTTGTAACAGAATAAGTTGCAAGAAGAGAGTAAGAGTGAAGGATGGAGGTCACCACCAGCGAGATGGTGTGGCGTTTCTCCACAACAAGGCGGGTCCGCACATCCAGAGGGGTATCCTTTCTGGAAAGAAATCGGTGCGCTATTGGTAATCCTCTGTGTGTATTTTTTTTTCTTAAAAGAAGAAAGAAAAACAAAGTGGAGGAGCTCCCGCAGAAAATAATAATAAATAATACCAACAGAAACCTTAAAAAAAAAAAAACACTAATAGTACTAAAACAGGTGAAAGAAAAAGAGGCCGCCATTCTGGCGCCGGGACACCGTGAGAGATGCCTTCCCAGCGCCAGTTTGCGATCACCGCACATCGTACTTCAATGATATGTGGCAGCCAGATCCCGATGATAGACCACTTGCCCTCTCGTTTTTCCTCTTCTCAATAAGTGTTTTATTGCCACATACTTATGGATTATTTTCTTTTTAACTCTTTCTTTTTTTTCTTTTTTCACGTGATGGGTCTCTGTATTTTCTTTTCTTTCATTTTTTTTTGTTACCATTATACTACTAGTTAGTTTAAGTGTTTCTTTCTTTCTTTTTTTCTTAACTTTTGCATGATTATTTCTTTTTTTTTCGTTCTTGTCTTTATGAATCACAAGTGGCTCTCCTCTTGGCTCTATCGCACGCTGTATAAATTCCTTTTTTTTTACCTTCGTCCAACTTTGTGTCTTGTGGCTTCTGTTTGTTTGTTTTCTGTTTGTTTGTTGATGTGGGTGTGCACAGGGTGTACCACGTCACGGGAAAGAGCTTGGGACTCACAATTTTCTTTTTCTTTTTTCTTCTGCATTCATCAATTTTTTCTACAAGAAAGGGCGTTGTCATCCATAGCTCTGCTACAAGGGCTCCCACACTACTTGCGTTGTGATCCGGACCAAGGAAAATACTTCAGGACTCTGGAAGAACGACTCTCTTGTATGCTTGAAAGTCCACAGCTGCTGCCTCTGCCTACCTCACACACCTCGCCATTCCAAGAGATAAGTTCTTACTAATTCATTAGAGATTAATAATATTAGGGACTGGGACGTCACAAAGCCAACTGAGGGGGGGCATGATCGCAACGGGTCACGCACGATGAATCGATCGCTGTTGCACGTGGGCCTACAGTCTGCGGTTGATTTCCAGTTTTATTATTACCACCGGGTTAGAATTGACCATCATATCGATTTAATCGTTCTTACTAGTCAAAAAAATAAACAGCACTAGTCCTATGTGAACAGACAACATTTCGTCTATTACGTTCCCTGGCATCGTTTATGGTTTGCCGGGGACCTCGTGGGAGACGAGGGAAATAGCCAGCGTGCTGCGCATCGTAGAGTAGGCGAGGACAGGGCAGGGTGTCTCACTGAAAGGGGGTTCTCCAAGGTCCAAGGTGGTGCAACAGAGAAGCATTCATGGCGGAGCAGTAGCGGGCGCAGTTTTTGTGTGCCTGTAGGTCATGTCTGTACCTAGTTGTTCTCGCCGAAGATCTCCATGGGGGTCTGCTTCGCGTTGTTGTAGTGCGGGTGCTGGGAAAGCTCCTCGGAGGAGTGGGCGAAGGCGCAGTTCTCGCCCCACGAGCACTCACCACCACTTTCTATGTTCATGCACATCTTGGTCTTCATCTTGGACCGGTCAATACCACGGCGGGGACGGGTGTTGCGGTACCCACGGTCGAAGTGCTGCGGCACCGCGACGGTAGGGGGCTGCCAGTGCGTCGTGCGGGTGTTGTGGTCGATGAAGTACAACTCGCCATTGCTCGTGTACGCCGTCTGCCACCCGGGGGGCAGAGGGATCTGGCTCTCGTACGACGGAGTAGACGTGTACATGTTTATTGTTTCTTCTCGGAGCAAAAATGCTTGGGGAAAGAAGGAATAAACTCAAGGAACACTGGAAAGGACAAACCTGTTTAATTGAGATCCATCAAAATAGTATATCCACCAAAAAAAAAAGATGAGAAGGAGAAGGGCGTACGAAATTTCGCGCAGCGCAACCAACGAGAAAACAAAACAAAGAAGCACGACAGAGAGGACGGTTGTCTCGGAGACGATACTATTTTTTCTTCTTATTTTGCTTGTTTCTTTTAAACACGTCTACTCCGGTAGTAGTGCGCGAATTGTGCATGGCTTCACTCTGAGGGACGAAAAGACCAACAGGGCGTATCATAAGACCCGCAAGCCTTCCGTTGTGTGTGTGTGTGGGGAGACAGACAGAGCGCGACGAGCGGGGGATAAATTGAATTATCTGCGCAGAATAAGGAAAAACCGCTGTGATAATTTGAAGAAGAAAATGTCTGGCGAGGAACTGAAGGGGACTGTAGCAGACGATGGTAAAAGGAAAGGCCGAACAATTACAAGCAACCAAATATAAATTATTTTTTGATTGCTCTATTTGTTTAAAATGGTGGTATTTACATGACGGTACTGGGGAGGGGCAGGGAGCGGCGCTGGATGTACTCGGTCCTTGGTCCAACACCAGATACCAGCACCACGAGACATCGGAATCAGCATTTCATGCAGCACCGCACGACACGACGTACCCGACGACAACGTGACAGGATTATCGCGGCAGCATCCGAAACCAACGAATAAAACTATTCAGCCGACACCGTATTAGTTTAGCGTCCGGCTGAGTTGTGTTAACATTAAAGAGAGGCCATGCCTTTCCAACCAACCGCTGCACCCCACTTGAGGACTGCTCTCTCTCTCTCTCGCCACTTCGGCCCCCGAGGAAGAAAACGAGCTACCAGTGTGCGCTGTGTGAACAGGCAGCAGGGAAGGAGGTCGGCCCCACACACAGCGAAAGGGAAAGACACACAAAGGGTAAAAATTTGGAATAGTGCTAAGTATAAAGTACAAGGAGAAGCACTAAACAGAAAAATAATCAAATTTCACACTCCAAGAGAGAAAAAAAAATGATAATAAACACGTGAAAAAAATAATAATAAATAAATAAAAAGATCAGTAAGCGTCGCAGTAAAAAAACAGAGCAAGAGATCCCAGATTGAAAAGAAAACAGAACAAAAAGAAAAACAACAAACTATCCGCAGCCGCATGGCAGCCAAGAGAGAGAAAGAGGCTGAGGGTGGAGACGTGGAGTGCCCTTCTTTCCTATCGCTTCATCTCTGCACTCATAGCGGCATACCTCCACCCATCTCGAGGAAAGCTTCACGGCTCAGCAAGTTCTAGATGTGCGTTGCACAGAGGACTGAGCGCTGTCCGCCTCGTTGGTGATCACAAGATCAGCGAACATGGAGTCGATCGACCGATGGGTGACGTCATAATCGGTTCGCGTGAAATCCGACTCGGTTCCCTCTCTGCTCCACGTAGTGAGTGGGCCTCCATTGATCGAGCCATCATCCTCCAGCAATGGGGCCTTGAGAGCACTATACTCGGCTACAGAGCCACGTCGAGGCACACGTCGGAACGGGGATCGTTCCCGGCGTTGATGTGGCCAACTAGCAATGATGCAGTCGGCCAGCAACGAGGCACACTGCGAGACGGACTGCGGGACGTAGCTAATACTGGAGGGTGGAAGCCTTCCAGAGGTGCAGAGCTGTACCTCTGTGCGCAGCCATCGTGTGCCGCCCCACATGGACTGTAGGAGGCCCATCGTCTTCTCCACCAGGCGATTGAAGGTGCGGGTGTAGAAGGTGACGGCGTCCATCTCTCGGAAGGGATTGCGGGCGTTGCGGAGCTCTCCTTTATAGCTGTTGGCATTCAATGTGGAGATCTCCGACTCCACATGCACCTTCGAGTAGAAGGTTACCACACCGTCAACGTACATGTCATACGAGAAGAAGACCGCTCCTACAGAGTTCATCAGGCTGTTGATGAGCCGGCGAAGCAGCAGGGGGCCGTCGGGTCGTTCGTTGAAGTTTTCGTCGTCGCTGACCACCACGGGGTGATCGGATGACTTGTCGTGGGCCTTGCTCTCCCGTAACTCCTTGGCTTCCTTCCCGGTGGCCTGCAGCGCATCATTAATCTGCTGTCGCAGGGTGCTAAGGGTCTCCAAGTCTACAGAGGGTTTGCTCTTCACGTACTTAAGGAACTCACACGAAATGCGGGTGTCGAAGAAGGAGTAGAAGAGCGCTACCACGTCCGCACAAACAGATTTTTGGTCCTCTTCGGAACTTGGGTTCTGCGCGATGCGGTAGTAGGAGTTCGCCTCCGCAAATACTCTCTGCGTCCAGAACCGCACATCCACCAACCCCTCCTCGACATCCTTGAAATCTGTTTCCATCCAGTTAACAAAAAGGACGAGGATAAGCAAGCACTTGGTAGCAGCGTGAGTTGCAACCTCGATCGAGGACCGTTGAACGACGACCCTAAGAAGATCTTGTGCAGACTTATCACCCTCTTTCTCCGCCGGGCCACGCTTGGGTTCGACTTCTAAAAATTTGACGAACGACTGCAGCGCACCTGTCATGCCCGCGAGGCAGTCCAACCCACGGCGGACGAGGTGAACAGGGAAACCTGGTACCGGGACATGAATAAAGCGCAGGAGCTTCACAGCGGTAGCGGGCTGCATGATGCTCTCAAGTATCTGTCGCAGCTTGAGCAGAGAAATACCGCGGATCTGATTGCAAAGTTGGCGAAGGAACATGGAGAAGGGGAGATACGTCACCCCTTGTTTCTTTATGAAGGCCGAGTGGTAGTCTATGTTTGTTTTTTCTTGGATGGTTTGCATCGTGTTTTTGCTTACGACCTGCGAGAGAAAAGTAGTTTCGAACACGGGATACAGCACCCGACGCCGATGGTTACTCGACAGGAGAGAGAATACGCTTCTAAATGTGACCGAGTGCGCCGCCGTCTGATCACGGAGAAGGCGCTGAAGGCCGTAGTGGATGTACTGCAGGGTCCAGTCGCGAACGTGATCCTCCGTGACACACTCGTCCCTCTTCTGCGCTTTGTGCAGTGCGGCGAAGGCGGTGCCAAGGCCATTGACCAGCACAATACAGCAGTCATTCAGCATCACCCAGTCCACAGGAGAGCGGCCTTTGCGGCGCTTGCCGTTGGAGGAGTAGTAGGGGGCGAAGAGCCCTCGGCCGTCCACGGACTCGCGTCGCTCGCGGCGGCTGCTCACCTGCTTCTTGGCGGACATCTGGTCCAGCCACGTGTCGACGTAACTAAAGAGGTGTTCATCAGTCCAGAGCCTCGTTGCCGGGATGTGGCCCTCCGGTGGATGCGCGGGGGACACATCGGGCTTGTACGGCATCGTCTCGTCGTATTCCTCCATGTTGAGTGTTGTGCCCACCGCGGAGACGGAATCGAAGAAGTCCATAGATGTCATCCGGAATTGGCTGCTCGGCATCAGACCGTACACCTCGTACAGCAGGTTCAGCATGATCTCGTGGGCACCAGGAAAGATCTCGTCTCGAACGCGAGCTGGAGACTCGTCAACTGCATCCCACGCCTTTTCAGACTTCTTCTTCTTCCCCTTCTTCGGCGTCGTGATACGGACCTCCTTCTGGTGGGGCTCCGGCTGGCTCGTTTCGGGGCGTTCAGCTAAAGATTCACCACTCGTAGGGGATTCGGACTTCTGCTGTGGCACTCCCTGCTGCGGCTCCACCTCCTCCTCCTCCGGTTCTTCTTCCGGCTCTGGTTCAGGCTCCTCCTCGGGCTTTACCAGTTCGTCTTCCGGCTCCGGTGCAGCCACGGATTCCTCTTCTGGCTCCGGTGCAGCCACGGATTCCTCTTCTGGCTCCGGTGCAGCCACGGATTCCTCTTCTGGCTCCGGTGCAGCCACGGATTCGTCTTCTGGTTCAGGCTCAGGCTGTTCTTCCGGCTCTTCTTCACGCTTAGAAAGAGCACGTGTGATGTAGTTCCGATCCGCCTCGCGATAGTCCCGAATAGCGTAGCGGAAGGACTGCTCCGCCGTCTGCAGTTTCTTTCGGGCGGCGCACTCGTCGCGCTCGACCACAGACAGTGGAGGAGCGAAACACTGTTTCTTGGGGTTCTTCATATCGAGGTACGTCCGATCGAACACCTCTTCCGCCTCAATCCGGCACCGGTCTAGAGACTCCTGGGCGTTCATGTCCTCCACATTGTGTGGCTCGTCCTCCTCCTGCTCCTCCTGGAGCATGTCGGTGACCGTGACAGGGGCGTTTCGCTCGGAGGAAAGATGCGACGGCTGCTCCTCGGCGTTGTAGGAATCGGAGTCCCCGTTGGCGGTGGTGTCGACGGAGTGGCTGGAGACGGGTGTCGCCACCGCCTTATCCGACTGGAGCTCGGTGAGAGGGTCAAGCTCGTCTTCCCTAAGGAAATCCTCCAGTATCTTTGCTTCCAAATTAAGGAAGTGCTGCCAGTCTTCCTCCATCTTGTGTCGCAGCTGCAGCTTCTCCTGCTTGGCGCGGAAGATGCGCTGCAGGGACGTAAGCCCAGCCTCGTGTGAGGTGGTCGTCATGGTGAAGAGCTAGAGAAGGTAAAAGTATAAGAAATAAAATACTAAAAAAGAGATTTAGTGTGTATAGCGTGTAAACAAAGACTGGTCGCCCGGCTACCGCAGTACTTCCGTATAAAATGGTGTTTTCACACAAATTTCACGAGGGCCACTCTACTAGTGACGCGAGTGCAATACAAGCCAATATCACCGTTTCAGGTCCCGACGCACCAAGGAGAGAGAAAACGAAAGTATTGTAGTGTCAGGTGATTGGTTCGTGTCACGATATAGCCGAAAAAAGAATTAACAGAATCACCAAGCAGCAATAAAACAAAGCTAGAGCTTTTTTAAAGATATAAGAGGTGAAGAGTGTCTGGAAAGCCCTCTTCTTATCTCCGTTCTATACGCAATAGATGTATAAGGGAAAGAGTGGTTCGAAAAGAGCACTCTCTTTTTATAGGATACTTTCTTTTAACTGGTTTACAAGATAAATGAAATGAGCTACGCAGCACACAGTACAAAAAACGGGTGCCCTTCTTACTCAAAAAACTTTTCCTGCTACACGAAGCGAACCAGCAAGGTCCTTAGGCAGGACCACTGCGAGTTAACTAACTTCTAGAATAATGCAATGAAATGCGGTGGAACGACCACCAACCAGCAGAAGAAGAGAAAAAAAAAAGAGAAAGCGAAAGAAATAGGGAAGGCGGGATTTGAATTAGAAGAGCCAGTTACCCACATCGATACGCAGTTACCCTAGAGCGCCGGGGCAGGTCAGGCGATGGGCTTCCCTCGCTCTCAACGGGAAACAGAGGTGTGCAGTGGTCTCAGGGTCTCATTGCTTATTCTTTAAATTGGCCTAAAGGCTGAACTTAATCGTTGGAGTAATTTGTCTGATGTCTTTAAAAAGGAGATTCCAAAGGGCTGAGAAGGCAGCATGGCTCCTTACTGCTAGTTCATCTTATCGCTTGAGGCTGCGGTGCAATTTCTTCGCCTTCTTTTTGGGTGGCTCGGCCTTGGCGTTGCTCTCTTCTTGTGTTTCTTCACGTTGACGTTTCAAAATGTATCGTGTGGTTGGATCTGCTTGCTGTTTACCACCACCAGCCTTCTTTACCGGGCCGTCGATGAGCCAAGCTTCCGCCTTGAGGAACACCACATTCTTGATGGCATCCTGCAACTCCTTGCTACCAGCCGTCAGCATCGCATCTAGAACCACGCGGCCTGCCCAGGGCGAGACGGCGAGGTCGAACACGTGCGGCTTGAGCTGGTTCATGAGCCGGCGGCGGGCATCAAGAAGCTGGCGCTTGCGGGTCTCGAGAAGCAGGGCCTGAATGACGTAGCAAGCCTGAGCGTGAGTGGCGTATGCGAAGACGGCGTTGGAGGTAATTCCGTAGTGCTTCTTGCGATTGAGTGCAACCTGTTCCTTTCGATTCAGGGGCTCTTTCTCTTCTTCTTCACTTTCCTCACTCTCATCGTCATCTTCCGCCTCATTTTGTGCGTCTTCCTCAGCGTTCTGCTCGGCCTCTGCCTTCTCAACCAACTGCTCTATAACCGAGACGATCAGGGCATCGTCGGCGTATGTCAAGGCTTTCTGAAGAACGCGAGACCCCTGGGGGTAGGCTAGGGCGCTTTTCAGGTCCCCCAGGGCTTCGACAATGGTCTGCGTCATGGCAGAACGGTCTTCCGCGTTTGCTCCCAGCAGGATGGCTTGAACGAGGAACGCTGCGGCGGGGTGCTGCACGAGCTCGGAAAGGCTGGGCTTCAGCAGGCGGAATACCTTCGCCGCGGTAGCGCCGGTCGGATCTGCCTCGACCAGCTTCTGCAGCACCGGAGAGCTCACGGGGCTCTTGGAGAGCTCGACAATTTCCTTGCTGGAGAGAATAGTCGATAGCGCCTTAGTGGTGAGAAAGATGCCCTCTTGGTCCACTTCGATGAACACGCGGAGCAGCAGTGTCGCGACGGGGTCCTGCGCCACCGCAACCAGCGACTTTTTGCCCTTCTGGGTGAGGAGCTGATACACCTCCTTCCGTGACGGGTCGTAGAAACGAACCGCTGCGCAGGCGATAGAAATAGCGCGCTTGTCCTCGACTACCTTGTCCAGCAAGTCCTTGTGCTCCGATATGCTCGTCCACAGGAGCTCGCGTTGATCCTCTTCCCCGTGCTCTAGCATGGCACAGAACGTATGGATGTGTTGTGGGGCTAGCGGGTCCGTGGTAGCCTTCGCTGGACGGCCAGAGAAGTCAGGCATGGCGAACTCGTCCTTCTGGGGCTTCACCTCCCCCTCCGAAGGCGCAAGGTAACGCCTGACGTTGGACGCGAGGTGGACGCAAATGGCGTCCTTCAGAGGGAGAGGGACGAGGGGGTGGCGCAGCAGCGCGCAGAGCACCATGGACTCGGGGGCCTTATCAAACAGCTTCGACACGGCTTTCTCCAGCGCTGCGGAGGCCTTCTCGCTGAGGTCCTCTCCGTAATTGAGCTCGAGGCTTTCGGGATCAATCTGGAGCACCTCCGACACGACCACGGACCATCCATCTTCGGCTGCGCCAATGAACTTGTCTATGACTCGCATCCCGTATTCATGTGCTACAAGGGCTGGCGCCGCCTTCTCAATCACTGGGTGGAGGATGGCGAGGCAATCCTTGTGCTCCATCATCCGCTGAGCCGTGTGGTTACCGAATGGGTGCTGGCAGAGCTTCTCAAACTCCCCGTCTTCCGCATTCAGCACAAACGCATCCGCAATCTCCGAGCGCTGCCGTGCCGGCACCAGCTCCACCAGTTTCTGCAGCACCTTGTTCCCCACAGGCGAAAGTGCCAGATCCGCAATCTTATGGCGAATGTTGTACAAAAGCTTCACACGGTCCAGGGGGTCGCAGCGCTCCAGCAGGGTGAGCAGCACGTGGTGGGTCTTCGTGTTCAGTGCCAGCCCGTAGGCATTGGGCAGCAACTTCTCCACCACCTTTGCTCGCTGCTCCGGCCGGCCGTACAACAGAATCGCCTCGACCTGCTTGAGAGGCACTGGCCGGTTGTTGGCCACACGCTGCGGAGCACTCTTGAGAAAATTTAACTTCAGCCCAGGCATAATGCCGAGTTTCCCTGTTGTTGTCTACAGATTCAATAAAATGTACAGAAAGAGGATGCAAGAAATAAGGTTTTGTTGAGAAAGTTTCTCCGTCACACGCACTTACCAAATACTGGATAACGGTTCCTGGTCTGGTAAGGCAGTCCTATCGGTGGGGACAGAGGCAAGCCACAGGAGAACAATGTAACAGCGATGTTCATTCGTTTTATTTTGTTGTTGAGGGAATACTACAACAATTCCGGAGTGTACACAAAAGACAGCAAAAAAAAAGAGAGATCTGTCTCTCCTCGCCTGGGTGTGAGGCTACCGTTTTCGTGCTGGGAATTTTTTTCTTCGGAAGGGGGGTCTCAGTTACATACGGCAAATGATTGGATTGACTGAAGAACACAGGGGGAATAGGCCACGGAGGCAAGAACAAAAGAGATATCTATGAGACCTAATCGTCGGACTAATTTTCAACTAGGCACAAACGTTTTTTTCTGTTCGCTGGTTCGGCTACTCTGTTTATTCACGATGGATTGTTAAACAAACACATAAAAATAAATAAACAATGCCCGCACACTCCGTGGCGTGCCCTCCCGTTCTTTTTTGTCTCTCCCTGAGATTTTTTATATCTACATTACAAGCAAGCCAAGAAGAAGGAACGTTTTTGTTTTTTTCTCTTACCCTTTCTCCAGCTCCGTTCCTGTCTTGATCACGGGGGGTTTGGGGCTTTGTCGCTGGTTTCCCCCATCCTTTCCTTGTTGCTCCTCTTTCTCTTCTTCTTTCGTAAACAAGAAAAAAAAAAGTAATTTATGATGCGGTGGAAAGAGTCCCAAGTGACCATGGGAAGGAGAACTCCCTCAAGCGTAAAGAAATAACGAACGTCCAGCTGTGTTTTACGACTCTACCTGTGTTGGATCTACTATGCCACCACATCCGGCGTCCAGGGGGTGACGGTAGCGTCCTCCCTCTGCTGCTCGCTGAAGTTCTTGGCCAGGAGGCGGCGCTTGATCTCAGCACGGGCCAGCTCGTCGCCGGCTTCCTTCCTCCGCTCGAGCTGCTCCATCTCCTCCCGCTCGCGGGTGGCGCGGCGGGCCTCGTAGTAGCCATCAACGCCGTAGAGCAGCACAGGGATCCACTCGACGGACTCGGCGCGCTGCTCCTCCTCGCGAGCCTCTACCTCCTTCTCGATTAGGACATCAAGGGCCCTTTCCATGCGATCTAGCTCAGCGCGGATCTCCTTCTCAATCGTGAACTCCTTGCGGCCCACCTCAGCAAAGAGGCGCTCATGGGCCGCCGTGTACTCGTCGTCGTACACCACTAGCTGGCCTTCGTTCTGCTTCTGGCTCTCCCGCAGGCGGCGCAGGTACTTCTCCCCCGTGTACTCCACCGGCTTGCCGCCGACCAGCTTTCGCTTCTTGAGGCTGCGGAGGCGGTAGTCCACCTTCTTCTTCATTGCAGCGCCGTAGCGCTCCAGGCGTTTGCGATTCCATTCCATTAGCTCCTCCCATTCCTCCTGTTCCTTCTTCTTCAGCTCCTCCAAGGCCGCTGCGTGCTTGGGCAGCAGCTCGTTGGAGTAGGCGAGGAGCTTCTCCTTGATCTTCTCCTCACGGAAGAGGGCAGAGATGCGGTCCGCAATTTGGTTGAAGAAGATCTCACGCTCCTGGGCACGGGCAAGCTCGTCCTTCTTTGCCTCCTCCGCCAGCTCGGGGCTATCTACCGCGATTACCTGCGGCAGGAACTGGAGAAAGTCGACCAGGATGGTGGTGTACCCGTATTCCTCCTCAGAGGTGATCAAGTTGCGCCCGGACTGCTCCTCGCCAATGAGCTGCTCCTGCTGCGCCTCCATGAGGAAGTACTCTCGCATCACCACGTCCACCGAGGAGAACTCGCGCTCCTTGGGCTGGCCCGCGGCGTCCACCTCCACCGCCTCGGCAGCTGGCTTGTCTTCTATGGCAGCGGGGCGGCCCCCAGCGCTGAGCTTGCTGTTGCAGCCTATGGGAATGCTCTGAATGTATTTTTGTTCCATGCGGCGCTCGGCGTCGATGGCAAGGAGGCGCTTCTTGTCGCGGCGCCGCGGGCCGTCGAGCTTGAACTCAAAGAGGGCCGGCAAGACGGACTTGCGGGCGCGCAGCGACACCTTCCCTGGCTTGTATGGGCTCGGCGGTCGCGGGGTGGGGACCTCCATCCGGATCGCCTTCACGCGGCTCTCCCCCATCATTTGCGGCACGTCGGTAGACGGTGGGGACCGAATCTCCGGTAAAGCGGACATGACAGACGAGTAGACGAGTCAGGAAGAGAGTGGGAGAGGAGGCGTTGTACGTACGTTGAGCAACCAACTGTATGTATGCGTGTGGTCTGTTGCTGTTACCTCTTTTTGTTGGGGTTGGTGCGATATTTTCTGTTGAAGGGGCAAACGAATGAGCCGTTATGTAAAGAGATTGAAAAGAATCAACAAACAAAGAACAAAGAAGAAAGAAGAAAGAGAGGCGGGCACATGCAATAGAAACCCCTTGATGCCACATAAGCCACTGAATGTGGTGTATCATGTACAAGCCTAGTCTATATAGCTGGTGGTTCTCCTACTTTTTGGTCTCTTGTTGCTGCTTTTTATGTGTGATGAGGCCACCCCAGCTGCAGTGGGCGGCCACCAGAGGTAGAGACACTACCGCCTCTACGGCCTTCTCTCCCCGCCTCTATCGAGGATACGTCACTGGCACACCGTTGGAGCCCATCGCCGTGCGGCGGGACCACAGCGGCTGCATGCTGCCATCCCCCACGTGTGTGCGCTCCATCTGGCTCCAAAACTGCGGGTCGTCGCCAATGTTCGTGGAGCCATCCGGGCGGTGCCGCGACCGCACCCGGAAGTCCTCCGACTTACCTGCGTGGAACTCCAGGAGCGCCTCTGTCACGTCGTCCACAGGTGCCGCTGGCTCGGGATGGCCGATGCTCTCGTAGTACTCTTGTACCTGGATATCCCACTTCGTTTGGAAGAAGGTGATGGCGCGCGGGTCTGGGGAAATGGACTGCTCCACCGCTGCAATGTTCTTCAGCGGCCCGTCAACCAGCTGCCGCCGCGACGGATCGTGCAGCCGGAAGTTGCTGCGCAACGCCAGCGGGAAGGCCTCGCGCTCCCACATATCAATCGGTGGTGTCGCGGAGAGTGGGATGGGCCGCTCCTGTCGGTACAGCAGACAGATGTGGCGCGTCGTGCCAGCATCCTCCGTAGGCAGCGGCGGTACGTACGGTATGACGACATCGCCGCTGCTCGGCCCGGCAGCTTCAGCCGGAGAGAGATTGGCTATCATATAGTGCACAAAGAACCCTCGAGCGGCGCTCCTGTCCTCGAAGGCGGGAATACGGTAGGGATAGTCTGGCGATACAATGAGAAGTGTGTAGAGTCCTGGAGACTCGGCGCTTGGTCGCAGGAACACCGACGGGGCCGTCTGCAGCTCCGTTAACTCAATGTAATTACCGCAGTGGGCGGTGAACCAAAAGTTTCGCCGGTGCAGCGATGTCTCGGGAGGAGGTGGGAGAGGGCGCTTTCCCGTCTTGCTATCCAGTCGGGCCCGTGTTTCGTACCGCCCCGGAAAGACAACGGACATATTCACGTCGAACCGAGTGTGTGGAAGGAAGTGAGGGATGATCTGATGCTTCTCGAGGTATCGCATGGTGCGGCGCCGATGCTCCCGCCACGTACCGCAACTCGACGATGGCGTGAGGAGGCGATGGTCTTCCTCAGGAACTTCAGGGTACGCCGTGCGCTCGAAGTCTCTAACGTTCCAGTACAGAAAGAAGTTCGGCGGGGGCGTGATGTTGAACAAGTGGGGGGTGTCGAGCTCATTTTCGTAGAGGGGATACTGAAACATGTAGTCGCTGAGCACAGTCTTTTCGTACGGGTATTGGAAATCGTGCAGCGCCTCCACCGGAGGAAGTTTCTCAATTTGGCGTATCTTACGGTCTGCCTCGCGCTGCTGCCGGGTGCGAGCGTCCTTGGTACTGACTTTTGTTTTCCACCCCGGCAGGTGAAACCCAGAGCGAGAGACGCAGAGGGTGAGACGGCTCAGCGACGGTCCCGAGACAGCAGCACACGTGCGGCGCAATGCGAAGGGTTGCATCCCGGCACGCAGTTACACGCCCTAAACGCAACCACAAACTCTTTGTACACGTACGAACAACATTTTTCAAACAAAGAAAAAGAGAAGGAAAAAACAAAACGCGGTTTCCTTCTTGAAGCCAACAGGTCCTATAGGCAATGGGGCAACGAAATAAAGAGAGACACTCTCTTCCTCTTCTTGCCCTTTTATATAATACTATTTACTATTATTATTTTCGAATTGCCTTTTGCAAATGTACATCTGCAACTACACTGCACGTCTCGTACCACTACTTGTACGCAGCGTGTAACTGCGCAGCTCTATTCTTCTTGTGCTTGAACTCTGAGAGAAACCGTTGCTTCGTGGTGGACTTGGGCCGCTGCACATCGCAGGTCTCCTCGGTCGGGAAGATCACCTCCAGGGGGGTCGGGTCCACAGCCGGCGTCACCCTGTCACTGAGGCGCCGATCGCTAGAGGCGCTCGCCGCCCGCCGGCTGGCCTCTGAGTTGTCTGCTGGCCGGTCCCCGCCGTAGTTAATGGCCCAGCGCTCTGCCTCGGACCACTTCATGCGGGCGTACTCGATGGCCACCTCGTCGCCCAGCAAGTGGCGCTGTTTCATCCAGTCAACGTTTGCAACGACCGGCCCGGCGGCGTAGCGCAGCGCGCGGTACGACTCCTCGATGGGGTCGCCATCGTAGGCCCGCTTCCCAGGGCACACATCCAGCACGCTGACGTGGCTCTCTGGGTCCACCGTGAGCTTCGGGTCAATGTTTATGGCGCTAGCAAAATCCTGCCTCGTCTCGTATATATCGCCCTTCCCCCACGTGGAGCGTCGGTGTTTCTCGCGGCTCTCTTCAATTTGATGGATGGGGACCACGGGCCGCTCTTCGTCCGTGTTAAAATCAAAATGTTTGAACGGGCTCTGAACAGGTGGAGGGGGGCACTGGACAGCGGTGGTGTTGTTCCGCTCGTTGACGAGCTGGTACTCTGTCAGGGCCCGGGAGACGAGGGACATGGAGTGGAATGCTAGAATGCTGTGGGCGGGTGGAAGTATGAGATAAAGAGAAAGGATAGAAGAATAAGTATAAACGCTGTTTTTAAGGAGAAAAACACGATGAATAAAAAATCGACGCTTTGCAACTACGGCGAATGTCGCAAGGAGTATGGCAAAGGGATCTCTCGGCCGTAGAGAGCGGCAAAGGGATCTCTCGGCCGTAGAGAGCGGCACGCCTACAGGGTCTGGAGGGGCAGGTGAACCTTCCTCCTGAACAATGTCGTTTCAGGACAAGACATACATACACAGAAAATAAAATGGAAATAAAAGTAGAGAATGAGAGGAGGAGGAGAGAGAGAGAGAGAGGGGGGGGGGGAGGGGAAGCAGCAGCAGTTAAAAGAAGTTCGTATTATGGTGTTGCACGCACACAAAAAGACGGGGAGACCCCTATTCCATTCAAGATGTCTCTCGTTTTTGACAATTGTGTTACAAAGGGTGAGATGCGATCTCAAAAGCAGTGCCGATTAAAAGAGTTCATCGAGGATATCGTCAGCGGCAGACTTGCGCGTGGTGAGGTACGCTCGAAGCTCCTTCCCTCGTGACTCCATCTTCTTCATCGCCAGGTATTCGGGAAGAGTGGCCTCCACGCTCTCCTCCTCGGAGCCGTACACCGGGCTGGACGTGGCCGGTGGATACACCACAGGGAGATAGAGCAGCTTCTCCCCGCTGGGCCCCAGCGGTCGGCCCTCCGGGTAGAAAGTAGGCACACGCAGCACGCAGCCCTCCTTTGGCCAGAACTGTCTGGTGTCCCAGTACCATAGGAGCTGCTCCCTCAAGCTCCACACAGCACCGCTACGGACGACAAGGGGAGAGAAGGACAGCGGTGCGTGCAGAATCGTTGACATGTCGGGGTTGTCTGTGGAAACCGTCGCGAGGAGGGACTTGCGGGAGGACTCACTGAGGCTGTAGTGCGCGGCCTGCGTGGCGACGGCGTACAGCGAGGCCACCAGCCGTCGCCGCACGACATCCGCGAGCAGGGAGCCGTGGCACTGTTGAAACAGCTCATTGAGCAGCGGGACCATTACGGTACCCATGTATTCGACGTCCTGGAGGTCTTCCTCGACAAAAGGGTAGATGAGGGGGTCGGCGGACCACAGCCGACAGCGATGCAGAAAAAAGGAAACGTCATCCAGCCACAGGTACGAGATGGCCCGCTGCTCAATCGTGACGGCGTCCTGCAGCATCACGTGCATCGTGGGGAGGTTAGGCGGCATCAGCAGCGCAGGGCCGCCGCCCTCCACCACACAAACAATAAGAACTGGAAGCAAACTGGCGTCCTTTGGCAGCTCCTCGTCCGAGGTCTCGAAAATATTTAGGCATACCACGGAGCCGTTGGACAGACTCGCGTCGTCGTGTATAAACCAGTCGTAGCTACCGCGGGGCCCAAAGATGCAGAGCTTTGCGGGAGAGGCGGCAGAGACCCCATCGCTGTGGGTGAGCGTGGAGAACAAGCTAGTCACGAGGTCCCCTTGCGGGGCTGCCGGGGGCAGCGCGACGGGGTCGCAGCGCAGAGAAGCTTCCATCACGATCTCACCGCAGTCGTTCATATCCCACCAGCGCTGAAACGCTCTCTGGGAGGCCACCGTGGCCACGTCGCAGACCACCTTGTGCTCCAGGCAGTCCGGCCAAGTCAAGGCGTTATTCGCCGCCTCTGGCAGGCGCACGCCGTCTCGGTGGAAGAGTTGGAGCTCCAGCACGGCATCTTCCATCGGGGCCCGCAGTGTAGACCGCTCCTTCTGTGGGGCATCCTCCTCCGCCTTCTTCATGCCCTCCTCGTCCATTGCTGCGACCACCTCCGGGTCCGCGGCGAGTAGCGGGCGGGTGGAGGGGTCGAAGACGTTGCTGAAGGACTTCACCAGCACATGGTAGGTGGAGTGATCGCGGACCGTTCCGGGGCTGCCCCAACCATTCTTGACGGCAATCTGTGGCTTTGGAAAAGTATCGAACGCCGGGCCGGTAAGACACTGAACGCCCGTCTCCTTGGGGATACTTGCGGGCGGCGTTTCGGTCCAGTGTGCGGGAACCCCGGCGTCGAGATAGGCGAGAAGTGTGGTCTCGTCTTTGACTTTAGGAGCGATGACGCAGCGCCACTTAGAGGACACCGCCGCAGCATCAAACCCGTCGGGGAGAGGCACACACCGCAGCACATCTCGCAGACTACGCACGGGAAGCCCGAAGAAATCCTCGCTGCTCATTCCTGCTAGGAATCTCTAATTGGTGTCCCGGGAGAGATGCAAGTTGACGTTTAGCTCTACTGCAGTTGACGCGTAACAGAAAGAGGGAAATGAGATGAGAAGATTTTTAAAAGAGAAAAAAAAAAAGAAGGTCACTTCTGGCAAACCTAGAACACCAAGGTAGGGTTAAAAGGGAAGTGCTGCTGCCGTCATAAACCACAAGCGACGAACACAAGCTCCAGCAGCACATGGCACCCGTATCGGTGTTGGTTGGTTTTTTTTCTTCTTCTCGTTTTTAATCGGGCATTTAAGCGAAAGGAAGGAATAGCACAAGAAAGTATACAGCCCCAGAGCAGCACTGTTACTCCTCCAGTCATCAAAGGGGGAAAGCGAGATAATAGTCCTATTCATAATAATAGTAGTAAGGATACGGTTAGCATATTATCAATACTTCTAATACAGCGAACGGGTTGGAGCACGCTTTGCGTTGGCCGACGGGCCCCGTTGCTGCGAACCGGACGCCTTTTTGGATTCCTTAACTGTGGGGGTTTTCTCTTTGCTTTTTGCTTTTTGGTTGCTTCTGTGCCGCAGCCGGTGCGGCTACTTGCTGGCCCGCCGCCTGCTGCTCCTGTTCCTCCAGCTGTTTGGCCTTTTCCTTCTCAGCCTTGCGTTCCGCCTTCCGCTTTAGAATATAGGCCTCCATGATGGCTGTCATGTGGGAGTCCTGTTGCTCAGCGCACTTCTTCTTGTGAATGCGTGTCAAACGTTTCTTGAGGCGGATTACCCTTCCCGTCTTTGCCAACTTCTCCTTCTTCTCTTTGCGCTTCTGTGAACGCGTCTTCATGGGGTCGCCGCCCCGTGCGAGACGGTTGCCGCGCATCTCAGGGTATGCTACTAGTTCTACTAATTCTGTCCGTCAATCCATAGATAAGAGAGAAAGGGGGCAGACATATATGAATATATCTCGAGACAAAACTTCAAACCATATCATCAAACCATATCATATAATATTAGGCGGTATGTCAAGTTGCGGCTTCTCTTCCTTCCTCGAGCATCTGCTTCAGCCGTACAACTTGCTTCTTGTTGTCCTTCTCACCAGATACGGTGACATCTGCTATGTTTTTGCCTTTCGCCCTGTGGATGTACGGCTGCATAAATTCCCCGCAAGTCGGAACAACAACACAAAAGAAATCGAAAAAAAAAATAATCTTATTCTTCATTGGACCGGCCCCGTTTTCGCTGATGTTGCTGGGTGGCGCTGAAGTGGCCGGCGGCGTACCCCGCCTGATAGTACGCCTGTAGCAGGGGCATCACATCTTTCAGATGCCCGAGGCCCTCCGCCGTCGCAGGGAGCGGCGCAGGGACACCCTCAGAGGGAAGCAGCGCTGCCTGCCCCGGCCCCGAGGAGGCACAAGCCTCTTTGGCGTGCGTCTTCCTCGACTTCTCCCTCGCCTCGTCGACCGTGCCGGAGCTCCTTTCACGCCCCGAGTTGCTGGAGGGCGACGGGCTGTGTGAATCCGTGGAAATAGAGTGCCGCTGCACGAGATCGTCGCCGAGCCCGCGGCTCTTCTCCAGCTCCAGCTGTTCATTGTAGAGCCGGAGCAGGTCGGTGTCATCCCACAGGGATTTGTCGGCGATGGTGTAGCGGGCCGTCATCACGAACTACTGCGTTTCGTGCGAAGTTCTCTGTTGACCAAGAGTTGAGAGGCACCTGCCTCTGTGTATAAACCTAACTTCCATGCATTACATGTAGATATAGATATATAAATATATAGAGGGAGAGAAAAAGATTTATTTATTTGGGAAATAAGAGAAAATGGAGTGATGACAAGAGCAACACAGAGTACAGTCGCTACGAGAGACAGCTGGCCTGCAGAGGCGATTGGAGCTCGGAGGGAGTGTGCGCTTTGTCGAATGGAGAATCCATTCGACTTCGCTACGCATTTGAATTTGACTTTTTTCCTTTTTTTTTAGTGTCTGGAAGGGGCATTCCTTGCCCTGTGGAGCATGGCAGTCCAAATACCCGTTGAGTCTCTCTCCACCTTGGTGTAACTCTAATCCTGTTAGTACTGAAGTAGTGGAATTGACGATCAACAGAATACATGTGTGCATAAAAGAATAAAAAAAAATAAAAATAAAGGAAAAACAAAAATAAAAAAAAAAACAAGATGAATGAGTTGTGCATAGTACAACAAATAAGGCTGACGAAAAGATGGTGCGGAGGCGTATATGAACGGGCGAATGGCGCGCATCGCCTCGCACCTTCGCCTTCCCGAAGCAAACTGCAGCTTTTGGTGCCGAAGAAATACAACGCCTCTGCGTGGCTCCGTCTTTCAGGGTGGTGGCTGGATCGGGTCGGGGTCAGTCGATCTGAAGCACCTTCATGATTGCCGTGAGCCACTGGTCCCTCTCCTCCGCAGTTCGCAGACCAAAGATGATGGTATGCATACTCTTCATTGCAATGGCGAAGGCGAAGGGAGGAATAAAATTATTGGGGTCTGGCGGGTATGGTGCCTGGATGGTACATGGTGTGCTGGAGATGATGGACTCCACGGGCACCGCCTTCCGGCGCTCGCTGCCTGTGGCTGCCGCCTTTCCTTTGCAGAGCGAAATGACGAGGGCCTCCTCCGTGAGGGTGAGGTACCGTTCCTTCCAGACACCGTTTTGACTGTCTTTGAAGACCACACCCTCGAAGGTGACGGGGCCTTGAGTGTCCTTCCTCGTGTCCGCTACGATGTTCTTCGCCTCTTCCAGCCCTGTTAGCACAAGAGCGCGGTCATCGGGGTCGGGAAAGTTCAAGCGTGCCCGAACGTCGGCCCGGCCGCCGCTCTGAGCCATTAGGGCGTCGTCAGCTTGAATGAGTTGATGGACATGCTTCTCAAAAATGTAAAGGTAGTGCTGCATGATGGGCGTGGCCAGCAGCTCTTCGGTACCTGGCCGCTCCTTCGGGTTTCTATTAAACATGGACATGAGCAGCTCCCGCATTTCTGTCGTGAAGTACCCACGATTCATCCCCGGGACCTGAGGTGGGCAGCCAGGTAGCACTACCTCCTCCTCCAGAACTTTCGTTCTCAGATCGTTGTACGTCAGGTTGGCACCGTCACCTCCAAAAGGTCGTTGACCATCCATGAGCATCTCGTAGAGGACTACCCCGGCGGCCCAAACGTCTGCCCGCTTGCCGTAGCGCATCCCCTTCCACATCTCAGGAGACAGATAGTGTGGTGTGCCTAGGAACGTGGCAGCGACGCTCTCGCTGCTCACCGTGCTTTCATACTTCTGCGAGAAACCGAAATCTCCGAGTTTAATAATGCCGTTCGACGTAAGGAACAGGTTTGCACTCTTCACATCGCGGTGAATCATGCGTCTGCGGTGAACGTGATTGAGGGCGCAGAGAATCTGAACAAAGAAGATGCCGGCCTCCCTCTCCGTCAGCCGCAGAGCTTGAGTCGTCTTCCCGTCCAGCGACACGGTGGACTGCAGGTTGTGGTGCAGATCCCCATGGTTCGCTAACTCGGTAATGAGAACCATTTGATCGTTTCCAGATTCTAAAATGAAGTGCTCGTAGTACTTAATAATGGCAAAGTGGCAGCTATGGCCTAGGCAGATGACCTCCGTCTGCGCACACTGCCGGGAGTTCTGCTGGAATTGCCGCAGATCTGAGATTTTGGCCACGTACAGTGCCCCCGGGATAGTTGGGCGGGAGAGGCCGCTCAGCTGTGTCTCGAGCACTGGGTGGTGTGCGGGGTTGTACGCCGGATTTCGCATCACAATCGCGGCCTCTCCATACGCCCCCTGGCCGATAGTCTTCTTTCGAATGTACTTCGCTGTGGATCCCTCTGGCCCGATGACTTCATCCAGCGTGACAATTGGCTCGACTCTGTCCTCCTGCGTGGTGAGAGGAATCGGAGCATCCACCTGCTCAGCACGACCGGTAAGGGTCGGGACGGGCGCGACCGGGGCGGCCGGGGCTACTGGTGCAGGCTGCGGGGCAGGAGCTGCTGCTGGAGCAGCAGGGCGCCGCAGTGACTCCGGATCCTCCGCTGGCTTTGATCCTCCACCACCCATCTCGTCGATCTACTAATAGCAAAAAATAATAGTAATTGAATCTCTGTGGTAACTATTATATATATATATATATATATATATAAAGGACCAAAAAAAATATGCAATGAAATGCAAGACACCAGATGATACTTTCACAAACCGCAAAAAAAAAGAAGACGAAGAAGAACTTAAAAAAAAAAACTCCCATCAAACGGTCAAAGGTCACAACAGTAAGAAAAGAGAAACGAGAATAGAGAGGAGGAAGACAAATTACCCAAAAAAAATAGGGCACGATCAGACCTTGTGTCAGCCTCTGCCGTACTAGGCCCAGTAAAAGAAACCACAACAACATAGAACACTGCGCCATTTTCTTCACCACGAAAGACGCACAGAATGACAAACGAGGAAAAAATAAATAAATAAAACCAACAATAATAAAAAAATAGGTTGCTGAAGTATTTATCGCCAACTATTTCAGCACAACAAGAAAAAGTACGGATCCCTAAAGATACCTTTTTTTTTTCTTCATATTCTACTGAAATATGGTCTTCAATCAAAAAGAAAAATAAGTATAACAACCCCCATCATTTGTACCTCTCAAACACGGGATGAACAATGGGAAGTCTCCTATAGAATGTCTCGTATTATTAATCTTTCTTTGATCTCAAAGCTGCGACTCAGCGAACTTCCAGTTCACCAGGTTCCAGAAGGTGTTGATGAAGGCAGCACGGTCGTTCTTGTAGTCGATGTAGTACGCGTGCTCCCACAGGTCGCAGGTCAGAATAGGCTTCAGGTTGGCCTCGGTCAGGGGGTTGGCGGCATCATGGGTCTGCAGCACCTTCAGCTTGTTCGACGACGTGTCCTTCACAAGCCACACCCACCCGGAGCCGAAGTGGCCGACGGCCGCAGCAGTGAACTCCTCCTTGAACTTCTCGAAGGTGCCAAAGGATTCCTCGATAGCCTTCAGGATCGCACCGCTGGGCTTGCCGCCCTGGTCAGGGGAGAGCGACTTCCAGAAGAAGTCGTGGTTGAAGATCTGCGCGGCAGAGTTGAAGACAGGGCCGCTGGTGGTCTTGATCACCTCCAGAAGACTCTTGCTCTTCAGGTCGGGGTTGCTCTCGGCAGCAGCGTTGAGCTTCGTAGCGTAGCCCTTGTGGTGCTTCTCGTAGTGCACGGAAACCTGGTCCTTGGACAGACCCTTGAGGCCAGGGCGCCTTGATCGAAAGGCAGAGGGGCAACGGAGAAGGACATGAGGAGAAAAGAAGCGGTGGAAAAAACTATCGCAGGACAGAAAGAAAAATATATAGAAATATACCGGAGAAGAAAGCAAAAATGAAAGAAATTCAAACCGTGCAGTAACACCCCGAAAGGCAAGAGCACCCCTTTAATAGTAACGGAAAAGGTAGTTACTGCGCATACGCGGGTGAAACACAAGGGCAGCGACACCATAGTGTTCCTTCGACAAGTATAGCTGACCAAACTAATACTTCAATATGCCTAATATCAAAAAAAAACGAAGGAGTTGGAACTAAAACGTTCTAGGAAGGGTAAAAATATTTGAATGAAACACCCGTATGCGTGGAGGCAAACACCACCTGATAGACACCTTGCCACCTGCAGGAACCGCTCAAGCGTTTCAGAGATCCTCGCTGCGATGTGACCTCTTTCGACGCTTATGAGCAGCGGTTCACAACTGCGACTCAGCGAACTTCCAGTTCACCAGGTTCCAGAAGGTGTTGATGAAGGCAGCACGGTCGTTCTTGTAGTCGATGTAGTACGCGTGCTCCCACAGGTCGCAGGTCAGAATAGGCTTCAGGTTGGCCTCGGTCAGGGGGTTGGCGGCATCATGGGTCTGCAGCACCTTCAGCTTGTTCGACGACGTGTCCTTCACAAGCCACACCCACCCGGAGCCGAAGTGGCCGACGGCCGCAGCAGTGAACTCCTCCTTGAACTTCTCGAAGGTGCCAAAGGATTCCTCGATAGCCTTCAGGATCGCACCGCTGGGCTTGCCGCCCTGGTCAGGGGAGAGCGACTTCCAGAAGAAGTCGTGGTTGAAGATCTGCGCGGCAGAGTTGAAGACAGGGCCGCTGGTGGTCTTGATCACCTCCAGAAGACTCTTGCTCTTCAGGTCGGGGTTGCTCTCGGCAGCAGCGTTGAGCTTCGTAGCGTAGCCCTTGTGGTGCTTCTCGTAGTGCACGGAAACCTGGTCCTTGGACAGACCCTTGGAGGCCAGGGCGCCTTGATCGAAAGGCAGAGGGGCAACGGAGAAGGACATGAGGAGAAAAGAAGCGGTGGAAAAAACTATCGCAGGACAGAAAGAAAAATATATAGAAATATACCGGAGAAGAAAGCAAAAAATGAAAGAAATTCAAACCGTGCAGTAACACCCCGAAAGGCAAGAGCACCCCTTTAATAGTAACGGAAAAGGTAGTTACTGCGCATACGCGGGTGAAACACAAGGGCAGCGACACCATAGTGTTCCTTCGACAAGTATAGCTGACCAAACTAATACTTCAATATGCCTAATATCAAAAAAAAACGAAGGAGTTGGAACTAAAACGTTCTAGGAAGGGTAAAAAATATTTGAATGAAACACCCGTATGCGTGGAGGCAAACACCACCTGATAGACACCTTGCCACCTGCAGGAACCGCTCAAGCGTTTCAGAGATCCTCGCTGCGATGTGACCTCTTTCGACGCTTATGAGCAGCGGTTCACAACTGCGACTCAGCGAACTTCCAGTTCACCAGGTTCCAGAAGGTGTTGATGAAGGCAGCACGGTCGTTCTTGTAGTCGATGTAGTACGCGTGCTCCCACAGGTCGCAGGTCAGAATAGGCTTCAGGTTGGCCTCGGTCAGGGGGTTGGCGGCATCATGGGTCTGCAGCACCTTCAGCTTGTTCGACGACGTGTCCTTCACAAGCCACACCCACCCGGAGCCGAAGTGGCCGACGGCCGCAGCAGTGAACTCCTCCTTGAACTTCTCGAAGGTGCCAAAGGATTCCTCGATAGCCTTCAGGATCGCACCGCTGGGCTTGCCGCCCTGGTCAGGGGAGAGCGACTTCCAGAAGAAGTCGTGGTTGAAGATCTGCGCGGCAGAGTTGAAGACAGGGCCGCTGGTGGTCTTGATCACCTCCAGAAGACTCTTGCTCTTCAGGTCGGGGTTGCTCTCGGCAGCAGCGTTGAGCTTCGTAGCGTAGCCCTTGTGGTGCTTCTCGTAGTGCACGGAAACCTGGTCCTTGGACAGACCCTTGAGGCCAGGGCGCCTTGATCGAAAGGCAGAGGGGCAACGGAGAAGGACATGAGGAGAAAAGAAGCGATGGAAAAAACTATCGCAGGACAGAAAGAAAAATATATAGAAATATACCGGAGAAGAAAGCAAAAAATGAAAGAAATTCAAACCGTGCAGTAACACCCCGAAAGGCAAGAGCACCCCTTTAATAGTAACGGAAAAGGTAGTTACTGCGCATACGCGGGTGAAACACAAGGGCAGCGACACCATAGTGTCCCTTCGACAAGTATAGCTGACCAAACTAATACTTCAATATGCCTAATATCAAAAAAAAACGAAGGAGTTGGAACTAAAACGTTCTAGGAAGGGTAAAAATATTTGAATGAAACACCCGTATGCGTGGAGGCAAACACCACCTGATAGACACCTTGCCACCTGCAGGAACCGCTCAAGCGTTTCAGAGATCCTCGCTGCGATGTGACCTCTTTCGACGCTTATGAGCAGCGGTTCACAACTGCGACTCAGCGAACTTCCAGTTCACCAGGTTCCAGAAGGTGTTGATGAAGGCAGCACGGTCGTTCTTGTAGTCGATGTAGTACGCGTGCTCCCACAGGTCGCAGGTCAGAATAGGCTTCAGGTTGGCCTCGGTCAGGGGGTTGGCGGCATCATGGGTCTGCAGCACCTTCAGCTTGTTCGACGACGTGTCCTTCACAAGCCACACCCACCCGGAGCCGAAGTGGCCGACGGCCGCAGCAGTGAACTCCTCCTTGAACTTCTCGAAGGTGCCAAAGGATTCCTCGATAGCCTTCAGGATCGCACCGCTGGGCTTGCCGCCCTGGTCAGGGGAGAGCGACTTCCAGAAGAAGTCGTGGTTGAAGATCTGCGCGGCAGAGTTGAAGACAGGGCCGCTGGTGGTCTTGATCACCTCCAGAAGACTCTTGCTCTTCAGGTCGGGGTTGCTCTCGGCAGCAGCGTTGAGCTTCGTAGCGTAGCCCTTGTGGTGCTTCTCGTAGTGCACGGAAACCTGGTCCTTGGACAGACCCTTGGAGGCCAGGGCGCCTTGATCGAAAGGCAGAGGGGCAACGGAGAAGGACATGAGGAGAAAATGGAAAGAGCTGGGTGAGAGAAATATAGTCGACGAGAGAGATCAGCATTATAAGAAGAAGCCAAAAAAAGAAGAGAGAGAGAGAAACCGAAGACGAAGTGAAACAATTATATCGCTAGTCAACAGCAGCACATGCGCGCAAGCAGGACACATTTCGGGCCAGCAACGCTTGTATCACAGGCGCTTCTTCTAAGCGGCTGCTTTGCATAAAGTAACCTGTTGAGCCGCTGAGAAGCCGTAATGTATAGTTAAACGACATCATTCCTGCGTACACTACATGTCCGCATTATATGTACTTTCTCTGTGCAAGAAAAAAAAACGAAAAGGATATTAGTAAGAATGAGTCCACAACGGGACGGAAAAACCTTCAGTCAGGAGCGAAGTGAACCTACAGAGCGCTTCGCGTTGCACCCAACTGCGACTCAGCGAACTTCCAGTTCACCAGGTTCCAGAAGGTGTTGATGAAGGCAGCACGGTCGTTCTTGTAGTCGATGTAGTACGCGTGCTCCCACAGGTCGCAGGTCAGAATAGGCTTCAGGTTGGCCTCGGTCAGGGGGTTGGCGGCATCATGGGTCTGCAGCACCTTCAGCTTGTTCGACGACGTGTCCTTCACAAGCCACACCCACCCGGAGCCGAAGTGGCCGACGGCCGCAGCAGTGAACTCCTCCTTGAACTTCTCGAAGGTGCCAAAGGATTCCTCGATAGCCTTCAGGATCGCACCGCTGGGCTTGCCGCCCTGGTCAGGGGAGAGCGACTTCCAGAAGAAGTCGTGGTTGAAGATCTGCGCGGCAGAGTTGAAGACAGGGCCGCTGGTGGTCTTGATCACCTCCAGAAGACTCTTGCTCTTCAGGTCGGGGTTGCTCTCAGCAGCAGCGTTGAGCTTCGTAGCGTAGCCCTTGTGGTGCTTCTCGTAGTGCACGGAAACCTGGTCCTTGGACAGACCCTTGGAGGCCAGGGCGCCTTGATCGAAAGGCAGAGGGGCAACGGAGAAGGACATGTTATAGATTAGATGAGGTCTCTCTTGCAGAAGTTAAACATGATGAGAAAAGAGAAGCAAGTAAAGAAATAAATATCACCAGCGCAAAGCAACTGTTGCTAACATAGCACCATACCCAGATCATTATGACCCTCTCCATAATGCAGGGCCCGAATACAGAAGCTGCGAATGAATGTATTGTCACAGTATTGTCTGTGAATGTATACACGAGGAACTGCCAGTCCTTACTTGTTGTTGACTGGCTGTATGAAACGCGTCAGTAACAGTAAAAAAAAAAAATAAAAAATCAAAACAATTGGCAGTGTTAATATGGATAAATAACGCTTCGCGCGGCACTGCGGGGCAGAAAAAAAAATGATAATGAAGAGGTACTTACCGGCATTCAACGTGATCTTTTATGAAGATTGGTACAGCAGCGATCAAAGCACAGGACCTTTTCAAGCGGCGGTTCTCGATCCATTGATATTGTCTGAGGCGCTTCGGGTGGCGGTTTATATCGCAGGAGGGGGGGGGGGGGGGGGGGGACAACCCTCACCATCATCTCTGTCGAACCGCCCTTAGAGGCGAACAGGATGCCAGATCAGCATAAGCACGCACCGATTCATCCTGGGTCCTGCGCCGATATGGACGTGAGTTTTATTGTTCACTTCGCTGTGACCTGCTGTCGGTTTGCTTTCTTTAGCAGCAGCGGCGGCCAGATGGTTAGTTAGGAGGGGGCGCTCACACTTAAAGGAAGGAGAAGGAGGAGGAGGAGGACCTCCCCCTCTCTCCTCTTTTTTCCGCTATATTTTCTATTGTGATTCTCAAGGCGGGAGGAGCAGTCCCTCTCTATGCCTGGAGAGAGAGACGGAGCCCTCGACTAGATGCCAGCACTGGCCGAGGCAGCGGACGGGGCGGCGGCCGCAGGCGACTTGGAGGGACCACCGGGAATTTTTCCGTCGGGTTTGAGCGCCTCCATCACCTGGGAGAAGAAGTCTTCCTCCTTGGGGTTCTTCTTGTACGCGGCTCCAGCAGACACCGCGTGTTCAAAGAGCTGAACCACGTTCGTACCATCTGCCGCGGATACGTAATGCAAAGGAAAGTCGTGCTTCTCCGCGAAGGCGAAAGCCCTGGTGGTCACAGAGGGATCCGTATCGATCTTGTTGCAAGCCACGACACACGGGATGTACTCGCGGTAGTGACGTAGCTCACCGAGCCACTTCTCTAGGTTCTTGTACGTCGCCTTTCGAGTGACATCGAACACCAGAATACAAGCGTGAGCTTCGTGGTAGTACGCCGGGTGCATGGAGGCGAAGCGCTCCTGGCCAGCCGTATCCCAAATATCGCAGTCGACTACCTCCCCTTGCTCCGTCTCAAAGTCGTACTGATAGAGCGTCAAAGCGTAGGTAGACATCTGCACGGGAATGTAGCGCTGCATGAGAAAACGCTCTACAAGTTTGGACTTGCCCACTGCGCTATCCCCCAGTAAAATAATCTTTACAGGTTTTCGGTCGTCTGCCGGACGCTCCGTGAAGACCTGCTTCGCCTTCAGAATCGGAAACGGCGCTGCCATCACCCCCAAACGAACAAAACACGGTATAAAGCGAACTTTTCTCGGTGGAAAAAATCCCCGACAAGCTGTGTTGCAGAAGTATGGGCTCTGAAAGAATGAAAGTCATCCAATTAATTCAACCGAAGAAAGAGTAGAGGAGAGACAGTACGGGAAAGGGGCAACAGCGCGAGAAAACTTCTCTTCCTTCAAGGAACACGCCTGCTGCTGACTCCGGTGTGAAATGGAGTGCAGCGATAACAATCGGCCCTATAAAGTTCACTCCTAGTTTGCTTGTTTGCTTTCTAGTTCTTTTTTACAAGACTTTTCCTGTGTCGTTTATCGCATTCATTTCGTTTATGTGAGATGTGTGTGACTTGTGATCGTGGAAGAAGAAAGAGACAAGACTGCTGCTCCGTGGAGGGGGAGGGGAAGGAAGAGAAAGCACACCCGCTCAGCGGCAGTCCGCCTTACAGGCCCTTCATGTCAAACTTCATGGGTGGGGCAACTTTTGGCATTGGTGCGTTCTTCTCGTTGACGTTTCGCCGGAAGTTCTGGAAGCTCTTGACCTTCTCTGTGTCTTGAATGCCCTGCTCCTGCTCTGGGCGGTCCTCCACTCTGGAGGTGGGGAGGTCCTTCTCGACCACAGCCGCCTCTGTAGCGATCATCAGCCCAGCCACAGAGCACGAGTTCACCACGGCGGATTTGACTACCTTCATTGGATCGATGATACCGGCTTCGAACATGTTCACGTACTTCCCCGACTGGGCATTGTACCCAAAGGTGGGGTCCTTCTTCGCTAATATTTTTCCCGCCACCACGCTCCCCTCCACGCCTGCGTTGTTGGCGATGTACCGCGCGGGCAAGCAGATGGCACGACGCACAATATTGATGCCTGTGCGGATGTCGGCTGGAAGCGATCGGTCCTTGGAGACCGATTCCAGGCGCAGCGACGCCATCAGCAACGCCGTCCCGCCGCCCGCCAGAATACCTTCGGCGACAGCGGCCCTTGTTGCGTTCAGGGCATCGACAATGCGGTCCTTCTTCTCACTGATCTCCACCTCCGACGCACCGCCGACCTTGATGACGGCGACACCACCAGACAGCTTCGCCAGGCGCTCCACCAGCCGCTCGCGGTTGTATTCGTGGTCCTCGGTAGCGATCATGTCCTTGATCATCTGTACCCTCTCCTCAATGGCGATCGCGCTGCCGCCGCCCTCCATCAGAATGCACTCGTCGCGTGATACGGCCACCTTGCCGCACGTCCCCAGCAGACGGTCGGAGAAGTCATTCTCGTCCAGCGAGAGACCAACGTCCTCCGAGATCATCTGAGCGCCGGTGAAGACGGCAATATCCTGCAGCTGGTTGATGCGAAGGTCTCCAAACCCAGGGGCCTGCACGATGCAGCCGTTAATCCTCCCCTGCATCTTGTTGTACAAGAAGGTGTGCATCGCCTCGCCCTCGACTTCCTCGGCAATGACGAGCAACGGGCGGTTCTGCTTGATGGCATAGTTCAGAGCGGGGAGAATGTGGGAGATGGTGCTCAGCTTACGGTTCGCGACGAACACGAGACTGTTCTCCAATTCACACTTCTGTGCCTTGGTGTTGGTCACGAAGTACGGGGACGTGAAGCCGCGGTCAAAGGACATGCCCTCCACGATCTCCAGCTCTGTGTGCAGCGTGCGGCCCTCTTGAGTCGTGATGACGCCGTCGCGGCCCACCTGCTGCATGGCGTCTCCAATGAGGTTCCCAATCTCCATGTCCATGTTGGACGAGATCATGGCCACCTGCGTGATTTCAGACTTGGAGGTCACAGGCTTTGCCTGCTCGGCGAGAGAGATGAGCACCTCGCGGCAGGCCAGCTCTATCCCGCGCTTAAGATCCATCGGATTGGTTCCGGTGGAGGCGCTGCGATATCCTTCTCGGAAAATAGCGCCGGACAGCACTGTGGCGGTCGTCGTACCATCTCCGGCATTGTCGTTGGTGAGCCCGGCCACCTGGCGCACCAGGCTGGCGCCGAGATTCTCGAAGCTATTCTCAAACTCAATGTGCTTCGCCACGGTAACGCCATCCTTGGTGATTTTAGGCCCTGCATACGGCATCTCCAGCACGACGTTGCGGCCTTTGGGCCCGAGGGTAACACCGACAGCGCGGACCAAGTTCTCCACCCCGGTGAGCAAGGAGTTCCTGGCGGCCATGCCGTACCGAATATCTTTTGGGGTGCTGCCATACTTGATAGCGTGAAGGGCGGTGCGACGAAACATGCTGAAAAGCCAAGCTAGAAAAACTCTGAACTCGCTTGCTGGACACTAGAGCAGCAGGAGCAGCAGCAGCAGCAGGTTAAGAAAGGGTCTCCTCCGACGAGAGCGGGAGTTCAGAGGTACAACGGGGCACCTGCTATGTCTGTAGGGCAAAGAAGGTAAAGGGTTCCCAGTACAAAAAAAAAAAAGAGATGAACAGACGGTGAGACAACGGGAAGGCACACAGGAAGAAGTTCTGGAAGTAGTAGTACGCAGTCCACCTACCTACCTACCTATCTTTCCCTCTAAACAAGTCCACATTCGACCGCTGAAGGATTATTCTTCTTCCAGTCCTATCCGTTGAACAAGAACGCATTACAACGACATTCAAATCTGCTGTTGCTTGAAGCGACAGCATCACAGGACAGCAACAAAAAACGTATACAAGCTTTTTCCAGAGCAGAATGGCCTATCGAAGCACTGTGTGAGTCTCTTCCCCACCTCAGCTGTAGAAGAAATCCAAGCTGTCCCTCAAATACGTGGAGCGCCCACGAGGTAGCGCGATTTCCTCCCCAGCAGGCACGGGAAGCTTGATTCGAAAGCTCGACGACGGGCCGCTCAGCTCCACCTTCAGTGCTGTCTTTGATAGCCAGGACGACAGGGAGAGATCCGCCGAGGATGCCGCAGAGGCGTTAAGCAAGAAGTCTAGTGCCAACGCTGACGCAGGTGGAGATGTCTCACCCCACTCGCTGGGTTCTTTGAGGCGAACTCCAATAGCAATACAGGAAAGCGTTGCGTGAGGCGTCGCCGTGACACTCCAGCCATTGAGGGTCACTGGCGGCGCGCCACGAGATGCCTTCGAATCCCTCATCGGAGCGGTCTTCTTGTTGGTGCCGCCGGCTCCAATGAGGGAGGAGGGAGGTGCGTTTGCTGGCAGCAGCGCAAGAGCGGAAAGGGTTGACGGGGAGGAGTCCGCGATGGTGTCCTGGTCCACCGGCATCTCTGCGGGCTCCGCTGCCAGCACTGGATACTCCGAGTGAAACCCGCCACCACACAACTGATAGCCGGGCCCTTGATGTGGCAGGGAGCAGCCGACGGTGACGCACCCTGTCGCTGGGCAGAAAGACCGTGCGGCGGTCCGGTGAGAAGGTCGGTGCGCCACGTCCAGCGACTGCAGCACCAAAGAGCGTTTCTCCAGCTGAACCAGCGACTCAATGGAGGCGGCATCCATCAGCTGCGCTGCGGCGATGTGCACATCGTACTGGTGTTGGGGGTCCCGGAGGATAACGAGCCGCACGGTAACGTCAACCGCAGCGCCCGGGTGGACCGGCGTGTGCACGACAACCCAACTGTGCGTCGCTGGATCGTACAGCGAGGTCTGCACACCCGTGAGCCCCGCAGCGCTCACCTGAGCGTGCAGGGGAGCTTGATCTGGCTCAAGGCGGATGCAAATTTGGCGGGATGTCGATTTTTTAGTGACAATTTCGAGCGAGGCGCTGGTCGAACATCCGGTAGTTGTGACTTGCATGGGTAAGGCGAGAGAATCCGCGGGGAAAGTGGCGAGACCAATAAACAAAGTGCCTAACAGGTACAAGTATAGATATATCTATAGCGCTAAACAGCATCGAGAAAGGCAAAGCAAAAGTTAAAAATAATAATAATAATAATAATAATAATAATAATAAAAAAACACAAGGAGAAAATTTGAAGAAGAAAAGAAGCAGCGAAGACGAAGAGAGAGCACATTGGCCGGTCAAAAAAAAAAATCGCCTTTTTTTTGTTGTTGTTGTTTGATACTTTTTTTTTTCTTCCCCAAATGTAGACGTCAGAAAAGCGAATCCAGGACAGGAGGAGAGCCTGATAAAAAATCGCCGAGCCTCGAGAGCCTGGCTGCCCCTGTGTCATTGTGCTAAAAGAACGAAACACACGCACAGGCTCATGGAGAGGAACACATAAAGCTAGTTGCTGCACTAGAGTTTTCACATCTGCTAAGGGAATAGGGAAGAAGGATAGAACCCAATGCTGGATGGGAATATCTATCCATCCATCAATGATGATGACCGTGGCTGTGGCTGTGGCTTCCGCACTCGTGCATCTCCCCCACATTAATATCACCGTATGTGCCTAGTGGAAGAGGATCGTTGAAGGGCCGACTATCGCATGTCTCAATGGCACTGTTGCAGAGCTCGTTGTGTTGCTCCCCTGGAAGAACGGAGCATTCGACGAAGGCCTGAGTGCAAAGACTCTCCTCCAGCATGCAGCGGCACTGCGCTGCGATCGTCCCTGCGTTGGTTTCGCTGCGCACAAGAAGTTGTACAAACATGATCGTGTGTGTGCCGTGAACCCGCCACCAGGCGTGCCGCACTACCAACTCCACACCGGGGAGCACCGCGACCTGGCCGAGCACCTCCTGTACTCGGTTCCTGCTGGAGCTGCTCTCCACATCGATGCCCTTGTTGAGCAGTAGCCCCGACATCTGCCGCCCCGCATGTATGCACTGCCACAGGTACCACACGACGGCGAGCACCGTGATGAGGTCCGTTGCCCAGTGGCCCGAGGTGCATGCCGCCACCAGGCGCGACACCAGCACCACCAGGGGGAAGGCAAAAAGTCGTGTGAGCTGGCGGGTCTGCACCGAAGCGCCGCGGCTCCCTCCTACTCCGTTGCGGTCGACCTGAACGCTCCCAGCGATGGCATCCGAGCAGCTCACCACATCACGAAAATAGAAAAGAGCGGCGGTATAGCACAGCTGCAGCACAGGGACCCACACCTCAAAGGCGCCCGAGTGCACGTGCGTTTTATCCACCTGATCGAGAAGCAGCTCGTCCACGTCTCCTGGTGAGAACGCATGGTGCGCCTCGCTGCTGACGCGGGTAAACCTGTGGTGGCCCTGCTCCCCAATCTGCGTCACACACCCCGAGGCGAAAAAAATGATGGCTCCGAATCGTATCAAGGTAGGGAGACGATGAAGCCCAAAGGAGAAGGGGTACTCCCGCCGCAGCGCGTCGCGGCGGAGGAAGACGGGCCACTTCTCCGCCGCCAGCGAGGCGATGTGGTGGAGCAGCAGCAGCTGCTGCAGCCCCAGCAGTCCATCCCCGTGGGCCGTCGCCGAGGCAATGAGGGTGATGATGTGAAGAAGAGCGAAGACAACGAGCGGGTGGCTGTGGGACCCGATTTTTTTGAGCTTCTGAAACCACGCAGGGCAGACTCGGCGGCCTCCACCCATCCAGCTACTAAATAATAATATCTACTTCTTTTTTCCTCTTACGTTTCTGTGCTGCTAGTTCCTGTCGCTGCTGCGCGTCCTGAGGCGGAAGCACCAATTGTCCTGTGACGCCTTCTCGGGTGCTCGGGTGCTCGGGTGCTCGAGGATCGCCAACCCCGGGTATTTCATAAATGTTGAAGCAGATAGAAGAAACGGGAGATTGAGAAGGAGTAGCAGCAGCATACAGCAGGGGGGAAGGTGCCACCTTCCACAGCGAGGCCCTCTCTTCTGCTTTACAAGTGCTCGTAGTGAATTTTTTTCTCCCTCTCCACCAGAACGAGAGTTAACGCGAGAGAGACCGGACCCTCTCTCAAACAAGTGGGAAAGAGCAGCACGCCAGCGACGGAGCCTTCACTCCGAGCCCGCAATGTATTGCTCCAAAAACGTGGCAGGGGACCTACGCGCTACTCACGGCCACGCTTGGGTGAGGCAGAGAGGGTAGTCATTTGAGGCAGTAGATGGGCAAAGCCGGCGGCCTCGAGACCTTCCGCTATGTCGACTGGCAGCAGTGTTGTGCGGCCCTTCTTCTTCACGGACGGCGCATCGCGCTCCGCCGCTGCCATGCAGCCCAGGTACAGCACGGTGATGGCCGCGGCCTTCTGCAGCGCCACCTTCGCCTCGCGGGAGAGCAGCATACCATCAGGCAGCGCGGCCTTTACGATGCGATCGACTTGGGCTGGAGCGAGGGTGCGAGTCGGTGGCGCGCCATCCGCGTGTCGAGTGCCGCCACTCTCTGTAGTGGGGCTGTCGGCCACCACCATCGCTGAGCCCTGTTGTTCCATCCCAGCACACGGTCCTATGTGAAGGGAACGCCGCACAGACGAGACGAGACGAGATTGCTACGGCCTGTGTGCTAGATACAAATAAAGGAAATCATAACGAACACAATAAAAACAAGGTCCAAGAACAAGAAAAAGAGGCGTGTGGGAGGCATGGGCATGTGGCACAAACAAACAAGAAACAAGACCAGGAGCGGAGCGGAGCTTTGCCGCGGCCGACATTCCACCTCGTAGAGAAGGAGAGAGAGACAGTCGATATCTCTTGTCGCTTCATGTGTTGTAAGTTGTTCTACTCTTTGTTTGTTTTGTATTTTGATTAGTTGAAGGAGTAATGGTTTTGTGAGGGGTGACAGCGGAATCACACGAATCGCTGTCCTGCGTCTCTCTCAAACTCAAAAAAAAAAAGGTTTCTGTACTGTACACGTGGTGCTGGCACAGGCGTACCTCCTCGTCGGAGAAGGTAGACCTCTCTTCCGTCTCCCGGACGAACGCAGGCGCTTCTTCTTTGCAGCCGACATAGTGATGTAGCTTCATGCGTTCTCCTTGTATCCTACAAACTTCCGTATCAACGTTGTGTGTTACGCCCGTCAACGAGAAGGTAAAGGACGTGAGAGTCGTGAAAGAACGGGACCGCCTCTTGTCCCCTTAACTACTTACGACCTCCTAAGCTGTTCCTGTACTACCCTTATCGGAAATGGTATCGAGGTGGATGTCCGCCTGAGAAATAAATAAAACGGTTCACTTGATCATCATCAGAGAGAGACTCCAGCGCAAAAAATAATAATCATAATAATCATCATAACGAGTCGAGCGACCAATAAAAACAACAAACCAGAAAGGAAAAGAAAAAAGAGAGAGAGAACCGAAGAGAGGGGGCGGCACAAAGGAAACGCTCCCGTCTCTTCCGCTCCGGTGGGCGGTTAGAACTCTGAAAAAACAAAGAAATAATCGTGAAAAAAGTATATAGACTTAGACTTCAAGAGACTCATATGGAACGCAAGAGAAATCCCGCGGTCAACCTCTCTACAGAATACAGAGGATGGCCTTATCTGCCAGATATAAGAAGGCCAGCAAGCTGATAGGCAACCACAAGGGCAGCAACTTACTCTCAATGAGCGAACTCCCTCCCTCTTTGCTGCACGTGTCTCGGTACCATCTTCCCACATGGGTTTTTGTTAGTCCTACACGCTCTTCATGGGTGGTCGACTACAGTTTCGCAGCTCCTCGAGCGCCAGTAGCTCGTCCTTCGAGAGCTCCCCGACCTTGTACTCGGCCCACTTCTCTTTTCCCTTGCGGCTGTGGTACCCATAATCTCTCTCGCAGTCTGTTTCCCCACGGCAGCGCCGTAGGAGGCAGCTGTCCCCGCCGGGGTGCTCCCCGAGGATCGGCTCAATGTCGTACACGCTGTTTCCGCAGACGATCCAATACGGCTGCTGCCGTACATCTTCGGCTGTCACCGCCGGCCACTTCTTCTGAAATCCAGACAGCACGAGCAAACTTTTCAGCATCTCCGCATGCGTGGAGGTGGACGGATTCAATTGGATCTCGTGTGTTGAAACTAGCTAGCGAACTATATGTGTTTACCGCAAGGCAGGCCAATACAACAATATACGTGAAGCAAACAAACAGAAGAAGAACAAAATTAATATTCCCACTCGTGATCTGAATCCTTTTCTTCTTCTGGTTGATATTTAATTTTTATTATTTTTTTTCGTAAAATGGAAAGTACTTAGAGACTGTTGAATGTTTTATGGTACTCTTCAAGCCCACGTTACGTGCCTGCACAACAACAGGGGGGTACAAGTGCCGGCGGCCTTCCTCTGGGTGATCCTGAGGGCACACGAACGAGAAAAAAGAACGAATAGAAAAGGAACAAGAACAAGAAAAAATAAACTTTTTTAAAAAAGAAGTACGACAGGTAGAGAGAGCTGAAAATGAAGTGGAGCCAAAAGACACCAAATGAGCCATGTGAGCCATGAGTGAGCCATGGAAGGGAAATGCGCCACACCATCGGTATGGAACGAACAGAAAACTTTTGTTTGATTATCATGTACTAGGGAAATAGTCCTACACTAATAATAATAATAATCATCATCATCATCATCATAACAACAGCGGTCCTGGTCCACCCATCGAACCGGACCGTTCATCACCCGCTGTCACACCGGGAGTCGCCGACGACAGCACATCTCAAAAACACGGATAGATATTTCTCCACAGCAGAATTTGATTATGATACAAGCGATTCGCTTCGAAATAGAAACTAAACGAAACGAAACAACCCTAACTTATAATAAACAAGAAGACTCAAGGAAAACCACAAGAAGGAATTGCTATGAGTACGAATATGGAATATGATACTAAGTACGTGTACACCTGCATAAATTTATGTATATTCAATAACGCTCAGACACAAATTCTATCCTAAAACGACATAACGAATAATAAAAATAAAATAAAAATAAATTAATAAAGGCTGGAAAGTGACCTCGCAGAATCAACCGCAAAAAGAAATTTGAATATGGGGATGAAATAGCGATCTGGGAGATGAGGGAGTGGGAGAAGTGCTAAAAGAGAGAGATGAAACAAATATCTGCGCTGTCTACCGCGACGTCACTCCCCCGTGGTTCACGTCACGCTTCTGGGACTCCTTCTTTGAGTCTCGGCCAAGTGGAATAGCCAACTGTAAAAGCGTGGGAGTGGGAGAAGAGAGCGCAGGGTGTAACAATGCCACTTCTTCTCCTCCACTCAAAGGCCCCACCAGAATGCTGAATGTTCTCATCTCACCCTCAACGTATGTTAGACTGTTGTTCTTCCAAAAACTTTATTAAGAAGAGGGGAACAACACGCGAACACGGGAAAAAACAATACAAATAGAACTATACGACGTCCTAAAGCACCTCTACCTGCTCCAAATGAAGAAGAAAAGATCATCTGCCCTCACTCGGCGGGGGGCGACTCGGCAGATTGGTGGCGGGACGAAAAAGTACTCGCTTTCGACCGTCCGCAAAGAAACTTGTGAGGTTGTTTATTTATTTATTTATTTTTGTGTGTGTGTGCTTTGAGTGTGTGTGTGTGGAGGGGGATTGACTCTCATCATATACCGAAGAAACAATATAAAATAATAACTTCAAAATAATTTATAACAACAACAATAAAGAAGCAAAATTGCTGAATCATATCATATTTCGGGAGGTTTGAATAGTGGAAACAAAATAAAATCATAACAAATAACAATCGATGTCAATGAAGATGTGTCGGAGAGGATATAATGAAGAACGCCAATGGGTGTAAACAAATAAATATTTCGCGTGATATATGTAGTGGTGTATGTATAGATATACAAATATAGGGATGAGGGTACACATATTCATATCATATTCATACATATATGAAACTTGTGAGGCAGTTCCAATGCGACGAGGACGAGAGTTAAGTGGATCTTATTCAGGTTGCACGGGGGATGGCTGGGGATTCCTTTATACTTTACGGCGTGATGACCTACTACACTGTTGAACTTCACTCTTAGCTTCGTCATGATGAAGTATACAAAAGAACTTCGCAGTCTTAATTAACAGAATTCTACAAGGGGTGGGTTATTGTGGTTGATGTGTTTTTTCAACTCGTTTTTTTTTTTGCTTTTCTTTTCCCCCACCTCTATTCTTCTCTTTCTTTTCTCTGAACGTGTATGGAAATAGCTTTTTTTTTTCATGTCATGATGGAATATCGAAGTCTCTCACGGAAGTCTTCACGGACATTTCATTGAAGGATAGATCATGGCAGACCTTCGCGATGCGGTCGGCGCTGATGGCCATGGAGTAATCAACGAAGTTGTCCAGCAGCTGGTAGGCGCTGAAGAAATGGCGCACATCCACGGCGCAGTACTGCACAAGGAGCGGGTCCAGAGGCCGGTTCTCCCAGGCATCGAAGGACCCGCCCTTGGCCGGGTTAAAGTAGTCGCGCCCTCGTTCTTTTATTTCCTTCTCGCTCTCCTCCAGCAGCTTCAGTCGCGTGAGCACCGTCTTCATACTAGGCAGATGCCTCGCGGAGCTGCACAACGCGCAGCACGAGGCCACCTGAAGATCGCAAACGTTTGCGAGGCGCACGTGATATGGATAGTAAAGTGCCTCGCAGTCCCCTCGGCAGTCGAACATGAGCTTCAGAATCTTATGGCTTTCCAGCACAGTGCGGAGGAGGGAGCGCGGCGATTCCAGCACGGCGGCGCCGAGCTCGACCATGTCGATCAAGTAAATGCAGTCCGTCGTTGCTAGCGTAATGATGCAGAGCGTTCCGTTTCTACCCAGGTCGCGGCCCTCTAAGTCGAGAGCGATGGTGGTGGTGCTATCCACCTTGTTGCACTCATACAGAAGCATGGAGCAGAGACTGTCCAACTCGGCGCTGCAGGTGATGATCCGTACCTCCTCCGGGGCGAAGAGGACGCAGCTGCCATCCCCGGTATGCAGGTTGTAGAGCAGCTCCTGGCCCTCCTCTGCTGTCCCCGTGGGGGAGCAGGTGTACATGGAGGAGCTGATGCTTGCCTGGTACAGCGGATTGCCGCCCTCGTAGGCGTACCCCGCCATCCCGGCGTCAGCGTACGCCCCTGCCCCTGCCCCGGCATAGACATCGGACCCGAGGCACTGCGAGAGAGGCACGGGGCTGCCGTCCCCGCCAGCGCCGGCGGTGTCGTAGAACCCAGCGCCGTGCAGCTGGCCCTCGCTGTCGTTGGCGAAGGAATCGAGAGGCAGGCCGCGGGCGTCACCAGCAGAGGCGTAGTAGTGCATGGACTCGGCAGTGCGGCCCACCTCGTAGCCGCCGTTGTGAAGGGGCTGCTGCAGGCGGGACCCGTGGGGGACCACCACGCGGCCAGCGATGGGTGACTGGTGCGCCATGGCACGGCTGGGCGTGAACTCCTCTGAGCCGCCGCTGGCGCCGGAGAGGCTCGCGTTGAGCGTGCTGGTCGTCGAGAGGCGGGCGCGCATCATAGGTGGCTGGCCCACGCCCTTGGCACCGCGGTGCGGCGGAAAAAGCGGCGGTTGTAAATAGACAGGTGAATTTTGTGCGGTCGACCCTTGGGACGGCGACCGCACGCTGTGTGGAGCGAGCGTGAAGCGGAACGCGTCGGCGGCAGCGTCGACGTAGCTATGGGGGTGCAGGTTGGCGGAGGTGCCGTGGCGCACCTTGCCCGGGCTGTGCCCCAGCCCTGGCGCCGGTGTGGGAGACGTCTGGCGCTGCTGGGGACTGTGGGATACTACGGGGTGTGAGATGGAAGCGGAGTGTATGGCCAAGTTGGCCGGCTCGGCGCCGTCCTCCTTGTCGCTAAACCCAATAGGCATCGGCGGTCGCCGGCTGCCCGGCGTTGCCGCAGTGTAGGAGACTATGCTATGCGGGACCTCCCGTACCTCCACTTCATTCTCGTTCTCGTTCTCTTCGGGGCCGCTGGAGTCGCAGGGGGATCTCGTGTCGGAGGTCAGCGGGTGGGCCGTCGCGGCGGTGTTCGCCTCCGTGTCGCTCATCCAACTGAACCGGTCGTCGTGGCCGCTCTTCACCGACGGGTGCACCGCGCCGGAGGAAGGCGAAACGAAGCGCCGCGGTGACGTCATATAGTTTGGGTCTCAGCGCAGCGGCGCCTCCTGAGATCCTGCGGGTGAATGGGCTTTCCCTCTGCAGCACCAAAGTCGGTTCAGTAAATTAGATTCTGAAGAGAATCTAATCTATTGAATTTAGGTAGTATAAATAACAGTAATAGGAATAACAAAATAAAAACAAATAAAAACAAATAATAATAATTATAATTATAATAATAAAGTATGGAAATGTGTTCGCAACTCAGGAAGTACACAGAAAAACTACGAAACAACTCCTCACTGGTCGCTTAAGGTCCGGCGCGCAACAGCGATGGGCGCAGCGCAGCAGCGATGGTGTCGAGAGAGAAAGGGTGGACTTCTTCTCCTTTCATTACGCCGAGCGTCAAACACCCGTGTCGAAGAAGAACAAAGAGAGAGAGGGAGAACACCAACAACAAAAGAGAAAGAAAGATAAGATGGACAGCTCCAATCAAGGCAATGAGTGCAAACGCTGCCGACAAGGACTTCACACCGATCGAGTCGCGCGGGTGCAGCACAACACGAAGATGAAAGAGAGTTCGTATTTGAATTAGTAGTTGTTGAGCATACGAGGAAAGAAGCCTGGTGCTGCTATTACACGAATCTGTGGCGAGCTGGGTGTTCCCTTCCGCCTCGGAGATTCGGGTCGATTTTTTCCTAATCACTTCTCTTCCACCAACTGCAGGGTGAAGATATGCTTTCCTTTGATCGCCTGAGCCACTTCCGCTGCGGTTGAGACGGCATGGCCGTCCACCTGCGCCACCCGCCACCCGATCAGTTGATCCGGTCGCAGACCTGCGGCGGTCGCGGCGGCAGCGAAGGGCTGCGGCGGGGCCGGGGCCTCCACCCCGTCGAGGGTGCCCACCTGCAGCAGGGCGGCGTCCGCCCCGCGGAGGGTGAATCCCAGCGGCTGCGTCGTCGCATGGCGCCGCACCGCCACCACCACCACAGGGGACGTACTCGAAACTGGGGTTGGAATTGTTGAGGTCGGGGCCGGGGCTCCCGGATCCCTCGCGGCGGCCCGCTCTACGGCTACATTTCGCACGAGGTGGTGCTCCAAAGCGGTGCGGACGGTTGACTCCAGGCGGCGGACGGCTCGGAGGGCGCCCCAGCTGAGATCTCGGGTGCCCTCGACTTGGGCCGGGATGCTGGCAAGTGTCATGTCCTCTACGAGGTCCTGCACCGTCTCCAGCGACCACAGCCGCCGGGTGTGTTTCTCCAGCTCCGCCGCTGGCTCCAGCCGCTGCAGTCGCTGCAGCTCCTGCATCAGGGCCTCGCGATCGGGGTGAGTCGCCCCAGGGGCGCCAGGCTCAAGACTGTCCGCCACGTGCTGTCGCCAGCGGCGCAGCACATTGCTGAGTACAAAAAGCCGCGAGACGAAGTAGCCGTGGAGCAGAGAGAAATCCGATTGCTGCTGCCCCACCACCGCCGTAACGCGCAGCAGAGTGGAGTGCGGTTGTGGGCTGGGGCTCCGGCCCTCCTCGCCTCCCGCTCCGGCTCCGGCTCCCTCTCCAGCCTCGCTGGGCTTCGCCGACGCCGGCTTCCTGCTGGTACCTCGTGGCGTCAGTTTGGACGCGAAGAGTGCGGTGGGGCAGCGCGCCACGGCGCAGAGCAGCTCCTGCACCTGCCACAGCGGCATCCACAGCAGCGACGGGTGCCGCACGTGGGAGTGCACGACGCTGAGAACCGACTGGGCGTGGCGGCGGCGCAGCGCGGGATCCGTCGTGTAGACGTGCCCCTTCGTCTCACCGGTGAAGAAGAAGAGCGCGTTGGTGGAGCGCAGGTGCCACAGCTGCTTCGCCGTGGAGTGTTCCAGGACGAGAAAGACCTCCTGCAGATACTGCTCCACCGCTGAGGGGGTGGCGCCGCCCACCGCCAACACGTCCGGCCAGCGTGCTGCAGCGGTGGTGAGAAAGAAACACACCTCCATTGCCTGTGTGAGGCTCGTCCCGCAGGCAGAGAAGTAGCTGCGGCACTGTCGCCACTCGTGCTCCTTCTGCTGGCCCAGCGCCGGAGAAATGGTGCGCAGGTGAAGGAACACGGCCAGCCAGTCACGGCACACCGCCTGGAAAGCGGCCTCCGCTAGTGAGCGCCGCTCCGGTGTCCCACCCGTCAGCACGCGAGCCTCCTGAGAGTGGAAAATGTAGTGTCGTCGTAGCAAGCTGTTGAAGTTGTTCTGAAACTTGAAGAGGTACTGATCCCTGACCAGCGGCAGAGGTAAAGCCCCCCCTTCTGGTGCCGCGCTGGTCGAGGGGCAAACGAACACGTGGGACACCAATCGACAAACTTCGGCCCGCAGCAGCAGGCACTCCAGAAGCACCTCCTGCAGCGCTGTCTGCGCGGTAGTCTCCCGCTGCGGTCGCGGGGCGCTGCCCCCCTGTGAGAACGCGTTCATGGCATCGACGCTGGTCTTGTTAGAGAACCCGAGCGCTGCGTACACCTGCATGCTGGTACTGAGCTCTAGATCGAGGGCCACGCGCGTCAGCACGGCAGCCGCACTCACAGACTGGGGGAAGACAATGGCGCCTGGCAGCTGCGCGGCACGCAGCAGCGATGTGAGGCTGTGGAGCAGCTGCTGAGCGGCTGCCGGCTCCTGCAGCACATAGGATGGCGGTGGCGGCGGCACCTTGGGGTGAAGGTGGCGACGGCGGCGCGCCTCCCAGAGCTCTGCCAGCTGAATGTTCAGCTGCGAGTGAGCGGTGCAGTGGCACATGCGCTGCCGCTCAATGTGCTGCACTCGGGGAGGCGGCGGGGACAGCTGGGCGGCGAGACGCTCCAGCGCCCGCGATGCCCCGACCAGCATGGGGTGCGGGTCGACGCCCGGCGAGGACGAGCGCTCCTGCAGCACCTCCGTGAGCCGCAGTGCCAGGTGCGACATCTGAGACACGAGCGCAGACCTCCACGCGAGCTGCGCCTCCCCCGCGGTTGTATGGGGTCCACACTGTGAGAGGAGACGGCTGGAGAGGACGGAGGCCTGCAGACGGGCTCCGAGAACTGGGCCGCTCACTGCCGCGACCTCAGCCTTCTCCTTCGGGGTCCAGCTACCCTGCTCCGCCTTCTGCAGGCACCGCAGCGCAGAGCGGCAGGACTCGGCTACGGACTTCGCCGCTTCAATGTCCAGCGGAGCCTCAGACAGCGCCTTCGCCTCCCAGGCGAGCATCGAGAGGAACGGAAGGCGGATCACGTTGATCCACTGCCTGGCGGTGGGACTGAGGGGTGTGGCGCCCGCCTCCTTCAGGGCCAGCGTCACCAGATGGCTGCACGCCTTCAGACACAGAGCGAGTGAGCCGAACGAATCAGCGGAGGCACTTGCCGCAGCGCGCTCCTGCTGCTTCTCCCTGTGGTGGCGGGGGGCGGTGACCTGCCGCACGGCACGAAGGACCACAGAGGACATCAGAGCCGTCAGATAGAGCTGCGGCAGGTCCCCCACAGGGAAACCTAATCGCGAAAAACCCTCCGGCTGCTCAGTCGCCCGCATCGCCTGCTGCAGGTACGTGGGGAAGGCCGCCCTCTCTGCCACTGCGGGCGACTCGGGCGTTGGATGCAGCGATACGAGCAGCGCCTCCACACGGTGGAGAAGGGCGGCACTCGCGGCTCTGAACTCTCCCGATGGCGTCTCCTCCCCTGTCCCGCGCAGCCACGCCTCCACGGCGCTGCGGTGAGCAACCGCCTTGGAGTCTTCCAAGCTGCCGGACGGCGACGCGTCAACAGATGCGATGAAAGAGGGGATGGCGGTGTCTGAGGCCGGCACCCCCTTTCCTTGCGGTCGATCGTGGAGCGCCGCGGCATCCACAGACGGTGCTGGGTGGGCCGCCGCAGCGGGACTGGCCTTCTTCTTCTGTTGCCTCTTACGTGTCGGTGGGGGCGGATCGGCGGCGCCGGCACCTTTGCCCCAGAGTCCAGCAGTCCTGTGGGAGATGGAGCGCAGCATTGTGGCGGGCAGGGGACCACCCAGTGGACCACGTAGCTGGCGCCACACCCCCACCCTGCAGGAGACGCCCAATAATCTTCGGATGGAGGCCGACTGCATGGCAAACTGGTGTTCGTGACGATGTGTGTGTGTGTGTGTGTCAGCAGACCAAAGGGAAGTTATAGAAGTAAAAAAACACGTACGAACGGAGTTGAGCTGCAACGAAATTTATTCAGTGCATTCCTCTTGTTCGGTACCCTTCTCTCTCACCACTTGAGCTCTTGGATGCGACGTCTGTCTTCTTTTCCTGTTTTCTTCTTCTTGTTATTGTTGAAAACAATCAAAAACAATAATAATAATAAATAATAATAAAAAGCAAACCAAAGAAAGAAGAAAGAAGGGAAGCCATGGCAGTGGTGTGGAGTGGAACGAAGGTGCACCTTTATGGATGAACAGAGAGTTACAATTAGCCTGCCTATGTTGATACGTAAACGAAAGTTTTGTGTAAGGACCATCACAACCCTCTCTGATGAATGCCTATCACTCTTTATGGAAGAAGTGCTCGTCCCAAAGATTATCCATTTCATCGACGTCGCCAGATATGAAACAGTATCGTCTCACCTCTTTTTTCCTTCTATGCACGGAGTACTGCTCACTCTCTCGCCTTGGCCATAATGCCCTCCTTCAGCGCCGCGTAGAGTGCGCTCTTTCGCAGCGGGAGGTCGACCACGTCCTTCCTCTCTGCCGCCGCGTCATTCCTGGCGGCGATCATGCGGTAGTACTCGAGGGCACTACTGGGCGGGTGGTCCAGCAGCGGTGCCGGGAACTGCGTCGCGGCCAGCGCGGGGCACGGGGTGGCGTAGAGGTTCGCGTAGCGGTCCTCTATGGCAATCCCCTCGGCGCTCAAGGAGCCCGTGTCGAGGGAGGTGGTGCTCTCGATGAAGTAGAGCAGCCGCCGCAAACTCCCCGGCTCGTCGTCCGAGTTGGGGTCCTCCGCAGCGCCGGCCACACCCTCCGTGTCGTCCGAAGCGTGCAACACCGCGCCGTCGTCATCGCCACCGCCGCCCTCGAGCAGGTTCTCCGCCTCCTCGTTCCCGCTGCCGTCCGCGGCGAAGGCATCGGTGGCGGCCGTGGAGCCTGTGAGGCGGCGCCCCCTGCCACCCTCAAAGACATCACTCGAGCCGGTGGAGGAGGACGGGGTGGGCGGGAAGCTGCCGAGCACCGAGTCGGCCGCCACCCCTTCGCCCAGCTCTGTCACCCCACCACCGCTGCCGCGGAGGCCCCTCGCTGAGGGCACCAGGTAGTCGTGCGGGACATGAAAGAAGGCGCTGCCGTCCTCCGGCCGGACTTCCCACACGAGCCGCACCCGCCCAAGGAGAACCCCGGCCTGCTGGATACCACTGCGGAGCAGCAGCGGTATCCAGCAGGCGCCAACGCGGCGGAACGCCGTGCCGATGCGCATCGCGTGCGGGGAAGCCGCCACGTCGATCACCTCGCCATCCGACGTGCGGCGAACGTAATGAAGTCGAACTCGATCCTCGGCTGGCGAGGAGCGGATCACAAACGGCTGGGGAGCCGCTTCGCAGTGGCACACAGCGCGGCGGCGCTCCAGGCGGAGCTGCACAGCCGGGACGCCGGCGGAGGCGTCGCCCTCCGGCCCCAGCAGCGCTGGCGGATCCACCTCCATCACCTCGAGCTTGAACTGAAACATGAATGAATCTGTTCTTGCTCTCGTGCCTCCACGGAGTGCCAGTCTGTGAGAAAAAAAAAACAACGCAAAGAGAAAGAAGAGGAGGAAAGCGGATCGGTTACTTCGGAGTTCTGAAGCGCTCTGGAGCGTGTGAACACATTTGTGCCCCTCTCTCCAGTGAGCAGTTGGTCCATCACCACTCGCCCTCTCATCGCGGCTCGTCGGGCAGATGGTACAGTGCAACTTGACTTCTCTAGATCTTTAAAATGATCGTGTCTTTGTTGTTGATGTTTTTTTGTTTTTTTTTTTTCCTACGCTCTGGATTTTATTTTCTTTGCATGGAAATTGGATTTGAATGGTACATGACAGCGTGTGGTGGACAAACCTTGAGAAGATCCCTCTAGTGGCTCTAGCTGCTCTTCTCTTACTAGAAAAAAAAAACGAAAAGAAAAGAAAATAATCCGAAAAAAAAAAAGAAAAAAAGAGAGAAGCTCACAACGACTTCTCATGACTGAGGGAAAGATAGAGAGAGAGAAAACAAAACAGCGCAACACATGTACGAGTACAGATAAAGGTACCAAAGGAATACAGCGTTGGACTCTCACTCACTCTCACTCTCTCTCTCTCTCACCTTCCATCGACACCATCAGCGACGGCACCGCATCCCGCGCACGTCAGGACGCCCCACTCCTGCACTCCCACACCCTTCAGCGTCGGGCGTAAAACACCAACGTGCCGCGCCGGCAAACCCGCACTGTTCCTCGACCTCTGCTACTCGCTGCCCCTCAGAAAGAAGATCGAAGAGAACGCTCAAGGAGGGAAGGGGAAGGGGGGGGCTCACACGCGATGGCAAGCCACCAAAGAAGAAGAAAAATAAGAAGAAACAAAAACAAAAAACACGAAGAGATAGCAAAGCAAATAGACAAATAGGCTTTCCTTCTCCAGCATTATCAACCGTTGCCACTCGAGTTTCCCATATTCCCCGGAAAAAAGCTAGTTATATACAACATAAAACTTATTCTTTCTTTTTAATTCTTTTCTATAAGAGACACAGGAAGCAAAATAGTAGAATCTGGTGCTGGTGCTGGTGCGGGTTTGAGAAGCGAGACGAATGCAGAATAGACTAGAACGGAACGGAATGAGGATGGAGTGGAATGAGGATGGTGGAGACCACTATCGCCAAGTTTCACGCCGTTCAAAGTTGAGCTTCTCAAGAACAGAAAAAAAAAATCTCTAGAGAGAAGATAATGTGGCTCTATTCCATTATAGCAATCGCACCTCTCTCTCTCTCTCTCTCGTGATGTATTCCTGTCCTTTCGTTTCGCCTGCCTTTCCAGCAGGGAGACGGTGAGCAGGGAGGAGAGGGGCGGTCTCGCTTGCTGGAACAATACGAATGAGGGCACGCTGGCGTCGCCGCCACCGTCCAGTACCCCTGCTGCGGTGGGCCACAACAGGTAGAGCAAAGTCGGAGAAGTACGGTAAGCCGCGTGCTGAAATAAATGAAAAAACAAAACACTTTTTTTTTATTATTGAAAAAAAAAAATCTTATAGTATAGTACAGGAAACTTCTCTCTTCGCTCTCATCTACACCGGCCCCCACCCCCGAGTGTGTCCGAACCGCCCGCAATCCCACGCAGAGGGGTGGGGTGGGGTGGGGTGGGGTGGGGTGGGGTGCAGCCATTCATTCGTTCGTTCCGTTCCTCGGCACTAGCGCCTTCATGCCTCACGCCGCTCGACAGGATGTGTGTTATATACATACGCCTTCTACTACTCCTACTTCGGTTTGGGGCCCCGGTCAGCAGCGCCTTCCCTATCTCGCCGGCTGCAAGTGCTAGAACTTGTGTGCTTCGCTGCGGATCAGATAATCCGTGAGAAAATCGTTCCATGGGCTCGTGGTGTAGATAGATCTTAGCCCTAGATGTATAGATCTTCTGGTCCCAGTTCCATCACGCACCGTCCGAGTTCTCGAGGAGAGAGGCTGTCGTGCCGGTCGCCCCAGCTGTGCGTTCGACATATCTAATAATAGCCAAGAGAGGTGCTGCTAAACGCTCATCCTAATGATCTACATCCACGGCATATACAAACAGATACGCCACCATACGGCGTCTACCTTACACTTGAACCTCCTCAGTAGCGCCCCTTCCACCTGCCGACATTACCCAGAGTACACCTTTGGCCTCTCCAGCTGAGCCCTCTGGATAATGACGGACTCCGCCAGCTCCCGCAGCGACGGTGCAGCGTTGGTGCAATGCAGCGCCACGGCCGGGGTGTAGTAGTAGGTGAGCCCGCTCGTCTGTCGGCACGACTGGGCGATGACCTCGTAGAGCCGGTTGTTCCACTCTTCTTCGATGTTGTGGCGGCCCACAATCTCCTCGTGGTTGAGCATGAATAAGTACGCCCCGTGAACAAAGTTGAGGTAGCCCCACGTCTTCTTGAAGTCATCCTCCTCTGCCTGGATGAGCTTAACGCGGGCCACTTCCTCCCTCTCCTCTAGGGTCAGCTCGCGTGGCTCGATCACCTGTGTGGCACCGTAGCGCTCAATCACCTTCTGGCGGAAGTAGTCTGGCGGGGCGGAGAGGAACAGCTGCTTGCGGATGACGGCAAACTCGTCGTTCTCCTCCTGGCGGATACGGTTACGGCCGCGCTCCTCGAACGTGCGAATTAGCTCCAGCTCCTTGATCACCGTCAGTGAGTCCTCGCGGTGCTTCAGAATGCTTTCCCTTAGCTTTGCCTCGACACCTACGATCCATTTTCGGATCTCGGGCTCCTCGTCCTGAATCTCTTTGGACGCCTTGTAAGGGTAGCCCACGGGGCCGGGGCGGGAGCGAGGCGGTACCTGTCGGGGCACCAGCTTCGGAAACCACACCCGGCGGCTCTTGAACCAGTCTTCGACCTGCGAGGGCGTGAGGCCAAGGGGCACATCGCCCTTCTCCATGCGCTTCTTATCGGCGATCATGAGACCCCCAACGTGGAGGACATCCTGGAAGGCCTTCCACTGCTCCTTCTCGATGATCTTGCGGAAGGCGAGCTCAGAGCGGATCATCTCATTGATGCGCTCCGCATCCGTCGGCTTCCGCGCCACGAGCGCGTTGTAGTACTCCTTGAAGCTGCCCTTGGTGGTGACAGCCATGGTGTGGCACACGAGGAGAAGAAAAGATGCTGACGTAATTAAATACAAAAAAAAAGGACGATGGGGTCAGACGTCAAATAAAAGTGTCCAAGAATAATGAAGAAATAGAGAGATGGAAACCTGTGCGCTGTGAGCTTTCTACTGGATCCAACACAAACTCCACTAGACAGAGCATAAGACAATACAAATAGTAGCAAGAGGAGGGAGAGAGTACAAAAGAGAAGGGCAATGGAAGGGGAAACGATTGAAACAAGAGTACAAAAAGAGAGAGAGAGAGAAAGGGGATACTACAAATGTGTTGCACTCTTCACTCAACATGAGAGACGCCGCATCACGGCTTGGAAACCTCTTTCGAGGTGTTTGTCGTACTTGTGTTGTTGTTGTTGCTGTTTTTCTTTTTGTGCGTGTGTGTGTGTGTGTGTGTGTCGTGAAAGTGTGCGCAGTGTACAATTGGTATCACAGCAAAAAATAAATAAATAAATAAATAACGTGAACACAGGGAGTGTGTGTAGTAGGTAGTATCAAGAGATGGGATGGGAAAGGTACAGACAGTGCCTTCAGAGGGGCGAGGGGCGAGGGGCGTCCTCCTCCTAGGGCTGGCGTTACTACTACTACACTAACTAGCGTCCTCCTCCCCGCCCCCGCTCTGCAACTTCTCTCATCGTCGCTTGCTTAAAACGGGAACCATTTGTACATATAACACATAGGTATAACAAAAAAGAAAAAAAAATAAATAAATAAACAATCATCGTATACACATCCTGATTCTGCTAGGGGGCTGCTTCCCATTTTCATTTGTTCGTTTCGTATTGGTTCCGTTTTATTACCGACACCTCTTCCAAAAGTAACTGCGGCAACGGAAGCAAAAACAAAAACAAAAACGAAATAAATGGGTGGGTAGACACATCCAACTTCATGACAGGGGAAGTAGAGCAGCAGGGACTGGATGAGAGGAGGGGATAGATTTCCGTCTCGCCGACCTCCCCCCTCCTTTGCACGGCGGAAGAGCAAGAACGTGCCATGAGAAATGTTCCGTGGGTGGAGTGAAAAGGAATCCTGAACGTTGTCTCTCACCTTTTGCTCTGTGTCCTGCTGATCCACGTGAGTTTGAGAGTGTGTGCCTGTGAGGTATGTGGGCGGCTCCCAGCGGGTATACAGCACTAACACAAGTGGATGGTGCCATTCAAAAAAGAAAAAAACAAAGAAATAATAATAATAATAATAATAATAATAATAGGTTCCTTTGGTCATTTCCGTTCGCCTGTGCCAATCATGATGACACTAATATCGATGTGTCTGTTCGTACGTGTGGAAGATTAAATTGGTTTCAGTAATTTTGTGTGGCTTTTTTTGTTTGTTTGTTTGTTGTTTTTTGTTGTTTTTTTTTTCTTTTTCTTCTCCTTACAACAGTCACGCTTCGCACTCCAGAAATAAATAAACATTCGTAAAAAAAAAAAAACTCCGAACCTATTTTACATGCCATAGAGGAAGGAATTGCCTCTACGCCCCTTGTTCCCCATCCTGCCGCCACATCCTCTCCGCCCGTTAGAAGCGAGGGGGGTGCTGCCTTTCATGGCGAACTAACAGGGTTCCACACATTCCTGGGCGATGATGGACCACTAGAGCTTCTCACCCACCGTCTTAGGCGGAGCCGCGGAACTGTGCCTTGATCTCCTGCTCCTTTTGCTTCATATCCTCGAGGGTAGCAGCAGACATGGCGGAGAGTATCTTGCAGTGGTCGGAGCAGTGAAGAACTATGGCGGGAGTGTGGTAGAAGCGAAGACCGAAGGAGCGGCGGCACGAGTGGGCAATGATGCTGTAGAGTGTCTCCTGCTCAAGCTTCTCCAGCTCCTGGCGTCCGCAGATCTCCTGGTGGTTGATCATGAAGAAGTAGGCCTTGTAGATCTCGTTGATGTAGTTGTACACGTTAATGAAGTCCTTGTGCTCCTCCTTCTCCAGCTTCTTGCGCTCCATCTGCTCGATCTCCTCCAGGGTCATGTTCCGTGTCTCGTCGATCTTGCTCTCGCCGTAGCGCTCGATCACCTTCTGGCGGAAGAAGCCCGGAGGAGCCTTGAGGAACACGCTCTTGCGGATCGTCGCAAAGACCTCGTACTCTTCCTGCTCCACACGGGCGCGGCCGCGCTCCTCCCGGCGGTTGAGGTCATCGAAGCAGGTGAGCATGTACAGAGAGTCGGCGCTGGCCTGCTCAATGTGGTTGAAGAGCTGCTGCTCCACGCCGGCGAGCCAGGTGCGCAGCCGCGTCTCCTCTTCAATAATCGCGCGCGCCTTGGCGAAGGGGTAGCCGTGAACGACGCGGCGCACAGGCGGGGGTACCACCTTGGGAAGCTGTTTCGGGAACCAAATTTCGCGCTGGCGCTTGAAGACGGCCAGCTCGCGGTCGTTCAGGGGCGGCAGGAAGCCCTTGGCAGCCTCCTTCTTCTCTGTGATCCAGACCCCGGTGATGTGAAGCACGTCCCGGAACTCGTCCCACTCCTCATCAGCGATGATTCTACGGGCAGAGCGCTCCTTGCGGACAATGTTCTTGAGCTTCTCGTCATCCGGAATGGTGCGGTTCACCAGTGAGTTGTAGTACTCGGAGAAGTTACGGGCGGCAACCAAAGACATCGTTGAGGTGTATTAATGGATGATTAAAACGAACACACAAAAAAAAAATAGAAGAACAGAGAGAGGGTGAGTGGGTGAAGGTGAGGATAGCCTTACAGATGTGAAACGTTTCCAGCTGTAATCCCGAATCTATACAACAACAAGGAGAAGGTGGACAGTAGAAGAAGAGAGAAAAAGGAGAAAGAAAGATGAAGGAAGGACCGCATTCCATGAGACAGACACCTTACAGCAGAGGAACGAGATAAAACCAAATTCTTGTTGTTGCTATGATACAATAGTGTAATGCAGTGCGAGCATAAGCACACACACAAAAAAAAAAAGATAAAGATAAATATTAGTGCAGGAAGTTGAATAGACAAGATGAACACGGGGATATGCTTTCTTTTCCTTTTTATGAATAAACTCTATACAGGCGTTTGCACAGGTACGGTCAGAGACGTTATGGGTAGGCATGGACCCCACTCCCACTCGATTGGGGGCACAATTCCCGTTCAGCCTTCGTGTCAACTTGTGATCTCTGATCATACTCTGTGTCTGGGCCGTGTTTCACTTGTGCTCGAAAGGCAGTGAAGAAATACTAGGTCATTACGTGCAAGTAACGCAGATCCCTCTGCTATTGGTTCTTATCCCCATTTGTTGTTGTTAATGCTCCAATTATCCGACGCGTGATCCGTTGCATCATTACTTTACGGGACAGAAGCGATGCACAGGGCGGGATGGGAGGAGGGGAATGGGGGGGGGGGTACAGGTACACCGCCCTGTAGAGCACGTGGGAGGACCTTCATTTGTAATCGTGTCGCTTGCACGCTGCCCTCCTTCACTCGTGGATGTGCTGGATTCCATCCGCTGGGCGTTGGTAGAAGAACATGAAAAGAAAATAATTTTGGTGAGCGGAAAAAAATAAAACAAAACGGAAAATTAAAAAAAGAAGTAAGAAGAAGTATCGCTGAATATCTATCTCTCCTTCAAGCACTGGATTTAAAACTAATACTAATAATAGTAATAATACTAACACTAATAATAAATAAAAAATGAAATAATAATAATATAAAAAAAAAAAAAACATTTTGTGGTGACGCTCCACCAGGAATCTGCTGCGTGATCAGGTAGTAATTGGTGCAGAGCCGCATCACGTTCCATCTTCTATACTAACCATAGGAGAGCTTGCCCTCTGTCTGTTGTAAATGAGGGGGGGGGGGGGGTATGTTTTACATGTTCTCCAGAGCCAGCTACAACAGTTAGGGGTTGTATCGGCATTCCACTCTTCGGATGTCAGCCTCCCCGCCCGTCTCTTCTCCTGTTTATAACATTCTTCGCTGCATCTTCATTAACAAGCAAAGAACTCTACATAATATATGGGCAATAGAAATAATAAATAATACAAATGTGGGGTACCGATAGTAATCTCCTTCTTTATGACTCCAACAGAAGCATATGTGAGCGCTCTAAAAAGTATTGTTGCTGATCTTCGTTTTATTATATAATATTTTTTTCTTTCCATTCTTTTTTCAGAGCCGCCTTCAAAAGATAGCGAAACAAGCAACGAGACACACTGGGGAATGGACGGTGTTAACCTTTCGCCTCGTCTTCCTTCTGGATGACAATCATCGCCGCAATGGGCTAGGCCACACATCGTTTATTCGTACAGGATTGCAAGTATAATTCAGGTAGTTGTGTGCTTGTCTAACGTAACAACAAGAGTACTATAAGTCCTCTGCTTCTCCCTCTTTCGCTTTCTTTTTCTCTTTCTCTTTCTGTTTTATTGTGGGATGTGTGGAGGTTTTATTCTTTCTTTTCCAGTTATCTCCCAGCGGGAGCCCATATCAACCTTGTGTCAACTCGGCATTAGCCCTGCGTTTGGCTGGGTTTCGTGTGGGGAGGAGCTCATTTCTTCTCTTCCTCGATAATGTTTCCATCTTGTTAGTTGGCAGCGATGGGGGGAGCCCGGCCGGAGAGGGGCGGCAGCGACTTCCATGTGACTGGGGCGGTGCGGGCGGTGGAGGCAGTGTTCTCGGGCTCCGGCTTCACCTGCTGCTCAGGGCGGGTCGTGGCGGGAGCGATGGGCGGCAGCACCGCGTTGTGCGGCGCCGCGTCGGCCGGGCGTGATGCCGCTGGCGGCGCCGGCGCCGGCGCCGGGGCTGGCGGCGCAAGGTCCACAGGCGGCAGGGCATCGGAGGACGCCGCCTTTGGCTTCAGCGCAAGGGGGTCGGTGCGACCGTAGCGCTCGATCACCTTCTGGCGGAAGTAGTCTGGCGGGGCCTTGATGAAGACGCTCTTGCGGATCATTGTAAAGATGGCGTATTCGTCCTTCTCGAGCCGGCGGCGGGAGCGCTCCTCCTTGCGGAAGAGGTCATCGAAGCAGGTGATGCGGTACATGGAGGCGTTCGACATTTCTTGAATGTGACCGCGCCGCTTCTTCTCTACGCCTTCGAGCCACTCCCGCATCTCCTTCTCCTCCTTCATGAGCGCCTTGGCCTTGACGAAGGGGTAGCCGTACTTCACCCGGTTCGTCGGCGGCGGCACTGCAAGTGGGGGCACGGTGGGAAACCAAATCTCGCGCTCCTGCTTCCAAATGGCCAAGGCGCGCGGCTCGAGGTGCGGCAGGCGGCCCTTCTCCGCCAACTTCTTCTCCGTCATCCACACGCCGCGAATGTGCAGCATATCCATCATCTCAGACCATTCCTTGTCAATAATCTTCTGGCGCTCCGCGCGCTCGTCTCGAGAAACAGTTTTCAGTAGATCCTCGTACGTCGGCTCCCACTGCTTCAGCTCGTTGTAGTAGGTTGAGAAGCTACGCACGGCGACGACGTTCATTTTTTTCTTTTCCCAGCACACACGCACGTAATAACTATTAAAGAAAAAAATGTTTCTATGTATTTCTTGTTTTCTTTTCTTTTTTTCTTTTTTTTTTGTACTCGTTCTACTCTTTTTATTATCTTTTCGTTGCCGTCTGGTATAAGTGTAGACAAGAGATAATATACCGATTTAGAAGAGCTTTAGAAGCTCTCTGTATGTCTGCTAAAGCCAAGGGCTTGAGGGTGGATGGGCACACGGTGGTGTGAAGTAGTCCAGTCGGGGTGGAGAGAAGGGGTCGAACAACGATGCGCAACAAACTACACTTGAACGTTAGAAAACTCGAATGCAAAAGCTGAGAACAAAAGAGCCAAAGAGAGACACACGAAAAGCAAAAAAAAAAAGAAGAAGGATTCGAAGGTGGAGAGAAGAGGGATGCAGAAATGATGGAGTGTTGAGATCGTGTTGTGCAGTAGAGGAGGTCAGCAAGAGCTCGATCTCCATATACTCAGTTGTCTGTTTCGGCCCTCACGAGGAACGCCTCATCGCTCTTTGAGTGAGTGAGTGTGGTCGAGGAGGAAGAAGGCGGCTTCTGCTGGGGGATCCTTTTAGTGTAAGACCGTGAAGAGAAGGGAAAGACACTCGGGTGGGACGCTCCTTTGAAAGAAGTTCGGCATTTGTAACACAGTTGATAGTAAAAAGTCTCTCACAGAGGAACGTTGAGTGAGGTGTTCTTCTGTCGGGTGTCTTATGATTACGTTTGGGCTTATGTATAAAAAAAAAAAAATGAGGTCGGAAAGGAGGCCTTCAGTAGGATAACTTTGGGGTTTGGCTTAGGTTTAGCCTTTTCTTTCGTGGGATGGCCCGCAAGATGAAGAAGCGGGAAGGAGGAGGGAAGAGGATGGAGAGTGTGTGTGGGGGGGGGGCTGCCGTTCATTCTCGAAGAGCGGGGAGAACTCCCCCCGTCCCTGGAGCGGCTGAACCGAAAGGACTAGCAACATTTGGACATGGGCTGAAGGTGCTGTTTTACTTTCATGTTCGATTTGATTATTGTGATGATGCGGCTTTGCTAAAGTAAGATTAGGGACTCAGGGCCGGCCTAAACATATATAATTATTTTGCATCCCATCAGTGTGGATGCATCCAGGTACAAATGAGCCCTGCAAATGCATATATGGTTGCACTAGAAACTAGTAGCGAACACAAACACGAATACAAATCACAGGGCTCTATACGATGTTCCAAACGGTGCTGCAGTGGCAAAAATTTAATGAAAACAATAGTGTAAAGCAAAATAAAAACTAAATAAACACGATATGACAATATATATATATATATAAGGAAAGGTCTTTTAACAAGAAAAAGAAACGAGAAAAAAAACGAAAGAAAATTGGTGGGGGGATGGGGAGGGAGGGGGAGAGTAAGACGTACATATAAAACTATCCTCGCACTTAAACTGGCACAGTATCCTCATAGTGGATTAGCAAAGCTCCAAACAAAATATATATATATATATATATATATATATAGTGCGTCCAAGGGAATATCAAAAAGAAAATTATAAATAATAATCATAACAACGAAACGAATCAATCATTACTCGGCCGTCCGAGCGCATGGAAACGCACCATCCAAATATATATATATATATATGTATATATGTATATAAGTGGTACACTGCCGTTATGGGTCAAGCCTTGCCAAAGGCAACATCATCCCCATAAATCAAACCAATGGAGAACTTTCGATAATAATAGATAATACAGAAGTGCAGTGGAGAAGAACTGTGACTGTAGAAGGGGAGTAGCTAATTCAATTCTGTCTGAGGTCCGTTGATAGGATTATCTTGTGCTTGTGGACCCCCACCGGCCACCCCACATCTTTAACATCTCTCCACATGAAGGCAACGCAGCCGTTCGAACGAATTAAATTATAAATTTATTATTTTTTCATGTGAGCATCTACCTGCAACAAAGAATATGTAACACCTGAACAGCGAAAAAGAGGAGAACTAAACAAAATAGTACTAATAATATTTTGAGAAACTTCTCGTGGAAAGTGGCTGCACTTCCACCTAGCCGAATAGGGCCGATAGCCGATTGTTGGGGTTCTCCAGCAGAGGTAGGTCCACATCCCAGTTCGCGTCCCGCAGCTTCTGACGCATCTCAGCAGCTCTCGCCTCCCAAATTTCCTCTTCTGCCTTACACTGCCGCAAGAACTCGACAATCGTGGCGGTGGAGGAGCCGTGTTGGAGCACCGCCGTAAACATGAGCAGGTACGCGGTGAATATATCCTCCACAGGGCAGTCCTTCTGCACCAGAAAGACGAGTCGCTTTCCACTGTGCGGGTCGGCAGGACCGTTGCCCCACACGAAGCTGGAAAGCCGCTGCTGGAGGGTGCGCCGCATGGTGGAGCGCTCGAACATCCCGAGCATGAAGGACCGGCGCTTGCTCATGAAAAGTATATCCTCATTCAACGTGGAGAAATTGATGATCAATTTTTTTAGGGCTGGCGATATAAGCAGAATACCATTGCCATGCATCTCGGGGAGTGGCTTCATCCTCAAGCCCATCAAAGCCGAGGCCTCGCTTGTTGTGAGCACCTGGCCGTCCCTGATGTAGGCGGACATGATGAAACAGGCAGAAGGAAAATTAAGGATCCGGTAATGAATTGGCTTCAGCGACATGGGAGCCAAATAGAGATTGATGACCACGCAGAGCAACGCCACGCCCATCTGTATCTTGAAGCTGGGGACTAGCGTACAGAAGCCGATGCCGACGGCAGTCGCCACGGTGTAGATGACCATACCGTACGAATTGAACTTTTTCGTCAGTTCAGCAAGATTGTTGTCCACCGCGAAGTGCTGCAGCGCGCTGGCCCGTGTTACGAGGAACATCAACGCAGACGATTGCTTCAGGATCGACGTGCACACCGCCGCGAAGAGCATGTGATTGGGCAGCACCGAGGGGATCAGCATATCTGTGATGACGGTGCCGTTGTACAGCAGTACACTCACCATGAACCAGAATTTCGGGCGATTCTCGTAGGACACCACGCGGTTCGCCAGGTACGTGGCAACAATGGCGGGGTACAAGTCCTTCAGCATCCACAGCTGCGGGGAGGAGCCCATAAAGAATCCTCCCAGGAGTGTCTGATACCCAATCGAGGAGGAGAAGTTAGAGACAAACGTGCTCGTAATCGAATAGTAGAAGAAGGACTGGTAACCTGGGGCCACCGTTGCCGGATACCCCTTGGGCATGCCGAACAGCTGCATCTGCCGCCGCGTTGTCTCTTTCCGCCGCACGCACAGCACCTTGCCGGCACCATCGGGTCCATCAGCCCACTCGTAATGGATGCTGCCCTGCTCAAAAGAAGCAGACACCCAAGGCATGGCAGGGCACGGGGAAGGAGGATCCACCCCTGGGTCCCCCGTTTGCACTCCACGACAGGAATAGTGCAGCGGGGATAAGGCGGCGCTGCGGCAGGCGACGGGCGCCATGAGGAACACCCGCAGCCCACGACTAAGGCGGGTCGATACACTGAGCCATGGGGTAGACCGTCGCCGCATCTGCGTGAGCACAATTCGGCTGCTCAACAGCATCCTATCATCTATACTATATATACTGATTCCTTTGATTTCTTTCTTTCTTTCCCCCCCCTATACGGTATCCGCGGTGGAGTAGCACACACTGGCCAATTGGGAAAAAAAAAATAAAACGTGCCAACGAAGCAAAGAGGAATGTCAGAGAGAGCAAAGAACAGAACGCATAAATTTCATTTGGGGGTCTCTGTTATACATAATTTACAATGGGCGTTGCAGCACACCGTCATCAAAGAGTCTCGGAGTAAAGAAACACTCGAGGGGAGATCTTTCGAATTTTTCTTGTTGGTACCCTGAGGGAGAAGAACCGTTCGCATCGCGCAGATTGTGTACATCACTTCTATAAAAGCCGCCTTCTCCGTGGCCCTGGGTCTCTCCTCTCCTTGGGTGGGTGGGGCGGGGGGATACGGGGGAATAGAACAGGGGTCCCCCGCCCAAAAGAAAACAAGGGAGAAGAGGCACGTAATGGTTCTTGGAAAAACTATCCTAAAACAAAGATTAAACAGAAAAACAATCGAAAAATAATCAAAAAATTTTACATCCCGCTGCAAGAGGCGTAAAACACGTGTGGCTGGTGGCTACGGCGACGACCCCCCCCCCCTCCATATCCATCCATCTAGGGGGGGGGGGCGTGGCCTTCCTTCCCTGTTCCATCCGTCAGGGAGTTGTATCCTATCGGATTCCCTGAAACGATCCGGTGGCAGACCCTCGCGTGGGCCTTCCGCTTGCTCGCCTTGCATGTCGTAAGCATCCTCATTAGTATGAAAAAAGAAGGTGTGCGTGCACTTCTCTTGTACAGCAGTGGCGGCACGAACGTGTGGACGGGCCGGGGTCGTTGGCCTACGACAAACACGTATAATTGGCATCGTAGCGCTACTGCTGCACAGACATGAAGTGATACGTGTAGATGGCCAGGCTACGGCACCGATATCCCGTCCAGAGTTGATGAGAACTGAAATAATTCTGAAGGGAGAGGGGGGGTCAGATGGAGGATGGGAATGTGGTAGTCAGCGTGTGTGCGGCGGCGCGGCGGGAAGCAGTGAGTGGAGTCGAGATCTATGATCGCTTAGAAATCAAGCCAGTTGGGCTCCTCCCCTTCCCCTTCGCCTGGAGCTGCTTCGCCACCCTCGGCAGCGGCTTCGGCCTCGTCGGCAGCTTCTGCGTGCTCCTCGTAGTCCCCTTCGCCCTCGTTCTCCACTGCTTCTTCTTCGTAGGCCTCCTCCCCTTGAGCTTCCGCTTCCGCTGGCTCCTCGCCTTCGCCGGCTCCCTGCTCATCCTCCGCACCTTCCTCCGCACCTTCCTCCGCAGCCGGTGCCTCGCCTGCACCTTCCTGGGAGGCCGGTTCAGTCTCTTCGAACAGCTCGTCCAGGGGGCTGCGCTCCTTGGTGGGTTCCTCCTCAGAGGCTGCCTGCGTCTCTGCCGGCACTTCCGCCTCAGGGGCAGCCGCCGCCTCCGGCTTGGCTTCTGCGGCTGGCACGGGGTCCACTCCGAAAAGCTCATCCAGAGGGTCACGCTCCGCTGCTTCCTCCGCCTCGCCGGCAGCCGCGGGGCTCTCCTCGACCTCCTCAGGAATGTCTTCCGCCACGTCGTCGACGGCGCCGGTCTCATTCACGATAGCCTCCATAATCGCGCTGTGGCTGTCCTTCTTTTCGCTGTGCTGTGAAGGGAGGGCCGAGTGCGAGGGCTCCTTCTCGTCCTCGTCGGTGACTACACCTTCCGGGGCCGCATCGGCATTGTGTTCGTCGCTTAGCCATGACGGCACTTGGAGGGGGGCTCCCGTCGCCTCAGTGTCGTCGCGGTGGCTAGAAGAGGCGGAGACCTCAGGCTCGCGGGATATCTCCCTCGAGTCCTCCACGACGGTGTCGGGGCCGTCTGACTTCTTTGGGGTCAGCCACGGGGCTGCCTCGGTCTCGGCCTTCGGGTCCGTGTGGGTGGAGGACCTACTCTTGGTACTCGTTCGGCTCGAGCTGCGGGCCAACTCGTCCTCGTGCTGCGCCAGACCACCCTCCTGGGAGGAGCTCTGGGCCTTTACCACCTCAGCCTTTTCTATTGCTGTGTTCTCTTCCTGGCGCGGTGATTCCTCGGAGGGGTTGGTGTCCTTCTCCTCCTCGTTAAGCTGTTCTAGCTCGGCCTTCATGGCGTAGATTCTATCCTCGAGGTACTCCCGTTCGGCGTCTTCCTCCTTGTACAGCTTGACCTTGCTCTGTTTCCTGGAGCTGCTCTGCTGCCATTTCTCGAGGCGTCTCCGTAGTCGCTTCTTCGTCTGCTTCTGATCGGCTATTTGATCCTTGATGTGCGCAATTTCCTCCCAGCGCTCATCGTTCTGGACGTTGCGGCGGCGGTCCACCTCCCCTTGGAGCATCTCTACCTCCTCCCGCAGCGACTTATTCTGCCGCTCCGTCTCCTCCAGATCGCGGATAGAGTGGTTCAGCTCACGCTGCGTCAGCGCATTCTGCGAGCGAAGCTCCTCGTTGAGGCGGTAGGTTCCCTCCCCCGTCTCCATGACGTTGGCGTTCATAATGAGGAGTTTCTCGTTGCAGCGCACCTCCAGCGTGAGGTCGCGGTGCTCCTCTGTGGCCTGCTCGATTTCTAGCTTGATGTCGTTAATCATCTTCTTGTACCGCATCGCCCTCCTGTGCTTGTGAATCGTCTCCTTGAGCTCCTCAATCTGATTCAGGAGCGATTTTTGCTCCATGCGGAGCACCTGGCAGGCGGACTCCTCCAAGATCGCATGCTGGACCATCAGGGAAACCTTCTCCTTGCGGGATACGGGGCGCTGCTCCGCCGGCTGGTAGCGGTGGCTGCGCTGGGACTCGTGATAACGCTGACGGTGGATGCGGAACAGTTCATCCTTCATCTGCTCGTTCTCATCCAGCATCTCGTCGAGCTCATCCTGATTTTCGGGAACCTTAACCTTGTCTCCCTTCTGTTTCTTCGAGCCGTCCATGTTGTCTTCCTGCGAAGCGGCGCTGTGCTGATCCGCATCCGCCTGGTGACGATGATGGCGCTTCGAGCGCTTGTGCTTGCGGCGGCTCTTGGTCTTGCGGCGTTTCTCGGGCTGTGGCTCATCTCTCCAACCGTCCGGTGTCGACGCCCCTAACGAAGAGGCCGCGAACGACTGCGGGGTGGAACTCCGTGAAGAGTAGTTTTTGTATGGGGCATCCTTCGCCTCCACCGGCGCAGGGCGGGGCTCGGTATCGCTCTCGTGACTTTCCTCACGGGAGCGGTGCTCGCTGGCAGACGACGGTGCACTCTTTGCGCTCTTTGCAGACCCAGCGCTGTGAGATCGGGAACTCTTCTTTGAGTGGGAGCTCTCGCTGTGGGCGCTCTTCTTAGATTCAGGACGCTCACTCTCCTCACTCTTATTTGACTCGGAGCTGTGAGATCGGGAACTCTTCTTTGAGTGGGAGCTCTCGCTGTGGGCGCTCTTCTTAGATTCAGGACGCTCGCTCTCCTCACTCTTTTTCGACTCGGAACTGTGTGAGCGAGCGCTCTTCTTCGATTCGGGACGCTCTTCATCTTCGTTCTTTTTAGAGCGTGAGCTTTCGCTGTGGGCGCTCTTCTTAGATTCGGGACGCTCGCTCTCCTCACTCTTCTTCGACTCGGAGCTGTGCGAGCGAGCGCTCTTCTTCGATTCGGGACGCTCTTCATCTTCGTTCTTTTTAGAGCGTGAGCTTTCGCTGTGGGCGCTCTTCTTAGATTCGGGACGCTCGCTCTCCTCACTCTTCTTCGACTCGGAGCTGTGCGAGCGAGCGCTCTTCTTCGATTCGGGACGCTCTTCATCTTCGTTCTTTTTAGAGCGTGAGCTTTCGCTGTGGGCGCTCTTCTTAGATTCGGGACGCTCGCTCTCCTCACTCTTCTTTGAGCGTGAGCTTTCGCTGTGGGCGCTCTTCTTCGATTCAGGATGCTCACTCTCCTCACTCTTCTTTGAGCGTGAGCTTTCGCTGTGGGCGCTCTTCTTAGATTCAGGACGCTCACTCTCCTCACTCTTCTTCGACTCGGAGCTGTGCGAGCGAGCGCTCTTCTTCGATTCGGGACGCTCTTCATCTTCGTTCTTTTTAGAGCGTGAGCTTTCGCTGTGGGCGCTCTTCTTAGATTCGGGACGCTCGCTCTCCTCACTCTTTTTCGACTCGGAACTGTGTGAGCGAGCGCTCTTCTTCGAACGTGAGCTTTCGCTGTGGGCACTCTTCTTCGACTCGGGTCTCTCCTCCTCTTCCGGTCTCTTGATAGAGTTGCTGTGTGAGCTCTTCTTGGAGAAAGAACTGCTGGAAGCTGCTTTCTCGTCTTCCTTTTCCTCTTTATCGTGATCGGTGGGCTTTTGGCTGCGGCTCTCGGACTTCTCCTTTGAATTCGCGCGGGAGTTGGACGCGCTACCGGGGACATCCGAGCGGGAGACGGAGATGGAGTTTTTGCGCCGCTCTCTGCTGGAGGTCCGAGAGAAGTCGGAGACGACGGAAGTCGCGTCGTGCGCACCGCTGGCAGAGCCGGAGTGGTCCCCAGCATGTATCGGTGCCGCTGGAGGGGCGTCGCTGAAGTCGCTGTCCGAGTAGTCGGACATGATGCGCTGGCTTCTACGGAGCGGATGGCAACTACCACGTAATGCGTTACTTCCTTACCTTCAGCGACGCGAGTGTGGTTGGAAGGGAGAAGGGGGATGCGTGGGAAGCTAAACAATGTCTATAGGTATGGTCTACCGCAATGACGAAGAACAATCAGGGTGGTACACTAAAGCTAAATACAAGGGTGGCCAAACAGCTGTTGTTCAACACGGTAAATACTCCGGCAATCGAATGGTGTGTGCCACAACTCTTGATTGCTCTGTTCGTCCAAACATGAAAGACAGGATACGAAGGTACCCGTGGCGGTGGCAACAGTAAAAGAAAAGAGACGGACGCAATCAACACAAAGGAAAGCAAAACAGAGAGATAAACAGAGCAAAAAGAAGGAAGAAAAGTCTTCCCGCTTGCATTCGAGTACACCTACTACAGGAGCTGCTCGTGAAGCGGTAATGGAGGAGGACTGGATGTTGAATGGAGTATGTATGTTGTTTCTCTATTGTTTTTCTTTTCTTTTTGAACCCTTTCTGGCATATTCCAGTACGCCAGAGAAAGAGAAGAGAATCGAGAGAGAGAGCGAGCGCTAGCACCGGTGTGTTGTGGCGCATCCCATTTAACCATCCCTCAAGGAGATCGCCCGCTGCGTCGTACGACACATTCTCTATGGGGATCACAACCCGACCAGTGTGGAAGGTGCCGATGCGCTCGCTATTTCTCCGTTCTTTTTGTACATACGTTAGGGCCTGCTCACCCGCTGCCACGTCTCATCCGCTGCCACGTCTATGAAGAAAGGGGAGAAAGGGTTTTGTTTGTGCCGTACGCGTACTTCTACTGCACCCACATCACCCCCGCTCAACCGGCAGATATAAAAACTATTTAGGGCTAGTGAGCTTCTCAGCAAGGCCGCAGCTCGATTACCCCGCCACACACTCACCAGCGCGGCGTACAGCGCAAACACCGATACGCACCCACCGGGCCCATCGGCATACGCGCTATTTCCCGACGTCCCGCACTTACTTGGCGTCCAGGATGCGGCGGAGCTCGGACTTCTGCTCCAGCGTGAGGAAGCTAGGGAACTGCGTGGCGCACTCGATAATCAGGTCGCCGCGAGGGGCGGACTGGTCAGCGCTTGCCGGAAGGCCTTCACCGACGATGCGGGTGCGGAACTTGGGGTGGACGATCTCATCGATAAGGACAGACAGCTGCCTACCTTCCATACTCTTCACTGTGATGGTGGTACCACAGAGCGCATCGCTGAGACTGATGGGCATCACCATTACGAGGTTGTTGCCCTCGCGGCGGAATCGCTCGTGTTGCTGAAGCTCCAGGAGGACGACGACATCGCCGCGACTGTGCTCGTGGGCTGTATTCCCCTTTGCCTCAATAGTGAAGCGATCGCCGTTCTTGGCGCCTTTCTCCACGCGCAGCTCAAAGGACTCGGTGCTATAGGTGTCGGGCATCAGCTTGCGGCTGTGGGTGCACTTCCATGTGGCGGTACGCATAGCCCCGTAGAAAACATCCTCCAGCGTGATGGGGAGCTTGACCTCCAGCGTCGCACACTTGGGCAACCTGTTTGGCAGTGCGGCGACGTGACTGAAGAACTCATGTTGGTTGTTCTGCACACCGTCAATGTTCCCCACGACCTGGAACGGATTGTCCACACCGAAGAACTTCTTGAAAACCGTCTGGGGGTCGATCGCGTCAATGTCTAAGCCGCCAGGGAACCCCTGGGAACCCGTGCCACCATGGCGCACGCCTTCCTCTCCGTAGAGATCATATACCGCCTTGATCTTCGGCTCCGATAGAATGCTGTACGCCTGGCACACTAGTTTGTACTTCTGCATCAACGCCTGGGGGTCGGGATGATCTTGGTGACACTGCGGGTTGTACGCCATGGAGTAGCGACGGAACGCCTTGGCTATCTCATCGGCCTCTGCTTCGCGGCTAAGGCCCAACGCTTCATAGTAATCAGTCATTGAAATAAATTTGGACTTCTTCTATGGTCAACAACACGAAGGAAGGGGCAAATAGAAACAAGCAAACAAAAAGGCTGTGATGTGCCGCAGTAGCTTTTCAACGCATCGAAAAAAAAAAGAAGAGAAAAAATGTAGTTCCGGAGAGAAGGAAAAAAAAAGCAAAATGAAGCGCGTGTAGTGCCAGACAGTGGGGAGCAGAAGGGCAGCTCGTCAGACGCTTTCGCTAAGAAGAAAAAAAAATCACTTGCCTGTATGTTGCTGTTGTTGTTGTTTCATAACGATTAATAGTGTGGTTACTGTAGGCACATAAGGGCCATTCCAATCCAAACTGGAGGTGAGGACTCCCGTATGCCACTCAAACGCTCGCCTTCTAACCCTTCATCGGCACCTCGTTAGCATCCTTCAAGAGAGCGAGAGAGAGAGAGAGAGAAAAGGGAGAGAGGGAGAGAGTGAAACACCTACTCCCGCTTGGCCAGCAGCTCTCGGCGGTCTGGGTGGGTGTCGCGCTGCTTGCTCAAAATGATCCTGACGTGATCCGCCAGCGTCTGCGCGTCGTCGAAGTCCTTCGCCTCCACAGGATCTGCGAACGAGAGGTAGGCGTGGCCGTTGTCCACGTAGCCGGACTTCCCGGACCAGAGAGTTTGCGTGCCGGAGATGGCAAGGGGCACGATCACGGCGCCTTCATCAATGGCGAGCTGAAAGAATCCCAGGCGGAAGGGGAAGAGGTCGCCGTCGGGGTTCGGGTTGCGGGTCCCCTCGGGGAAAATGCAGAGCATGCGCCCGCGGCGGAGCTTCTCACGGGCCTTCTCCATCATCGGGCGCACCGTTCCCTTGACCACATCGAAGCCCTCCGACTTCTTCTTGAAGATCACGGCGAGGTCGCCAGCGTTGGCCATCTGCCAGCCGCCGATGGGCACCTTGAAGAGATCATTTTTCGCCACCCAGGAGCCGTCGAGGGGCAGCAGGGAGCCGCAGGCCACAAAAGGGTCTGCGCTGCTGAGATGGTTCATCATCACAATCACCTTCTTGTTCTCCACCTTGGGGTACTTGTTAAGGCGGTGGACGTGCCAAAAGGGGTTGATCACAGTGGTCACTGTCGACGAGATGCTGCGGAAGAGAAACCCGCACATGTCCTCGCGCTTCTCCTTGGGGAGGAAGAAGTAGGTCGCGGCGATGCACAGCACCTGGAGGAGCCACGTGAAGATGAAGGACACCGCCACCATGGCAACTAGCACGATCGTCATCCCCAAACGCTTTAGAGGGACGGGCATGGTGAAAGGCAGGTTGGGCTGTGGGAGGAGGTAGTCGATACGATTTAGTACTGCAACGGAAAACCAAAGAAAAAGAAGTGTATTACTCGGGAAACAATTAGAAACTTAGCAGAAGTCAATCCGATGCCTGGAAGAGATAAAGAACGACGAGAACAACGCAAGAAACGCCTAATTCTGTGAAGATCCGAGCAACAACAGCAAAACAAACAAAAAAAAAGTAATCGGGGCACATCACCCCGAGAGAAATGGAGAGGGCAAAGAGCGAGAGAGACTCACTGGTGTCCAACCACTCCTTTCCACTACTACGACTACTACTGCTCCCTACTAGCGCAGCGCAGCGCAGCGCAGCTCACCCATTAAAAAGGTATTTGTTGCTGCGTTGTTCTTGTTGTTGTTGTTCTTGTTGATTATTTTTATTTTATTTTGGTTTGTTTTTTTTTTTGTGTGTGTGTGTGTTAAACGTGTTAACAAATTTTTCCCCAGAGACACCAACAACACATGAAGTCCCCCTCCCTCACGACTTCCTTTCCATAGGATCCAACGATTTGTTAAGCTCCTGGCGACTGACACCAACAGCAACCACAACAGTAACCCGCTCTGCCGCAGCTCAAGGGTAGAACGCTACGCGTCTGCTTCGTCCTCGCCATCCGCACACTCGTGCTGCTCTTCTGCTCCATCCTCTTCTTCTACTTCCTCGTCGTCGTCAGCCGTCTCCCACTTGTGGTGCCGCTTTAACTTCCCCCGGCGAACGTTCAGCGGCTCCATATCGTTCAGGTCCATCTCGTTGAGGTCGATGTTCCGCCGGGCGTTGCCGAGTTCGGCCTCTGTCTGGACAAATGTTTCCTGGAAGGCGCTGACCTCTGCAGAGTCTTTACAGGCGCGATAACCCTCGAGTAGCTCGGCGTTGATGTCGAAGAAGCTCTCTCCCCAGCTGAAGTAAGCCATCACACTCCTCGCGTCGTCCTGCAGGCCAACGACGGCAAGGGCGGCCGCCAGCGCCTCCGCACACGTGAGCTTCGACGGCCGGCCGTAGTTCACAGGGTTCGCCGCAATGAGCAGCGGCAGCAATCGTGGGGCACCCATCCGCATCTTGGCCCATGGCACCGTCTCGAGGGACTTCCACGAGCAGTCGACAACCGCAGCGCCGTGGGCCTCCACGATCGCGCGGTCGGCCGGACTTACGATATCCGTGGCGTTGGGGGTCAGAACGACCCCAGGAAAGGAATCTCGGAGGGTGAGAAGCCGCAGGGCATTCTGGCGGTAGAGGCGCTGGCCGGAGCAGGCGTTGGGGTCGCACTGCTCAAAGTCCCACATGGCGAGCGGGACGGAGGTGGGATGAGCCGGTGGAGCACCCCCGCCAGGCCCGCCCCGGCCACGACCGCCCCCAACCCCGCCACCACCACGACTGCGGCCACGACCGCCTCCTACCCCGCCACCTCGAGCGGTGTTTGCTTTACCCATAAAGACGAAGAGCTCCTCTGATATGCGTACTTGTGTGTATCTGTGTCTGTACGGGGTAAGGGTAAGAGGAGAGAGGAGACACGGAACCATGTATATGTGCTCATAGCTGTGTAGGAGGAGGAGGAGGAGGCCGCCCGGTGGGTCCCGAGGGCAGCGCCGGATCTCCCGTGCTCGTCGCAAAGGATACGGTCCGCCACAGCAGTCCATGCACTGCACTTACAAACGCTGTTGGCGTTGTTATTTTTGTTTTCAAATTTATTTTTCTCTGAATTGAGTGGAGTTAATCGAGATTTATCCGTCTAGTACCCCTTCCTTTTAGTTTTCTTGCGCTGCTGCGGGGCCGGTGCAGGCTCTTGCTCGTCCTCTACCTCGTGCACTTCACGTTCCTCTGCGGACTTGCGATCGCGTTGGTAGAGCTCCTCGTCGTTCTCCTCCTTGACGACCGATGCGTCGTCACGCCTCCTGCGCTTAGAGGAGGGTTCGTTAGTCGGAGGCCGCTCGGCCATTTCCTCCTCGCTCTTGATGCGCTCGTCCCGGCTGCGCTTGGCGCCCTGCCTCTTCTCTAGATACGCCTCGCGCTCCTTCTCGCACTTAAGAAGGTGCTCGACGTACTTCTGGCGCTTGACACGGTGTTTCTTGGGCATCAGACAACTAAGAACTAATAAAGAAGAGAAATAGAAATATAATAATAATTTTAGATGAGGAGCCGCTACAGGCGAGCAGCCACTTGTATTGCTGGGTTGTGTGGAGAGAAGTTTTTTATCGGACGTACGAGATGAAGAAAAGGAAAGAGGAGGGGGAGAAGGCAACAATCAACAATAATGATGATGATGATAATAGCTAACACGTCAAAAAAGAAAACACCATCACCGATCCAGCTAAATTTCTTTCCGCTCCCATTACGGGGTGCCCTGTCGGAATGTTCTGTCTATACGTCCATTTTTCATTCGTTGTCTGTGAGATAAACAACTGAGCAACGCTTTCGCACTTCCCACTCCGTACCTCCGCAGCCCCGCAGTAGCTGTTGAGCAGCACTCCGTGGAAGCCGATCCACATAAAACAGAAAAACAGGGGGGAAAAAAAAAGAAAAAAAAATCTAATACATCGACAGTTGACGCAAAAGTGCGTTGACTTCCGCTAGTCGCGTGCGTCTCCGTCTCCCCTCTGTCTGCAAGGGAAACAGGGTGGCCGCACCTTCAAGGCCCATGGCAGTGCATTGTAGAAAGAAAAGTGCCAAGAGGTTCTCGCTTCTTCCCCGGCAACACCAGCGCCGCAGGGCCCCTTTCCTACAGAAACTCGTTGATGTCGTTCTCGCTGTCCACGTTGACCGTCTGTTTCCCCTCGCTTTCCGTGTCGGTCTTCAGCAGACGGGAGCGAGGCAACACCGGCTTCCCAGTGCGGCGGACCACCGGGGCGCGGGACCGCTCCAGCGCGCGGCGGCTCTTCTCCTCCTGCTCCTCGGCCTGCTTCGCCATGTGGATAAGGCGGGCCTGGCGACGACGCTCCTTGTCGCTGGCCTTCATCACGTTCTGGATGAGCGCCTCCTCAATGCCGTTGCCGCTGTCCGAGATGTAGCGGTGGTACTCCTCCAGTTTGTTCTCTATAATGGTAAGCATCTCCACGGGGCCCATGTTGGAGCCGGCCTCACTCGAGTCCGAGTTGCCGCTGCCGCTACCGTTGGACGGCGCCGTTGACTTGCGGGAGAGGTCCTTGCTCTTCGCCACGCCGTTGGGCGCCGCTCTTGCCCCCGTCTTCTTCACCTTCTTTGGCTTCTTTGCCGCGACGCCGGGGCTTGCGGGCTCCTCCGCCCCAAAGCCGAAGTTGTCCTCCGTCTCGCGCTCGGTGGTGTGCTGCACAGACGACAGCGACTTGATGATTGTGTCGCCGGCGGAGAGGGTGCGGAAGATGCGCGTGATGATCTTCTCCACCTCGACCTTGAACTGCTCGGGGGTGAGCTCTTCCGGGGGGGCCTTGGGGTCCACTGGCTTGTCCTTGTCGGCTGGGTTGACTTGCGAGGGCACGTGCTTCTCCAGATCCGCGAACCGCTGCTCGAGCTGCTTCATCTTCTGCTGCGCGGCGCGGATCTTCTCTGCCAGTGCCAACATTTGAGCGTGTCGCTGCTTGGTCATCGCCATCGTTTCGTTCTTCTCGCCGAGGTACTCCGTGGCAACGCGCTCCAGCTCCTCCTCCAGCTCTTGGCAGTTTTGGATTAGGAACAGATTGCCTTCTTCCACGTTGATGAAAACATCCAGGAGCTGCTCTACATCCGTGTAGTACGTTGGTTTGCGGTTTTCGTCGTAGTTGTTCTCCAGTATCTCTCGCACCTCTTCCACCGTGAGGGCGTTGACCTCCTCCTTGGTCTGCTCAGTAACTTCCTGCACACGCTGCTGAGCCTTGTTCTCGAGGCTCTGGTGGAGCTGCTCCAGCTGCGTTTCGAGGGGCACCAGTTCCTCCTCCTGCTCGTCCTCCTCCACCTCCGAGAACTGGCTGAACTTGCGGAACTTGTTCGCCCCTTCTAGCGCTCGGGCCTTCTCCTCTCGAAGAGCAACCTCCTTCTCGTAGTTCTTCTTGAGGATGGCCGAGCGGTGTTCGAACTCGCTCTCTGTGTGCATCAGTATCTCATCCATCTGGTCCGCAACGCGAAGATCGATCAGCACGTCGAAGAACCAGCGCGGCTTTGCCAAGTCATCCAAGAACTTCTTGTACATCTTGCACGTCTCGACCTGTACCTCCGCCTTCCGAATCTCCAGTTCAATATGATTGATTCGAGCGGATAGCTTCTTGATCTCCACCTTCTTGCTCTGCTTCGCCTTCGTCTCGGCATCGGCGCGACGCACGGCGGCATCCTGCTCCAGGTTGCTGTGCTTCAAGAAGTTGTTGAACTTCTCGCGTGTGTTCTCCAGCTGCTCCTGTTGCTGGTGGAGCTTCTTCTCCGCGCAGTCGATCTCCTCGTCCAACTTCCGAATCTCGGACCGCTTTGTCGCCAGCGACATGTGCACCAGCCCCACCTCTCTCTTCTTGGCAATGAATTCGTCCATGGTTACTTTCTCGTGGACCTCCACAGCCGCCACGGCATCCTCGTTGCGCATCGCATGAAGCCCATTCTGTTGCTGCGCTTCCTTCTGCTGCAGGCGGTAGAACCGACTGCTGCGCGGAGCTAGGGCTGCAAGCTCCTTCGACATGGCCGCATCATCCCGACGGATCTCATCCGCCAGCAGCTTCGACGAATCGGCCAGCTGGATCGAGGAAGACTGCTGGCCAGCGCTTCCCTTCTCCTGCGCCAGGAACGGATTGTTCTGCAACATTCGAGCGCGTCTATATAGTAGTAGTTGATGACCTCAAGACTGGGAGAGCAGGAAAAAAACAAGAGTGCGTCTATTTGAGGGGTTTCAGCACGAGCCTTCGACTAGGGGATCCCAAAGGACAAAGAGTATTAATAATAATAATAATCCTTATGATATAATAATAATAATAAACGCAGCGACTCCCCCAGGGAGTTAGAGACAGGAGACACAATAAACGGTTCTCCGTAGCTACTGTACACAAGGATAAGCGCGAGTTCGTTCGTTAGAAAACCATTTAGGAGAAAAGAAGGAAGTAGAACGACAGATACATTTCAGATTACAACAGGGATCAAAAGGGAGATAAACATATAGGTATCTATTCCAACAGCCGTAAAAGTCCGTTCCGTTCTTCCAGTTTACAGGAGAGGAAGCCGTGAGACACTTCTTGACTGAGATGCGGACACTTCAGTTCGGATTTCTTTTTATTCTTTTTATTTTCTTCTTTCATTTGCCTACTGATACACGTTTGAAAGTGCTCAGCAATCCAAGTTGTATAAGGGGGATATGATGCTTTCACTTAATATAATATTTGTCTCTCCGGGATGTCCCGCTCAGGAGAAAATTGCAGGCTTTTATGGTGGTGGTGGGGGGGGAAGGGCAAGAACCCGAGGAAGATGGTATGCCCTGCCGCCGCTGGTGCGTAAGTGTCTCCTAGCCCCTAACCAACCAGGTAAGCACCGTCCAACACGAAAGATATAACAAAAAAAAAGGAAAAAAAAAAGAGGGATAATTGAACCGCTTCAAAGCACCAGAAAAAATAATAACAGCACGAAACAAAAAAAAAATCTCAATGGCGCAGAAACAAGGGAATCCATGTGGCGATGCGCCACTGTCGAGCACGTTGCAGTCCTAGGAATACGTGTGCGTGTCCTGTCCTAGGGTAGGGCCCTGGGCTGCTGTTTTCTCTTTCTCTAGGGAAGGGGTGTGTGGAAGGGGAGGGGCTGTGTAACCACAAGGGGAGGATAGAGTTGGTTGTCTGCCTATGTGTGAACTCATCGTAGCGGCTCGGATGTCGCCCGTTTCCTACTCTTTACTTTGTTTTATGGTTTCTGTTTGTTTTCGTTCTCTTTCCTTTTTTTTTTCTTTCTTTTCTTTATTTTCTTTCAAGGCGTTGCGGGCGAACCTAATATTTATTTTCTCTCTCTCTCTCTCTTTTTGTTCTGATGTTCTTCTTCTTCTTCTTTTGGTGGCTTCCTCGCTTTGTTTCAGTGGTGGCCAGAGACCTCCCCTCCAGGCCACGGCTACAGAGTTGCCACCAAAAGAAAAGAAGACAACAATGAGAGCGGCGGAGCACGACTCGACGTTCCCTGAACAATGACGGCGGAAGTTCCTAAAGAATAGCTGGTGATGAGTTCTATCACACTTTGTGGCGGAACTAGAAAAAGAGACGGTGTGTGTGTGTGTGTGTGTATAGTGCGGCGCATCCGCTAGGCCTTTTTAGCCCTCCCGCTGCTTCCGCACCTCGTAGTCGGCGGAGTCAAAGAACTCCTTGCTGGGGGGCGCCTTCACCCCGCGGAGACGGGGGTCGATCTTCTTTGGCATGTTGGTGCCGGGTGGAGCAGGAGCAGACATTGTGTGAGTGAAAAATACAAATACAAAAAGCAATATAAGTTTTTTCAAACAAACAAACGCGGCTTGTTGAAAATTTGGCGAGTAGGTCGCAAAGAGCAAAGGAAAACGCTGGGTGCTCTGGAGCATTCAGGGAAACAGGGAATATTTGCAGTGAGAGAGAGAGAGAAAGAGAGAGAAAGAGAGAGGAAGAGAGAGGGAAAACGGATCGAGTACACGGCACAGATGCTCAGTTGTCCGTGGAGAAAACCCGAGCAGTAGGTAGCAATCCGAAGGAACCCTAGCCCCAACACTAGAGGTAGTGTGGCAAACGCGAGACGCAGCCTTCAGACAAGGGCGGGGGGTGCTCATGTTCTTCTTGTTGTTAACACTCTCTGTCAGCTCTCTGCCCCACCAGTCCTGGGCATTGTATATGAAGAGAGACGCGACGAACTTCACCTTTACCAAGCCAAGCCACGGCGGTGCCCCACTTCTATTCTGGTTGTGTTGTGTGGTGGGGAGGCTGTCGGTATGTGTATTTGTTGTTGTTGTTTGAAAGTGGAAAGATCCTCTGTTTTCTGCTCTATCAATTACATGACTTGAAAAAAAAGGCGGCACATCCGCATGATGTTTCAAGTGTGTTGGGTCTCGTGGCGTACCGAATGTACAAAAAGAAAAGAAAAACTGCGGTGTGATGACGGAGGGCCTGCCGACTCATTCTAGATCTATATAAATAGAGGGAGATAATGAGTGGATTCCGCTCACCTTCGATCTCTGGAGATCGTCTCGACATCCAAGGCAGCACGTCCTCACCGTTCCTTTCACAGATGGCGCGCACGAATTGTTTCATCCTTTTTTTTTTTTCTCTATCGGAGGTACGCGCTCGCTTCGCGGTACAGCGGCGTCATGCGGGACATCAGGTTCGTGTAGTAGTCCTTTAAAAACTTCCGCTTGGCCTTCTCCGAGTCCGTGATCTGCGGGGGCTGCCCCATCGACTTGAGTTCCCGGTTAGGGAAGCGCAGCAACGTCTTTTCTTGCATAATGGGGTGCTGCGCCTGGCCGCGGTGCATGAACATCCAGAGATTGGAGTCTGTCACGGGGCCAGCGCGGCGCTTGGAGGCGTATTGTGTCACGAGGAGCGCGCCCACCTCGTTCTCCTTCCCGAAATCGGTCAGGTAGGTGTCCTCGCCGCAGACGAGCGGGCCAGCGGTCATGTGGTGGCGCACAAAGTAGTAGTCGCTTGCCTTGACGGGGCGGTCCCTCATATCCTCCTGGTAGTCCGACTCCCAGTAGTCAATCGCCCACATCGCGTTGGAACCACCACCGTCGGGGGAGTAGCACACGTGCTGGTACTTGCCAGACACCTTGGAGGCGAGCGACGGCGTCTTCATCTGAGAGATAAGGAAGAGCGGGTTGTCGCACAGCTCCGGCACGGTCATGATATAGAAGGGCTGACCGTAGTGAACAATGTCCTTCTCATCTCCCGGCACGGGATACGTATCCGACGGCGGCATCGGCGAGGGGACGAGAATGACAGCGTTGCGGAGCTGTGGCGCCGTCTGCGGGGAGGCCGAGCAGGCCACCTCCCACCCCGTGCTGACGCAGGTGCGGTCCTCCAAGTCCAGCGAGAGAACGTGGCCGTTGTGCATACTCTGGAGGATCACCGGCGTGTAGAAGCGAAGCCAGCCGTCTTCCGCCATGGGCATGGTATCGTACGGTGCTGTGTGGTGCTTCACCTTTGCCAGGATGGTCGCCACCTCGGAGGAGGCGTCCGACGTGTTTAAACCCCCAATGTTCCCCATGAGGAGTTTACGATCGCGCTCGTAGGCCTCATCCTCGAACCAATTGCCCAGCAACGGCCTACGAGGCATGGCGAATGGTCTGCGTGATCGAACTTCAACCCGAGTAGTAGAGGGTAGCGAGGGGTAGCGAAGGCGTTAGAGAAAGAGAGAGAGAGAGAAAACTACAATACTCGTTGGACACAATGAGGAGGAGGAAGCTGCCCAAATGAAATCATCAACGCTTGTTGCACCAAGAATAACAATAATAATGTGATGCAGACGATATCCCTTTTCTTGTTTGGTTGTTTGTCTCTTTTACCATTGGCACTCCCAGTGCTTATTACACTCCCAGTACCAGGAAGCGACAAGTCTTTCCTTTTCTTTGTTTTTTTGGGGGAGGCTCTGCCATGCCCTGCCTGCCCCAGGCAAGCACTCCGAGTCCTCCAGGCCATCGCCCGCCTCAGCAAAAAAGAAAGATGAACGTGAAGTGGAAACATACAGCCGGTAGATAGTGCGCCAGCTCAGCATAAGTGAAGTGCAACGCTGGCATTACCATTCATAGGTCGCGAGGGGCTCCCCCATCCGACCCCCCTCCATCTTCATCATACTGCCTCCAGCTGTTAAAAGAGGTCTTACACAAAACGCCTTGTGGTAAACATGCGTTTCAGCAAGTAAACGTTGAAGTAGCCGAGACCAATGATGGCGGCCACCTCGATGGCACACCACAGGAGGACCCGAGTGTTGGCCACTTCTACGGTGCTGCGGTGATCGCGCTCCCGAACTCGGAGGTAACTCTGGAGGGACTCCACCTCGTTCAGCGTCCCGAGAAGCCGGTTCACTGCGTGCGACACCTTGTCGACCTTCTTTTTAGGTTTTCCGTTGATATCTAAAGGGTTGTCACGCGTCACGACGCTGAAGGAGACCACCTTGTTCGACACCGTGCTCATTTTGTTCGAGAAACAAAAGTGGTAGGGGCCGGGTGTTCGCGCAGTGAAGAGAACGCGATCGTCTGATGACCCCTCCGTCCGCCACACCGTGTGCTGCGACGGGTTCGTGATGTAGGCGTCGATATCCTGGGAGCCACCGAGAGCGACAATAAAGTTAAAGTAGGCCATTGAATCCGGCTCTGTGATGTCTTCAATGAAGCACTCTTCCCGGCCGGGTTCAATCTGAACTGTCAAGCGTGTTTCGCTAGCTGCGGCGGGTTGCAGATTCAGAAGGCAGAGCACCGCCAACAACACGAAGCTAGCGGAGAAACGTTTCGAGACCATTCCTGCAATTCCACTGCGTAGAGAGCTGCACTTCAAGTTTAAAAAAGAGATGGGAAAAAGGCTCTATCAGTGCTATACTATTTAAAATGAATGTCAGCCTGGATTCTAAGAAGGGCAACAGGAAAGATAGTGAAAAGGAGGACAAGAATAACAGAATGGAAGGGCGGTAAAAGACACAGCAAGCAAAAAAGAAGACCACGCGGGTTATACATTTCCGCGTCCTGGAAAAAAAAATCATTTATTTTAGATGATCGCCCAATGCTTGCGAGCACTAGAGGCGCAACGATAACGACGAAAGCGAGTGGCAGCAGCAGTATCCTCCACGGCAACACGCCACAACTTCTACCGCTTATACTCGTATTGTACTCACTTGAGCCCCCCCCCCTCCCTCCCTCCCTCCCTCCCTCACACACACGTCGCTGCTACCCGAGACGCACCACCTCATCGGAGATATCGGCTACGCGGGGGTCGTGGGTCGCTACGATAACTGTCTTGTGGTGCTTGTCACGCAGATCACGGATAGATGACAGCACCAACTCCACAGACACGTCGTCCAGGCCAGTCGTGGGCTCGTCGAACATCACCAAACTGCACTTGTCGCCATCGGCGAAGACGCGCGCTAGCCGGATGCGCTGCTGCTGGCCGCCACTGAAGGGCGGGTGATCCGCGTTGTGAATGAACATGTGAAACGGGTCTCCAAGGAAGTCGTCGCAACCAGCTTTTTTCATGGCATTGCCCAGCACGTCTCGCTGGCGAGCGAACTCCTTCTGCTCCTTGTCGCTTGCCTTGCCGCTATCACTGGCCACACGTTGCAGCAAAATGTTCTCTGCCACGCTGCCAAAGACCATGCTGTGCTCTTGCTCCAGTAGTCGGGCGTTGGCGTGCGTCCGCACCGTGCCGCTGACAGGCTTGAGCAAGCCGCACAGCAGCCGCAGGGAGGAGCTCTTACCACAGCCGCTTGGACCGTAGAGCGCAGTGATCCGGTGCGCCCTAGCCTTCCAGGTGAGCGCAGAGGTGGGGGGCGGCACCATGCGGCGGAACTGTGCGAGCTCATCTGGGGGCTGAGGGTACTGGAAGTTCACAGCCTCCAGCGAGACGTCCGCCGTGTCGCTCTCACTCCTGATGACATCCCCAGCTGCGTGAGATTTCTCCGACTTCAGATCCTTCTCTGGGTACAGCACCCAGGCCCGCACCTGCTGCATAATGATCAGCGCGGCAAGCTGAGTTTGCAGGTGATCCTTCTCATGAAGGATATCCTTGAGGCAGCTGAAGGACCATGAGACTAGCATAAGGTACAAATTCACTTCCCCAGCGCTCATCCACCCATTTTGCTGGAACACGCAGAGGATCGTTGCCAGCCAAATTTTGATGGTGCTGAGCAGCGCTCCCGTTATCGCACCCGCTGCATGAATGTAGGAATCAAAATTGTTGTTTGCCATTTCCGTCGCTCGCAGCTTGGCCTCCAGTCTAGCGCAGAGAAAATCGAGGCACTTGCTGTTGTTCACCATCTCTGCGTGCTGTATCATGTTGTGATGCTCGGCCTTCGCGCCGCTCTCCACCAAGTGAGAAGTCTTTCCTAGCGCCCGCGATTTCGACCCGATGGATGTCTGGAGCAACACCAAGATAAGCACCGGAATGAGCATCTTCACGGTGGAGATGAGCACATCGCTGAAGATGCAACACAGTGCAGTCACCAGCCCAATTGCAAAAAGAGAGTTCGCCATCAGCTCCATCAGCGTGACCATCAAGAAGCTGTAGAGGCTATCCGCACTGGAAGAGATCAACGACGAGAATTGTTCACTTTCGAACGCCACGACGCGTTCGGGGGAGGAGGAGCTGAGCACATCCACAACAACCGCCTCGATCATCTGCGCCCGAGCCGCTGTGCCGGCACGCACCACCAGGATCTTACCGTAGAAGGACAGCAAGTAAAAGAGAATCAGTGTTCCTACCAAGAGGACGGTGAAGCACCCCAGGCGTACTTCCATGTTGGGCAAGAACGCTGCGAAGTAGGGTTCTAAAATAGGGACCACGTAGATGTCGTTGAAGACGTAGATGGTCTCCTGGATCACGTTCATCTCGCTGGGTTCGTCAAAGTTAGTCATTACCTGGACCACAAATGGAAGCAACAGCTGAAACATCGCGGAAGTCACGATAAACGGGAGGGATAGGGTGATAAGGAGCCACTGGTCCTTGTAGAAGTGCAGGGCATATCGTATGGGCCCGCACTCCGTGAGCGTGTCGGGCATAGCGGTCTGCTAAGTGCCGGTGTCCGCTGCACGGAACTCTCGGTTCTTTTCCGTTAGAAGTTTTCTACGTTACCCTAATGGTATCTTCAAATATAGAAGGATCAACGGTAAAAGCCTTTAACTTGTAAGATCTTTGTTTGTATTTATTGTTCTTGTTTTACGTAGGTAGGTGTAGAGTTGTGTTTTTTGTTCTCGTGTATGTGTGAGTGTGTGTGTATAGATAATATTGGAAGTGCGTTAATGGATCAGTAGAAACGCTCGCGTCGTAGTGCAGAGCTCGGAGGGTGACGTTCTTGATTAATGATGTTTGATCTTCTTCAATCGTGTTAGTTCGTTCGTTTTTTGACACCTCTCATGCATCGCCACAGACAACAAAAAAAAAGAGCCGAGAGAACAAATTGAAGGATCAACCAGAGATTAATAATAATAATAATCATAAAGAAACAAAAAGACAGATGCACGTATCCAGATGTAAATGTAAATGGCTTCGGCCCTAGCCCGAAGCCATTTAGTGTCAGAGCTGAGGGAATGGGGAGAAAGGTCGGACTCCTCCTAGCACTGCAGGGATCATCCACTTCTTTGTAGGACTTTGTTGTTCTTATTGGTGTCTGGAGGGTAGTCGATGCGAACAGCCCACTTGCGCTGCAGCTGCTACACGGCCTAGTGATCCCACTCCGGCAACGTGTAAAAAACAAAAGATAATAAATAACAGAACTGTACAAGTTGGCGCGTCCATACTTCCAGGTCAGCGTACGACGTAAAATGAACGAATCAAAAAACAAATATATATATATATATATATATATGAATAAACAGATGCGTAGCCGAGGAGGCGCACAGCTTCCCATTAGATCGAATTCTTGAATGATGCCGCGTCCTTCTTTTTTTTGCTAGTCCCAGCAGTGCTCATTGCCCCACAATGAATGGAAAGCGATGGGTCTCGATGAGAAGACTCGGGCTAAACGCCGGTGGTCTCCTTGATCCCCTTGCTGAGGAGCTGCTGCGTGGTGTAGCGAATCAGCCGCTGGATGCTGAGCCGTGTCTCGCGGCGCATCTGTTCGTCTGAATCGCAGAACGACGACTTGGAGGCCTCCCCGGAGGATATGGAATTTGTTTTCTTGTGCTTGCCCGGTACCTCGGTAAAGGTGGTGGCAGGGATGGTTCGCATCAGGCTCTGCAACAGCGCTAACCTGCGCGAGTAGGCCGTCATTAAAATTTCTTCGTCCTCCATTCGGGCGATGCTACGCTTCCCGTCTACGGTGAGCTGTGATGTGGTGGAGTGCGAGACGTCCAACCCACTGCCAACGAGACTCCGTGGAGACAGCGCGGGGATGCGGTCGCTGGCCCGGCTCGGCATGCGCCCCCCCAAGCAGGCCTGCTCGTACTGTCGCGCCTTGTTGACGTACGGGTTGCCCCATGATGATGCCACCTGAATCTCGTACGCTTCCTCCAGCGCCGTGTCCTGTAGTGTGGACCGGGACATGCGCTTGAGGCTGGAAATGGTCGTCTGGTTCCGGCTCTCCTTCCCGGAGGTCATCGTCGCATCGTGCGGGCCTGTCGCGGACTGGTTCGGGGAAGGCTTACCGCTCATGGGGGCGCTGGAGACGAGGGACACGTCGCCTTTGCTGTTGCTGGCCTGCGTGCCATCCCCCTGATCCCTCGTGCCGTCGGACCCGGCAGGGGTGTCGGTTGCTTTGCGCGTCATTTCCGTGTAGATCCGCGGGGCGTCGCGCTGCAGCAGTATCGCCTCCCACATGTCGCAGCGCTGGTGTGTGCTCAGGAGCCGCTTCCGCAGCGCCTCACGGTGCTCTTCCGCCGTCTTCAACTTTTGTTCCTCAATAATGAGGCGGTCCTTGCATTGCAGGAAGGTCTCACGGAGCCTGTTGATCTCCGCCGTGCCGCCCTCCAGGATCGCTTGCTCACCAATTTCGTAGTGCTGCAGGTGCCCCATGATAAGCTCGTGTACCCTTTTGGAGTACGGAGCGTGCGTTCGCAACGCCTTGACACAGAGAAAGATGGATGCTGGCTCGCCCTCCGTCTTGAAAGTGGATGTCACACAAATCTCATCGGTGGCCTCAATCAGCGTGGCGATACTTTTTCCCAGCAGCTCCATCCCCGTCGACATGTTCTGAATGGAGAACGCACTCGTCACTTCCGGGGGCACCTCCACTTCCTCGTTGTCTGCAATCAGAGCCTCGAAATTGGCTCGCATGGCTTCTTTTACCTTTTCAGCACGGTTTGCTGTCTTGCGCTCATACTCGTCGCTGGTGGCATCCTGGTGGCCAGCCGCAACCAGATTCTCGCGGATGATACGCTCTTCTTCAAACTGGTCCATGATCTCAGCCATGGCCCGCTGAAAACTACGCAGTTGCTCCAGCTTCTCTTGCTTGGACGCTATTTGGGCAGTGACGAGTTCATCCTCTCCCATCTGCTTCAGCGCAATGGCCTGGTTGTCCGCATCATCCTCTGGGGGTAGGCCCATGTCGAAATGACTGTTGGACTGCATCTCTGACTCTGGCGCGGGGCTCGCCGTGGGCCGGTTCAGCAGCTTCTGGCTTGCCTCCTGCACATCCTCCTCCGCTAGCTCATCGCCGAGGCTCCCCTCGTCACTGAAGTCATTTCCAGTGGGTAGAAACAGGCGGAACTTCTTCGCATCCTCCGCCTCGGCAATGGAGCGCACCCTGTCGTGCATCTCCCCCGAGACGGCAGCACCGCGGTCATACAGCACGCGGCGCTCTGTGAAGTTCCGTAGCAGCTCTGTCGCAGCGACGTATGCGGCGGTTCCACTTTTTGGTTTGGCCGTCGGCTCGATGTGGGAGTTCGTCATTCTTGACCTCGAGAAGGAGTTTGTCGCATTGTGCCGCGAACTATTCGTGCCATTCAGATCATTGAGATTATTGGAGCGATTCGTTGGTGGCCTCCCAGAAGGGCCTCTTCGGTTCTTCATCACTCACGGCTGACGGGACGTGCTCGTCTGGGGACTCTTCTACTTCGACTTCGTATACCTACAAAGGAATATAGATGTATATATATATATATATATGTGTAAAGGCTCCTCTGCAGAGAAGAGGAATCTCGTGCCAGCACCCCTGCTAGTAAGGCACGATCCTAAATGTTTGTTGCGACGAGTAAGGTATATATCTCGGTCACACGGCAGAAAACTATTCCTGCTTACTCCTCCGTATAATTAGCACCGAGGGACATACCGGTAAACCAGTTGAAGAACGACAAGAAAAGAAAACCAAAAAGACCAAGGGAAAGTATTTTCAAACCCAATGGTCATGGTTTTCCTCTGCGAAACAACCATCGCATTCGATGGCTTTCTTGTGTCACGCCAAGCGGGTCACGGAAGCGGAGCAAGATACCTCCCATAGTCGTAGCTTTTATGCTTAACTTTTTCCCTTTTTTATGAAGGGTGGATTCGATTCTTTTTACTTCATTTTTTTTTGTTGCGTTTTCCAAACGATAGAGACTCCATAAACACGATAATAGTGATGCCTACCGTCAAGGGCATCAGGAGGCGGGCGGGTGCGCCACAACGGTAATCTACGAGCTAATTGGCTGAACACGCCACTTGTACTCGTATTGTACTCACTTGAGCCCTCCCTCCCTCCCTCCCTCACACACACGTCGCTGCTACCCGAGACGCACCACCTCATCGGAGATATCGGCTACGCGGGGGTCGTGGGTCGCTACGATAACTGTCTTGTGGTGCTTGTCACGCAGATCACGAATAGACGACAGCACCAACTCCACAGACACGTCGTCCAGGCCAGTCGTGGGCTCGTCTAGGAGCACTAAGCTGCATTTATCCCCTTCTAGAAACACTCGAGCGAGCCGGATGCGCTGCTGCTGGCCGCCACTGAAGGGCGGGTGGTCCGCGTTTTCTATAAACGTGTGAAACGGATCTTTGAGAAACCCGTCGCAGCCGGCCATTGCCATGGCGCTACACAGAACATCGCGCTGTCGGGCGAACTCCTTCTGCTCCTCTTCGCGGGGGTCCATGTCGTCCGCAACCCGCTGCAGCATGATGTTCTCGGCAATACTGCCGAAAATCATGCAATGCTGCTGCTCCAGCATGCGGGCGTTGGCGTGCGTCCGCACCGTGCCGCTGACAGGCTTGAGCAAGCCGCACAGCAGTCGCAGGGAGGAGCTCTTGCCACAGCCGCTGGGGCCGTAGAGCGCAGTGATCCGGTGCGCCCTAGCCTTCCAATCCTGAATTGTTGTTGTCGTTGGCTCCTCCGAGTCCACGTGCTTCTTCGCCAGTCTCGCGAGAGACGGCGGTGGCACTGGGAAGGCGATCTCAATATTTTCCAAGGAGACGTCGTCCTCGCAGTCGACATAGAGCAGTGCGGCCTTGGCAGCCTGGAGAGGCGCAGATTTGCTCTCTGGGGTGACATAGCTGGTGATCAGGTGTGTCGTCGGCGGTGCCGTGAGCCAGGTCATCAGCAGGCGGAGCTCAATGATGGAGGGGAACAGCCGGTTCAGGTTCTGTATCTGTACCTGCAGCCCGGCAATGTTCGATGACACCTGTTGCAAAAGCATAAAGTACATGCTGATATCCAACGCCCGGCTGAAGCTGTTTGCCTCACTCAGACTGTAAACGAGTCCCAAGGCGGGGCAGATCATTACAGCGCATTCATAAAAGTAATCCAGGGCGCTGGTGACAACCTCAAAACGGATCTGCATCGAGGCGGCCTGGTTGATGTGCCGCACCACGTAGTAGCCCAGAAACTGCGAGCGCTCAAAGACAAAGATCGTCGAGACGACACGACTCGCGTTGAGCAGAATACCGTGGATGTAGCGCTCTAGCGCCTCACGATCCTTAAGAAGAACGTTCATTCCTCGGCGGAGGAGGGTGTGTCCCATCACGACAAGCAGATACAAGACAAAAATGCGCAGCGTTGTACCAGGGGACATACGAGCCAGCGTAATGAGGAAAGACACCACCTTGAAGAAGTTGTGCATCACCTCCGTCAGCACATTAGCGGTGAGATCCCCGGCACTCCACGCCGCCGAGAAGACAACAGAGGTCACCTGGGAGGCCTCGATGGTGGAGAGGCGATCTGGATGAATGGTGGAGAGCAACTCCCTCGTGCACCTCGAGGCCATATCGTAATACACTCGCCTCGATGTCTTGTAGGCGTAGTAGTGACCATTGTACGACACAAAATGGAAGAGCATCACCACCAGCAGGAGAACCACAGCGCGGGAGGCTAGTTCCAGAACAAAGGGCGTTTCAAAGAAGTACATCTGACTCATCAGCGGCTGCAGCAGTGCCGCCGTCCGGCCAAATATGCTTCTACTGTTCACGGCTTCGTCATCCTTTCCATCGTGGTAGTCCAGGATTTCCTTCACCATAAAAGAAATCAAAACAGATATGACGGTCGCTCCGAGCATGGAGACGAGGGAGTAGAGAATAGTACGCCATGATAACCTCAAGTACGGATAGACAAACCTGAAATTGCGTCGGCTAAAGAGAAAGCCAGAAGACAGCTCCTTCTCACTCATTTTTGATATGTTTGATTTGTAAATGCAATGATCACCGCTCTTCTCCCTATGTGTGCTAATCTGGTGCCGTGAGCGGTGGAAGTCGAGGATTCGGCCGGATTTTCTCCAGAATTCAGAACATAAAAAAAACTTGAGAAGAAATCCGTAAAATATAAATACAACGAAATAACAGAAACAATACGTTGTATAGAGGAAGGAAATAAGTGATATCGGTGCGAGAGAAGACTCCAAGCTCGTCTACATCTAGGAGTATTCGATAACTGCGCCTCCATTGATATATAGTTCGGAAGCGAATGGGGATGGCGGTTTGATTAAGTGGTTTGAAGCGATATGAAAAAGGGAACAATGTTCAACGCATTTTCTTTCCTTTTTTTTTGTGTGTGTGAGCGTGTATATATCGGGGGGCAATATGGGGGGGTGAGGTTCCAGTTATTTTTTTTTTTTTGCATTTGTGTGTATAGCTGATTTTCTCCCCATTAGAGAGGAGAAGAGATCAACCAAACGAAAATAAGTCTATGCGGATCGTTGTCAGTTGTCACAAACATAGCACATACTAAGGGCTCTCTCCTCTTCGTTACGTGGGTGGGAGGGGAATGGAGGGGGGAATGGAGGATCAGCAGCAGGCCTTGGTCTTCTCTTTGGGTGGATCTGGCGACGGGCCGCTGGTGGATTGCTGACTTCGTTCCTCTTCGCCCTTCGTCTTCCGCAGCTCGGTGGAGGTGATAAGAGAGCCGTCGTGCCGGGACACGTCGGGTATGACAATGCCGACCAGCGGCGGGCACAAGTGGGCCGCACGAGCCTCGTTGATGACAGCCAGCGCCTTCTTCGTCTCGTGCGACAGAACGATCGCCTCCAACTCCTTCGCCGTGTCCGTGCCGCCGCAGACGTCGGTGATGACCGTGACATCTGGCTCCAGATCCCGCCGGACGCAGCGCAGGAACTCGACCACCTGATTCTTGCGCGTATCGAATGGCTGGAGGTACTCCTTGAACTTCTTATTTTTCAGCAGGGCGTCCGACGCGATGCCGACCCGCAGCCCATCTCTCGCGTAAAGGGCGGCGTAGGACAAGAGAAGCTTATGGCCGGAATGAAGCCGATCAAACGTTCCCCCCACCGCGACGTGTTTGAACATTTGCCCAAACTCCGCCTCGTGCGATATGATATCATCGCGTCGCAGCCCGCAGCGGCGCAGGGGGTGGAGCAACGGCGAGGAAGGAGTTCCGGCCATGGCCGTGGTGGACGACGGCGGGACCGGGAAGGACGGTATCACTGTCACGGAGACCTTTGCCGAGTACTCCAGCGCGGCAGTATACAGCTGTTGTGCGTGTTCAAGGAAAGTGCTGCGTTTGTAGTCCTCAATCGTCAGAATGACGTCCACCGTGGCGGAGCAGACGTCCAGCGCGTGGGTCGATGTGGCGGAAGGGGAACAGGATGGGGAGATGATCTGCTCCTGAAGGCAGTCCGTCAGTACGCTCGCATTCTTCGCCACACAGCTGGACGTCGTGAGCACAATAATTCGATGGTTCATTGGTTGCACTACAAAAAAGATGAGCTAATATATACTAGAATGTGCCAGAACGAAGGGGGGGGAGAGTGAAAGGGGGGGGGGGGGGGAAGAGAAGGGTTGGAGGATTGTATCCAGGAGGACCAGTACGAGAGTCCATCCGTATGCACACTTTCTCTATTTCACACTGTGAACAGAAGCGCGGAGATGAGTGGAATGATCCATTAATCATTCCCTGTAAGGTTCAGAGAGAGAGAGAAAAGGAACGAGGGGGGGAGGGAGGGGAAAGGGGGGATAACCTGTGCAGCCGAGGTACCGGGTCTATATTCCCTCACTGCCCCGGCTGTCGCCTGTTAATAACGCCACGCCGTCGGGACGGAACTCCGCCGCCGCCTGAGTGCAGTGAAACGCTCGGTAGTGGTGGTTCAGCGAGGGGATGCTGTGCACCGCGTAGCAGCTCCCCAGCCCCCCCCATTCCCAGGGTTGGGGTAGCAGAAGAAGACCCGCTCTGCCCGGCTGTGCACCAGTGCCATGGCACACATAACACAGGGCTCGTGGCTCACGTAAACGTCCAGGCCGTTCGCCAGATACGGCTTTCCCGATCCAGGTTTTCTGCCCGGGCCGCGGTGGAGGGCGGCCAAGCGCTTGAGGACCACCGTCACCGGATGGTCCAGCACCACGCAGGGCAGGGGCTCCCGTCCCGCACTAGAACTTGGAAAGACGCCGTACGGCAGACAGGCTGCCGGGGTGTCGCGGCGCATGCCCTCAAACCCCTCGCTCGACGCCAGTACCTGCTGTGTGGTGGGGTCCACCACGGCCGCGGCAATCCCGAGCCGTCCAGCGCTGGAAGCAGCCGCTGCAAGGGGCAGGACGCAGGAGAGCATCATTGCCGTGCTGACCGTGACCAAGTTGGGGGAGGGAGGGAGAAGAGGCGTCGGCTTCGGCATCGCGAAAGGCCACTGCCGGTTGTACTCCGCCCACACAGTCGGGTCTTGCCGCGGCGAGCGATCCGGTACAGCGACAAGCTCCAGCACGAACATGGCCCCGGGTGGATCCTTTTTACTGGTGTCGGTGCCCAGACCCAGTGTTTCCATAGCCCGCAGCCTAAATGGCGCACAGAGCCTGTGGAGAGCCTCCTGTGTCTCCTGTTCCTCTGACAGCTGCGTCAGTGCCTCGTTGGTTCCCTGCAGCAGAGCGCTGTCCAGCCGTGCCTTCCACTCCTGGGCAACGCTGTCAGGTCCCGTACTCTGCAGCCCCCCGCTGTAGTGTCGGGCCGGCCGCCAGAAGCAGCTGAAGGGTGCCGCTGGTAGAAGGGCTGGGACGAATCCGCTTGAGGTGTTCTGTCTCCACCTCCAGTGGGTGGACCTCATTCGCCACGCGTAGCAACGCCTGCGCCCACCGAGGTTCCCGGAAGGCCACGACGAGGGCCGGCATTGGATCCGGTGTGGCCTCCCTCACAATCACTTCGTTCATGGCGGATTGTGTTGGCAAATCTCAGGGGCAGCACATCTGCTGCCAGCGAGAGAGAAAGGAAGAGAAAGGGGGGGGAGGGGGGGATTCTTCAAGGAACGAGCAACTTGAAAGTGGCGCGGCGGAACTGTAGAACACAGCACAGCTGGACGGACTGCTTTTGCCCCTCCCTAGTTGTTTGTTTGTGTGTCTGTCGTTGAGATGCAGAAGGAGAAAAGAAGCACTTGGCTCAGCTGTGTCGCATGTCAAAGGCCACACCCGGTTCCCCCAAAGCACCGTATAGCATCGTTTCATTGAACAAAAAAGGCTTATTTCGTTGCAGAACAATTTTTTTTTTTTTTAATCGCAAAACAACTTTCCGAATCGATTCACCAATTTCTCATGGTGACAAATGGGATTGGGTGAGCAAACAAGCCTACATCGAGGACTGCATGCCGCACCGCCTCTTTATCCGTCGCGCAGGGACAAGCCACGGGCAATTCGGTAGACACCGAGGTGCTCCCCCGTGTATCGCTGCTCAATACACGAGAAGTGGATTGTGTCCTCTGCGTGCCCGGCTTCACGGAATATCGCCCGCACGCACTGCTCCACATCTGGAGGGTCATTCTCCTTGATGAGCACCACGTAGCAGACGCCAGGGACCGCGAGCCGGGAGGGGAGCATTCGGAGGAAGCGGTCCAGCACTACGCGCCCCTTGGTCCCGCCACACCAGGCGGCGGTGATCACGTCCTTCTTCTCCACTGCATCTTGGAGTTCGTCCATTGAGGTAGGGACGTATGGAGGATTGAAGAGCACCACATCCAGCATTTCTGTTCCCTCTTGTTCATCGAAATAGGTAAGTAGGTCCCCCTCCACAAGGTGAAGCGGAGAATGATCCTGCTGCTCCGCCGCTCCTGCCAGGGTGGCTACTGCAGGGGCAAGGGAGGTATCCCCATAGTTCACGCTGAAACTCGTGTGGAACTGCTTCTCCCCTGTGGTGCTCCACGTTAGGCCCGTCGCTTCCAGGGCCATAGGGTTTACATCCACGGCGTAGAAGGCGGTGTGGGGGCAGCAGCAGCTCTCTTCTGCTTCGCCTTCGCGACGCATGCACAGAAGGGTGTGGATATATGTGATTACCGTCCCCGAGCCACAGCCCACCTCCACGCAGCGGCGCGGCCGGAGCCGGCGCAGCTGATCCCTCTCCTTTGTGAGGGCTGAGAGAAAGAGAAACGTGTCGGCCTCCGGCTCGTACACATTATAGCGAAAGCGCGGATCCGTGATACAGGCGAAGTACTCCGGCGTGGGGAACTCTTGTTCTGGGGCCAGCACAAGTGCAGCGCTGGACGTCATGGAGAGGCGGCCTCGTCCTTTGCCACGGTGGGTGATAGATACTGGATGTGTCTGTGTTGAAGTCAGACGGTGTAGATCCTACGACCACAAGTAGTCGCGGCGTGGCCGTAGCGGGCAGCGCTAGAAGAAACCAGTTGGAAGGAGGATGACAAGTACTCAGACAGCGAGTCCGTCCGCCAGAAGGAGAGACAGAACGGTGATATTAAGCAACAGACGGAGACACTATAGTCTAGAAGAGTGTGTGTGTGAGTGGGAGTGGGAAAGAGAAAGTCACACCCGCGTTCCTCTCGTGTGACGGCACGCACGTGTTTCCTTTTACCTCTTTTGTTTCCATTTTCTGTTCTTGTTTTATCTTTGTCTCCTCTCTCTCTCTTTTTTTTTCTTTTGTCGTTGTCTAGCGGAGGTCGGTCAGCTCAAGGCTCTTCTTTATCACCGTGGGTTTACGTCGCGAGACCCGCACCAGGAGGCCCGTCAGGTCTTCATCACTTAGCGCACCCGATATGTGGTAGCATGCCGTCCCTGTAAAGGCCAGCGCGACATCGGTGGGAGTGATGCTGCTCCCCAGGGAGGGGTAGCCTCCCTCATTGCTCTCGTCGCCGTCGCCCGCACCGTGGGGTCGGTGCCCACGTTTCCGTTTCCCCTTACTGTTCTCTCCCTGGGTGCTGCACTGCGGCAGCACAGATAGCAGAGAAGTGAAGTCGGGGTGAAACACACACAGTTTCTGCGTGTTCATCACCAGCGGGATGTCTCGGGGGTCGTTGCCCACCACGTGGAGGCGCCGCAAGGCCCGCAGTTGCGCGATCACGTCGCCCTGTGCCTCTGCTGCAGCCATGTCGGCGGCAGGCCAGTTGGCGGCGAAGAGATTGTGCAGCAGAATCCAGGGGCAGTGGGGCATGTAGACCAGAAGCAGCGCTGGTTCATCCCTAGTGTCGAACACCGCATAGGCACCCTTCTTGTTGTCGCTCTCCACCTGGACCTCCAACAGCCGGCAGCACTCCTTGTGGGAAGAGGAGGTGCACGGGTCAAAAAAACTGGTCCGCAGGTGCACCGGCGGGGAGGCTGCCGCGTCCGGCTGGGGCTCCCGGTGCTCCGGACGATAGCAAGCCACTCTCTCGCACTCCCGCCGCATCGCGAGAAAAGCCGCCATCTGAAGGAAGCTGGCCTTGCTCTCAGAGGGGTGAAAAGGGCCAATGCCGAGCCCTAACAGATGCACATGCCTACACGTACAAATATTCTCCGATTCCTCCAGAAAGTGAAGCAGCGTCGTGCGGACATACGGAAGAACAGTCCGCTGCACAAGGCCTAGTAAGTCATCGCTAGTACTCTCTGGTACGGGTTTAAGACTCGCTGCAGCTGCCCGAAGCTTCTTACACAAGGCCCGTGGGTTGAATTGTGGCTGTGTTTCAGTGGTGTGAATACCGATGCTGTCCTTCTCAGATTCATTCGGGGCCCTCGCGTTCCTCTTGGTGCTATATCGTGTCGATGTTTTCTGTCCACCCTTCACGGTATGCCACATCCGGTGCGGTCCAGATAAACCGTCGCCAAGGCAAAGAAAAGAAAGGCTACAGGTATTCGTCTGTCTACACCATAGTGTCATATATATAGAGAGAGGGGGGGGGGAGTGAAGTGAAGTGAAGGCCGCCGTAATGGTGAGACGGAGGGGCGGCACCTTGTGGTACAAGCATTGCGGCGGAGACCCATCTCCACGACAGATATGTAGTTCCTGTTAGGTTGTTTTTTTTTTGTCTCTTTTCAGTGCCCCACGGGGAAGCCATGGAAAAAAAAAGAGGGGACAATCTAGGGTGGAGTGTACAATAAAGTCTGTGTGCGTTCGTTTTCAAGATGGAGGGCGGTGCTGCATGGCGTTGGCGCACTCCCACTGCTGTACCAGTTGTTCAGTCCCTTTTTGCCAACTGAAAGTACGTCGGGAGAAAGGCGCGGAGCCGGCCGCAGCGCTCCGCCTCGAAGGCGAGTTGGGCATCGAGTTGATGCACCACAGCAGCCGTCACGTGCGTTTCATCGCCACCACTGGTGGAGACAAAAAGAGAAGCGCCACCAGCAGCGGCAGCGGCGGAGGGAGGCGGAGGAGCGGGGGTGTACTGCCTTGCAGCGATGTGGCGGCAACTGCGAGAGAGGGCATCCACGGAGCGGTGATACTCTTCCACGAGGCGCAAAAAACTGGCGAACGAGGCCTCTTGTGCATCGTGGCGGTCCCAGGCCGTGGGGCTACCGTTGGCGCGTCGCCCTGCCCCCTCTCCGCTCATATGGGTCTGGACCGCCATAGAGAGCTGCACCAGCTGGCGCATCAGCGTGTCGCAGCGATGCAGCAACTGGCCGGCAAGCTTCTCGAAGCGACCACGGCTGCTGGGGGTGTGGGGGGCCTGCGAGCCAAGACGCCCGGGTTGCAGCTGGGCCGGGACAGGGACGTGGGACACGGATGTGGATGTGGATGGCACCGCCCGAGCCGGCGGCACTGCTTCTCGCTTTGGAGTCGCCTCCATGAAGGAGGAGGACGACGACGACGCAGACGTAGGGGTAGACGTGACGGATGTGAAACTGGTACTGGTGCCAGTGGTCAGCCTTTTCCTTTTCCCCTTTTCACTTCTGCTACTCCGCCGGTGTGTGGGGTTTGCAGGCACTGGGGGCTGTTGCTGTGTGGGACACAGGGGGGATCTCGCCACCGCCCCGCGAGAGCTGTGGCCGGTTCCTCTGTCCTGCGCGCTGTTGCTGGTCCACTCCATGTACGTCTGTGAGATGGTGGTACAGGACCGCGGCGGCCCTGTTGGGGTGGGCAGGCGTGTCGCCTCCACTGTGGGGGAGGTCGTTGTGGTGGTAGAGGAGCGCCACCGACGCTCTTGATTCTCGTGCGTCGCACTGGGGGCCTCGCTGCGGTTGGCAGTGCGGCCGGCACCGACAACCCTCCGACGGCTCTCCCTCGCCTTCAGCCCCGCCTTCTCACCGCCCGTGTCGCTCCTGCTGCTAGTCGTGGTGGTGGAGCACAAGGAGTGCGTCCAAGCCGACGCCGATGCCGATGCCGATGCCGATGCCGATGCCGAGTGGGTTGTGTGATCCCTCAGCTCGGCCGCAAAGCGCATCACCCGCAGGGTATGGGTCAGTGAAACAGCAGGCTGAGGGATGGCGATCACATGAAGGTGCAATGGCCGTTGAGCGCCAGCGGCGCCATCGAGGCCCCGCCCCGAGGCGCGCTGCAACACGCGGCGGAGGGAAGACGGAGGGGCGGCAGCGCCGTCCAACCGCCGCAGGCATAGGCTCATGGCAGCCAGCAAGTCCTGCTCGCTGCTGCAGTGCACGAGACTGACGCGGCGCAGCCCCGATCCGGTGGTCAGCGCCACGGAAGCCACGCACGCCGTCTGGCTGGCGAGACAGTCGGGAGAGGCGTTCACTGCCTCGTGCCGCGCAGTGAGCACGGAGAGCACTAGCGTGCACATTTCCTCGACGGTCTCTGCCGTCACCGTGCGGGACTCGATATCAGCCATATGCTTAACCGTCTTGCGCTGAATCTCATCGTACATGACTCGCTCTTGTGCCGAGACAGTAACGACGGAGAGCAGTCCGTTCTTAAAATCCTCCGCAGCGGCCGCAAAGAAGAGCGGAGGAGCGCAGCGCACAGTCCCAGCACGACTTCGCTGACACCGTTCAGTGCTGCTGCGCTGGTCTTCAGCCCCGTTGTCTGGCCGGTGCTACCATCTAGTGGTTCTTGGTCCTTTGAATTTGAAGGGAACGCCAGGACCATCATAGCATCTTCACAGCGACCCACGGCCTCTGCTATCGGTGCCACAACGTCCCCTGCGGGGTTATCCGTCGCCGCGTCACGTATCCCACCGCTAGAGAACTGAAACTGCTTTGAACGCCCCTTGTGCGCCACCCGTATGATCCCGCCTTGTTCGAGAAGGCACACCGAGGGGCTTGCAGCCGCGCCACGAGGTAGAACACACCATGCCCTCACCCGGCTCGTACCCATCCCAGCACCTGTGCACTAGATAGCCGTTATCAATGACTGTGTGGCCGTATCTCAGCGCCTCGATACATCCGCTGCTGGCTACTGGGGGTAGTATTCTAGTGGCGAGGTGTTGCGGTTAAACTGCGCTGTTTGGTGGTGGTGAGGTATGGTATAGTCCAGTAGAAGGGGGGAGGGGAGGGGGGATCCATCGAAGGAGAGAGAGAAGGAACAAAAAATCAAATGTGGGCCACAGGCGAAGCTTGTTGTGATAACTGGAACACATGCGCAGCAGGGAGGCGTGCGTATCGCTTATGGCACGTTGTCTCTAGGAGGAGCGATCACCCTTCTAGCAGAGCTTCTTCTTTTTTTTTTTTTATTAATGGAACGATTTTTGCTGTTGTTGTTCCGGTTCGCCAACTGGGCAATCATAGCTTCAAGACTAGTCGGTACTCAGGAGGTTGGTTGTGTGAGAGGTGGAGCCAAAAAAAAAAAAAAGATTACACGAAGCGGAAGCACCATAGTGTAGAGATCCCTTAACAGTAGCTGGAAAGAGAAACGGCGCAGTGGAGCTTACACGGTGGTTGCCGACTCCCCGTTGGGGTCATGCAGAAACAGGAAGTGTTGACCCATACTCCTCAAGGCTTCGATCTTCCGCTTGCTCGGCAGATCGTCCGAGAAGTGCAGCTGGTACAGCGTGAGAGCGAGCTCTACGGTAAATAGGGGATCGATGACAGGACACCCGCGAAGGAAATCCGAGTAAATAGCATAGCACTCTTTCCGCGCCGTGGAGAGAATCTGGACCTGGTGGTGCCCCCGTTTGGCTTTACGGGCCTGTGTCAGTTGCCCGCAAATAGAATTCACAAAAAGCCGATACGAATGTGCGCAGAGCCGGTACACGGTTTCCATTTGGATAATCGTCTTGCAAAAGGGCATCACCACTTTGCTGCTATTCGGTGTCCAGCCGTGCTTCCAGCCCTTCCCTACCGTTCCGTACAGTCGAAGGTCCTCCATGATAATCTGGTCAATGGCGTTCTCCGCCTGGTAGTAGGCCCGGATAAACTCATCGTACTGCTCGTCTGTACAGCACTGGTCCTCAAAGAAGGTAGGATGGCCGCACTGCCGCGAAAGCATCGCCAGCAGCTCAGGTTCGCCGCGGTCCATGCAGTGGCTCACACGGTAGTAGTCCATCAGCTGGAAATGTACATTCGCCACGTGCAGCTGCACGGTCTGCGTCGGGTGTCCGGCGGGAGACGACGACGGGAAATCCTCGACGGGGGCAAAGGGAGAGGAGATACGGTCTGATTCGCCTTCCTCCTCGGGGTATGTTATGCGCCGGCCCTTCTCCCTCTCCACCGCATACAGCTTCGCTGACGCCTTGAGCAGCGTGAAGTCGGCAAGAAACACCTTGTCGGCTCGGCGCCGCTCCAGGGTGGAGGCAGCAGTGCTGTACGACATCCCGTACCGAATAATTCCCACCTCGCAGAGATTGTTATCCACAAAGAAAACCCGATCCCAGTTCCCGGAGGCGGCCAAGGACCACGCGATATCCAATTTTCTGAAGTACTTTCCATCCACGAAGGCGGTGCGGCCAGATGGTGGGATCATGGAGCTCAGCCGGGCCAGCGAGATGCCCCACATGCCTGGCCGTAGAATAAGCCACCGCACCGGGTTGCTCTCCCTGTCGTGCGGCCCCCAGGCATCCCACTTGTCGCAGGAGAGTTCCTTCCTGCAGCTGTCCACCTTGGTGAGGTGGATGGGGAGGCTAGAGCTGTCGAGTGCGGTTTCCTTCTTCTCCTTCACACCCGACGAGCAGCACCCGAACCAGTTGTTGGTTTCTGCGAACTGGTCCTCCTCCTCGTCGGTGTCCCCGTCTTCAAATTTTTCAGAAAGAAAGAAGTTGCGCAGAAAGGCAAGGCGGCCCGGCTCCAGGAAAACATCGTCCACACTGCCCTGAGAGAGTAGTAGGTGCCGGGTGCGAGGCATAGAGCGGAAGAGACCTAGCAGCTGATGCTCTTCAAACATGAGATTCTGCCGAACGCCATAATCCCCCGAGCTCAGCAGCGTGTCGTCGATATCCCATAAGCACAACACCCTAGGGCGACGGGACTCGCCCGGCTGGGGTTGGGGCTGGACAGAGTTGGCCGACTCTGGCGCTATTGGGTTCCTTCCCTTAGAGGAAATGGAAGAACGCCTTGTTTCAGTTTCCGGCGATGGCGATGCGGAGTTGGCTAGAATGCTTTCCCCCGTTGCATTGAATGGGCGGTGCAGCCTGCGGATGGTGGATTGAAGGTCGCTGAAGTTTCCAATGACATTAAAGGTGGGCTCCACGAACACAAAATCCTCGCGCGGCTTCTCAGGTTGTTCCATTAGGAAGAGAGAGAGGAAACGGGAGGGAAAGATATAACGATCGCTATTGGGTTATCTGCGACGTGTTTCTGCTCCTAGAGGTAGTAGGAACAACGTCTGTGTCTGAGTTCGCTAGAGTACTAAGTCCCCTTAATCACTGTGCAATGAGCCCTGCAGCTGGGGTGTACGCCTCCGAAAATAAGCACGCAGAAAGGAAAGTTGATACAGATACGTAAAAAAAACGTCAGCGCCGTTTAAGCGGAGCCTGTATACGTTTGTTCTACAATGGAATAAACACACAAAAAAAAAGAAAGAAAGAAAGAAAGAAACCGTGACAGCAACGCTGAGGGGGAAAAACAATGGAAACGAAAGCAATGAAAAAAAGAAGTTCAACTAGACCTTCTAATTGTGAATTGCGAAGCTTGTTGGTTGGTGCAAAAGAAAAAGCCCTTTGATCCACACAGATGCTTGTAGTGGCACCACTACAATAGTATAAAAGAGGCAACCTGAATACGACAGGCGAGGTATAACAAACAAAAAGAAAAAATAACTCCCACCCAAACACACTTAGGGGTCCTTACAAGCTACACTTACTGTGGTAGGTCTCCTCAATCCCATAAAATAGTTCGTGCAGTGCCCCGATATGGGTCCGCAGAGTCTCTCTGCTGATCGGCTTCTGTGGACCAGGAGAGAGAAATGAAAAGAGGTCAGATGCTGCTGTGGTTGCTTCTTTGGTTGCTTCGACTCGACAAGGACCAAAGCTAAGACACTGAAGCAATTGCTAGACGGTTTATATATACTATATACCTTTCGAACAAGAAAAGGGAAGGCAGAGAGGAGGAGAGGTGTTCAGCAGAGGTTAAAGTATATGTATGTATACGCCCTCCTGGATGTATCATTGGGCCATAGACCTCCTCTCCAATTTATCTTTTAGGGTTAGGGTAGGTGTTTTTTTTGTTGTTGTTGTTTTTTGGACTGTTTGTTGTTGGATTCATGGTACTAGCTGCACGTTTGCCAGAAGCACGAATCCACGCTGCGCTGTAGAATTCGTCGGTGGCGGCACACTTCAATCAACGTGGAGACCACCCACACCACAAAGACAGCGAAGGTGAAGGTAAAGAACACGACAACGGGTAGGTGCCATGTGGGGAAGAACGAGTCGGGGGGTGTAATACACGTCGCGCCATCCTTGTAGAGCACAGTGTGGTACACCATGAACGCCGCAAAAATCACCATAATGGGCAGCGCTACCAGGGCATTGAGCCGAGAGAAGGGTAGATTGATAATAATCAGGATCTGGGAAATGGAAGTGATCAATGTGAGGAGCAGCGAGGCCGCTACGATCACCACCATCCACTTGTTGCAACCTTTCACATTCACGACGTCGATCAGCAAGGTAACGAAAGCCGTCACACAGAACGCCATGGTAAAGAACTGAACCAAGCGAGTCATGATGTTTGTAGGGAGAATAGGAATCGTCAGACCCCGTTTACGGATGTAGAAATCTTCCACCGTCAGCAACGCAAAGCCAAACGTGTCGCACGAGTGGGAGTACGTGGCGTATCGAATATACGAGAACATGCCGCAGAAGGCAGAGATAATTGCCACGGCCACCAAGCAGTGCAGGGTAATCTTCATCACGCGTGGGTGATCGTCCACAGTGGCATAGAGAAAGAGCTGCAGTACCAACTGCGGGGTCGCTGCGTACAAACCTTCCGCCATCTGCTGTATGGAGACTCCGGCGTAGAGATCATGTCGAATGACAATGTAGCGTTTGTTGTCTGGGAGGTTGTCGTACTTCAAGCACGCGATGGCAAGGATGAGTTTGTAGAGGGGGAGGATGGGAAACATAACGTAGTAGTTGTCGGGGTATCCCCAGCTGGCACTCCGCGCGTAGACGCGAATCTTGTTCTGTTCGGCTCGAATGGTGGTGATGATACACGCCATGAACCCAACGAAGTAGCAGAGGATTGTCCAGTAGCCGTAGTTTTCTGGTCCGACAGAAACCAATAGACACACATGACGAAAATGGCAGGGTTCAGCAGCACCGTTGGGATCCAGCCCAACAGATGAATGATCGTGTGAAAGAAGTAGCCGGTGCGGAAGACTCGGATCTGCCAGCTCTTTGGTGAAGTAGCGTTCTGCAGCAGGTGCGGGTAATCCACGAGAATCTCAATGAACGAGAAGCCGGAGTAGCGCATGAGGACCATCTGGCGCATGTTGACCCTCGCAAAGTGAACGCGGCAGAGGGTGTGCAGGTACGCCGCTTCGGTTGCGGGAACGTAGTCCCCGTTGTAGGGATCGCCGCTCAGCACCCGATTGATCTCTTCCTGGATGATCGACTGGAGATCCTCGTCATCCTCGAGAATAGTGTCGGACTCCATCAGCACCTGCAGCAGCGTGGGGCATCCGTTGGCCTCGGCCACAAGCACCCCGTCCACCACCACTCCAGACCGCAGCGCCGCAAGGATGATGTTCAGATAAAAGCTGTCGGGCGTCCTGCGGTACTGAGAAATGGTCTCCCGTAAGTCTACGCCCACCTCGTCATCGACCACTGGTTCTTCATTTTCAATGAAGGCGTTGGGGTCCGTCTCTTCCTGAAACTGCGAGGCGCCGTAGTCCAGCGACCCCTCCTCTTCGCTGCGCTCGCTTTCTGAAGAGATCGGCTCGTTGGGGTGATTGGATCTCTTCCGGTTGTCTCGCGCCAGTGCCCGTACCAGCTGCCGGGCACCCTGGATGAGCGCCCCGCCATAGCGCTGCAGGGCGCCTGGTGCCTGCTCCTCGCTCGGCACCGAGCTGCTCCCCGCGGAGAGGATGCTAACGTCTGCTTCGTGGGAGTTGTCCTCGTCGGAGCTGTCAAGGAACGCCACGTGCCAGTCCGGCGCCTGCGCTGGATTCCCGAAGGGCCTGCTGCGCGCATCAGATACAAGGATATTGTTCTTGTGCACGATATGCACACAATATGTATGTGATGTGCAGGCAGGCACAATAAGAGAAATGGGAAACACAGCAGAGTCCCCAGCGCCGCGGTTGTCTTGTGTCTCAGTTGCGGCAAAACAAGAGAAAAATGTTGTTGCAGCCGTCCGAAGCAAGCCCGTGTACTCTCTGTGCGGTCGGTCAGTACCCCAGGCCTGCAGTACTTCACAGTTTTTATGTTTCTCTCTCAAACCAAAAAGGGGGGAGGAAAGAGCAAAAAGTTAAGTAAGCGAACAGCGAAAGAAAAAAAATGGAGACTGTGGAGAGGTATCGAGCCAGCGGTGAGATACACAGAGGAGAGGAAGGAAACTCAAACTTCTGTATGTTTGGTATGAGTATTTAAAGGATAGATGAACACAGTTGTACAACGGTCACCCGTCCATTTCAATGAGGCATTGGTGAATAACCTGCAGCTGTCGTCGTTTGCCTGGGTCGGGCACCTTGGCCATATCATCGGCCGTTAGCTTCCGAATGCGTTCCTTGTCCAAGTCCTTCATCCCTTTAATAATGGCAATCGTCTGCTGACGCTGTGCGTCGGTGATGGTGAGGGGCGAATCACCGGCCTCCCCCCCGCTGGTGCCTTGCTGCGCCGATTCCTTCTCTCGCTCCACTGGTGGTGGATTTGACCTGGGGGCCCCGGCTTGCGTTTGTTGTGGCGACGCCCCAGCGCTCGCTTCGTCTTTCCCACCGCCCGCCTCCCCACCGGCCCCGATCGCGGTGGCAGACTCAAACGCTTCCGACGGCAGCGGGCCAAAGTGGACGCGCTTGGCGTGCTGAAGGATCATGATGAGGGCTGACACTAGCGCTGGGTTCTCCCGCATCAGGTTCTTCGCGTCTTCCGGGCGGGTCATCACGAGGACACGCAGCTGCTCGGCCGCCTCGTAGGCATCGTCCACGGCGATCCCCTTGAGGACGTTAAGGACCATGCTATCCTCACGCCCCAGCACGGGGTCGAAAAATCCCCGGAGAACTGCATCAGGGCCTCCTCGATCATCCGTGGTGGGTGGAGCAGGATGGGGTTGCTCCCGCCGCCCTCGCTTGCGGAACCGAGTGTCCACCATGGTCACCCGCATCGGCCGGTCTCCAAAATTGTGGCCGTTGAGCCGCTGAATGGCCTCCTGTGCCGTCTTCTCGTCGGCGTAGTCCACCTCACCGTAACGGAAGTCCTTCTCTGCCGCAGGCCCCAGGAGCCGAAAATCTAAAATGCGCCCCACACTCTCGAAGTGCGGCCGTAGCGCCTTTTGTGTCACGTAGAGGGGAACCCCTGTGAAGAAGACGCTACAATTAGTAGTCGGCTGCCTCTGCCGACGCATATTCATCTTGAAGATTCGTTCTAAAGAGGTCTCTGGTTGTTTGTTGTTGTTTTTTTATTAGTAGTAGTGGTAATTTATTTCCTTGGTGTCGTCTCCCGTGGAACGCGTATTAATATTTCCTTTTGGTACAAGTTCGTCCATTCGGTTGGGAGGCCGGAAAGAGAGTGGGTACACCCAGGGCGAACATGAATATAAAAGAAAAGCCAGAGAGAAGCAGAGTAGGAACACTACAAATGTTTTAGGACCGCCTCATTCCCAATTCTTTTTTTTTAAGACATGGTGGTGGCGATGCTAATCATTGTTTGACGATTTTGGTGTGGCCTCGAAAGTGCAGTTGTTCGTTTAAATTGTCTGTAAGTCATCCCGTGTTGACCTCATAGGCAAGAGCAACACCACAACCTTTCTGGCACATATAGAGTCAAGCGGCGCTGTGCTATTAGAACTCTTCCTCCCCAACATCCTCCAGCGCATCCTCAAAGGCATATTTGCTCCTGTACCATGAAAGCATGTGGTACGCAAGGTAGAAAGATCCCACCCCATTGTGGACAAGAGGAGACATCAAACGGTTCGTGTAAAGGATCCTGAGAGGGCGGCCTGCAAGGAAAACGGATGCCCCAAGGGTCCCCAACTGTGCGCCGCGGACAGGGTCGTTGAGCACCTCTGTGAATCCAGTGGAGAATCCAAAGATCATCATCAGGGCGATACTAGTGTATGCGTTGGAGACACGAAACTGCCCCCTTTCCATCGAGTTGAACACGCCGGCAAAGGCACATAGCCCTATCATCGGTGTGTTCACAGCAGTAGGCTGCACCATCTCACGGCCTGCGGAACTGCCCATGGTGCAAGAACAATGGACGGTTGGACGGGTGCCGTCAAATAGCCGGGGGTACCTCCCGCTTAACTGAGCCCACCCACGCCGCAACGCTACTTTGAAGGAGCCCGATAAGAGAAGGCTCTTCGGGGTCTCAGAGCAGAGGCGTTTACTTTTACGGTCTAGCACAAAGCCGTTCACAGAGCATATTGTAGTCGTAGTAGAAAAAAAAAAAAAAAAACATAGCGTCATGCAGTCCAGGGTAACGAAGAGAGAGAGAGAGAGAGAGAGATCCCAAAGATATCAAAGCATCCTCACATGAACGGTTCTACGGTTCACAGTAGATATGCAATGGAGCAGACACCACTCGAAAAAAGAGCATCCAACAGATGGCCATGATATTAATGATAATAATATATTATTTTTTAAAATGAAACTGGATAAGAAAAACATTATTAGTGGCTTAAAAAAAATTAACTAACGACACGCTTAATAACATTTCTTTAACGCTTCATAAAAATGCACATGCCTCGCCATTCCCTCTTTGTACCCTGCTCAATGAGAAGTAGAATACACACAAGTAGCCTAGAAGTCCAACACCTCTTCATTTCTCCTGGAAATCTTTCTCCGAAAAATTAAACCGTTCTCCTACCTCTTCTCCATGACCATAAAACTCTAAAAAAAATTTCCTCATCCCGCTAACAACCGTCACATATCAATGAATGGGCATCAACCCCCATTGCCACCTGATCATCCCTTCATTTTCAATTGTTCTGCTTGGCTCCTCCCGCAAAAGCTACAACGGCAGCTAAAAGTATTCTACAACAACCTTTCCCCAACTAAAGCCTCAGTGATTGGATCTTCTCTTACATGGTGGCGAGCTGCTGCTTTGCCGCGGCGGTGAGATGATCCGGGTTGGCAGACTTGATGCGCTGCAGCATGGCAGCGGCGCATCCGGGGACGGCGGCTACAATGGGGTTGTTGCTTTGCAGCACGCGGTCGTGGATGCGAGCGGCTTCGATTTCGTCGTCCTTGGCAGGAGGTGGGCGGTGATGGTCTCGAGCATGGGCACGAGAACAGCCTGAAGGGCGTCGGGGAAGCTTTGAGCGAGCGCGACGTAGGCGCTCAGAGCGTTGGTCGTGCAGTGGGCGTACTCTCGTCCTTGGTGGCCTGGGGGCGGCGAAGTAGGTGGCCAGCACGGCCTGCGCGTCCTGCGCGAACTTGATGCCGCTTGGCGTCGCAGCGTGGTGCTGGCCGATATACTGGGCAAGGAGACTAATCAGGAAGAAGGCGGTCTGCAAAAGATCAGGGTCGGTGCGGGTCGTGGCGAAGCCGATGGCCAGCTGCACCATGTGCTCCAGCGAGCTGGCGACGAGGTCCGGCGAGTTCTCCACAAAGTCGCACAGGATCACAAGACCGCGGCCTACAAGGAAGTCGTCCTTCTCCGGTGTCAGCCAGGTCGAAACGACGGGGAGGAGGGTCTCGATGAACACAGGCGTGAACACCGCACCGGCGCGCTCGAACAGCGTGCCGACCAGCTCGCACAGGAGCGGATACTGTTCTCCAGCTCGTCGTTCTCGTCGTGCAGCTGGTCCAGCTCGTCCTCGTCCTCCTCCTCCGCGATCTTGGCCTCGCACTCCTCCCGCTGCTTTAGCACGTTGGTCAGCGTCCCCACGAGCTTCTCGCACACCTCGCCCGGGGTCTTGGCGTTGAGGGAGATCACGCCGGGTTGGCGTCCACGCACTGCGACAGGACCTGGATGAAGGTGTCCATCGTGTCCGCGTCGGACTCCTCCTCCAGCGCCGTCATCAGGTCGGGGAAGGCCGCCATCGCCAGCTCCGCGCTCAGGGCCTTGTTGCCCGACGACGAGCACGCCTCCATGATGGCGCCGAGGACAAGCGCGCCGTTCTCGCGGACGGAGCAGTTGAGGTTGAAGGAGAGCAGCTTGATCGCACCCTGGGCAATGTCCTGGAAGAAGGGCTGCAGAGACATCCCCAGCTCCTGCAGCATCGCGTTGACAATGTTGGAGGCCAGCTCCTTGTCCTCGATCATGCTCGTGTGGAACTTCGCCACCTTCTCCCCCACGCCCGGGATCACAATGCGGCAGCGCTCGTAGCCATCCTCGGGGTCCGCCTCGCCGTCATCACCCACGTCCGCATCTTCCACGACGGCGTCGCAGTCCGCGTTCATCATGAACAGCAGCGCGGGCATCACCTGCGGCATGTACGGCAGCACGTCCTCCTTGAGGCACTCCACCATGCACGTCCAGCCGCGGAACACGAAGCGGGACCTAGGGTCGTCGGTCCGGAGCCCACCAGCGCTCATGGAGCCAAGGAAGTTGCAGATGTCGTGCGTGTACGGGGCGAACACCTCCTTCCCACGCCACACGCCAGCAGCGTGACGCACTCGATGGCCTTGCACTTGATGTCCATCACCTCCGGCGAGTCCGGGAAGGCGAGCACCTCCTGGTACACCTTCACGAGGTCGTTCGCGTACGGCGCCAGCAGATGCTTGCAGGTGGACGTGAGGGAGGACAGCGCACCCAGGGCCGCCTCGCGAACAAAGTTGTGCGCCGTGCTCTGCATGAGCGCCACGCAGTCCACGCACACCCGCTCCACGTACGGCTGGAAGATGGCCAGGAGCTCGTCCGTCTCCTCCTCCTCGTCGTCGCCCATGATGGCGTCGAAGAAGGTATCCAGGCAACGGCGCACGCGGCCACGTGAGGGATGGGGTCGCGGAGGGCCTGGATGACCGGCGGCAGCACCTGCGCGTGGAGCTGCATCTCCAGCCGGGGAGAAGTCCGTGTTCAGCTGGGAGATGCAGTCCAGCGCGTTGGCGCGCACGTACTTGACCTCGTCGCTGATGGACGGGATGATGGACGCCACCAGCGCCGGCAGCATCTTCTTCAGCACCGCGGACATTCCTTCGGCCACGTAGCAGATGAGAAGCACGGCACCGTTACGGTGGCGCCAGTCGGAGCTGCCGATGTTCTGCGTGAAGAGGTTCTGCGCCGTGGTGTGCAGCTTGCGGCCGCCGAGGGCGATGGAAAGGCGGTCGAGGCCAGTCCAGCCGATCACCTGGTCCAGGTCCTCCAGCAGCTCCTGCTCGTCCCCTGGAGATCCGCCACGTCCCAGTTATCGGGGTACTCCGGCTGCAGCGTGTACTGGAACAGCAGCTCGAAGAAGGAGGTGCTGAAGTCGGGCACCTTCCGCACCGTCTTGGGGGCGCTTTCGCAGTAGGTCAACAGCGCCTCGATGGCCATGTGGCGGGCGCCGCGCTCCACCTGCGGGAGGCGCACACCTGCATCAGCCCGCTGAGCAGCGGCACGGTGCAGGACGAGAAGAGCTCCGGGGTGGTGGAGATGCCCTCGGCAACGCACGAGGTGAGGCACTCGGCGGAGTCCCAGTCCTCGTTGTTCAGGCATTCCTGGATCACGCCCATCATCAGCGGCACAAGGGGCGCCAGCTCCTTGATCATCCCCAGGGACGAAAGCTTCAGCACCACGTTGAACGTTGCCACCTTGAGGTCGATGCTGCCCTCGCCGGTCGTCATAAAGCACGTGTGCAGGCTCGTGGCGATCTGGTCCACGTGCGACTGGAAGTACTCTGTCATCGCAGCGGCTGTGGTAGTGATGATCTCGCAGCAGATGGTCTTCATAGTGCACGGGGCGTCGGCGCTGCTGATGATCCCGAACACACTCTCCCACAGCTCCGACCAGCTCTCCTTCCGCTGGTACACCTTCACCGCAAGGGCGCTCACGCACCCAGCAGCCGACCCGCGCTGGGACTTGGACACGCACGAGCCCAGCACCTCCAGCATCCTCGCCTTCACGGCCATCCGGATACTATCATCCGCGGCGTCGAACGGGGAGGGATCGGCGTTGAATACCTTGCGGAGCAGAATGAGCCCGATGGTGGTGGTGCTCTCCTCCGTACTTGTGGCGCACACTTCAACGATGGCGTGCATCATCAGCACGGGCTGCTCGGCCTTCATTGCCTCGTACTGTGCCTCTGCAGCGGAGCGCTCTGCGTTGTCCGCAGACCGAAGGGCATGAAGCAAGTTCACAATCTGGTCCTTGTCCATGATTCCCCTTCTTCTTCAATTAACTTGCCAAAAGGGTTCTTTATATAATGTTAATTACGTAATGAGAACGAGAAGAGACAAGAAATGAATAACATAAAAAAAAAATCTGTGCATTATCACTTATCGATAGTCTATGCCCAGGATGCAGTGGCATTGTGAGCGAGAGAACACAGCTCGAAATTCAAGGCATTTCCGTGCTGCCGATTTTGGTGTGTTTGAGGGAATTGTGTATTTGGTTTGATTCCACGAAACAAAATATACATATGGAAGCACATCATTGGTGGCGAAAATACGTTCTTCTCTAATTTATACTTTGCCAAAATTTTCATCATCATCTCTGTTAAACACTATTCTCATAGTGGGAGTCTCGGACTGAATGATAAGATAACACACTTAATAACGCCACAGAGAGCCTATGATATTCTATGTCCTAAGACTCTTCGTCCTTATTTTCCTGTTGTTTGGCTAAAAAGACACTGTTAACAATTGCGTAAGGATGATGTCTAATTCTCGATGTGTTGGATGTTGCGTTGTTCCGAAGCAGGTAGTGTGCCAACCATGTTATTGGATCAACGTTACCCGTTGCACCGTATTTGCCAGAAGGTTCGGAACGCTGTTGTTCCTTCTGTTCTAGCTTCAGCATTTCAAAAAGAGCTGGGACTAAGGTAGGGTAAAGCTTTTCTTGTAAGTATCGAGTATGATCCGTGGATTGTTCAGGAATTGCTTTGATGATGTTGTGAGAATCTTTGTTTTCAGCCCATAGCTCTTCTTCAATGATTCTGACCATCAGCTCTATCGAAGGATGAGCATTGTCATCCGGTTCTTGCATTGTCATTGTTGAAACTAACAAGAAAAATAATTACTAGTACAATACAGAGAAGAGCTTGCAGAACTGCAAGATGAAAACACAATTAAAATTAAAATAACTTAGGGAATGTGAAAGAAACAAAAAAAGAGAGATTGAAATTATTATTTTAAATGACAAAAGGAGACCAGTTTTTGGTATTAGAAGCAATTGGACTACAATTACGGCACGTTTTCCAGACCTCAAGAATGTCAAAATAATCTATTATTTTTTCTTCTGTGGAAAGTAGGAAAGAACAGAAGAACAGAGGTGATGTCACGGGAAATGTTAAGTGTACTCGAGTGACGGAAAAGCAGAGGCATGAATTCTTCTTCTCTAAAGTCTCTTTAATGTATATATATATATATGGGAAAATATGGCGAAATGGAAAATCTATATTGTGGCAGTTTCATTGATTCTTTTCGGGCATCTTCTGGATATTAGGACAATTGTAATAATCTGAGCAATATAATATAATACAGCATATAATACATATTGTATAATAAGATATTTGATAAGAAATTCTTGTCGTGTTAAAAATGTTTGTCTGGATGTCCTGTATTACTTCTGAAACAACATTTAAATCATATTATTATTGATCTTCTATTATTATTATTCCTATTACTATTACAGCTACTATTCCTATTATTTACTATTATTAACAATAGCCATAATTATTTGTCAAATTAACCTGAGAGAGTAAAAGAAGTCGCAAAGCGGAAGAACTGTAAGTGATTCTCGGTATTCCTTTTGTATTATTAATTTATTGTTTTGGTAAGCTCCTTCGTTTCTTCAACAGTTAATCAAACACACGGGAAAATAATTTATCAAAAAAAATCAGTACTTTTCTTTGTATACATTTCGGCATTGGAAAAAAAAAGATACTGTAGCGTTCAGAAATAATTTAAAAAAAAAGAAAAAAATACTTGGAGAAACACTGTTCATTGCTATTCAGAGGGTGAGTCCTGTCGAGAAGTCTAGTTCAAGATGATTAGAACAAGGTATTTAAAATAAAATAAAGAAAACAATAAAATATAGAATAAATAAAAAAAATCATCATTAATAATAATAAATTTAGAATTATTCATTATGTAATAGATGTTTTGTTATTGTATTTTTTATTATTTATTGATTGATAAATTTAAGTTATTGCTCTATTTAATATTTTGTTTCCTTTCCTTAATTGACATTATTCTTAGGCCAATAAATATATTTCTAAAATGTGAGTGAGTAGAATACGGTATTAGGGTTTATTTATCAAATTAATATAATATATATTTACATTTTTTAAATTTAAAAAAATCCACCATATAATCAGAAATAATTTATTATGCACGATGATCAAAGGAGGTTCTCCACCCAGAAGAAAATAATAATAATAATAATAATAATCAAAATAAATAAACAAAATTAATTTTCAAGCTCAACGGTTCGTTATTAATGGAAGGAGAAGAAAATAAAACAAATGCACTCAGGTTTATTTTATTTTTTTTGAATTTATATCCCACAAAAGAAGGCATGCTCTCCTTTTTATTTATTGCAGTTTTATTTCATCGCCCAGATGTATCATTGGTTGTACTGTTGGGAACCAGCACCGTAATGCTTTAGTGACTTCCTCTATCATACATGAGAAAAAGAAGACAATCACATATGCATTCATTCTAGAAAGGAAAGATCTTTATTTCCAAAAGTCTCAATATGGTATAATCCAAGGAGAAGAAATAGAAGTAAAATAAATAAATAATAAAAATAAAATTAGATATTATTTGCAGCAGCGGCAGAAGAGGGAGCAAAGATACAAAGGTTAATAGCAATATTATTTGAAGTTCTTTGGTCTTTTTTGAAGATATTTATTATTATTATTATTATTATTATTTATATTTTTGTAATTACATTATAATTATTACTACTATTTGTATTACTAATAGTATTATTGGTATTATTCTTATTATTATCATAATTATCATTACTATTATTATTCTGTTGCTGAACTATTGGGTGGTCTCTCTCTATATAATTTTTATAATTATTTTTTTCGGGGTTTGAAAATGGTTTGAGGAATCTTTATTTTTTCCGTCGAAGATATTGTTTATTATAGAAATGAATTATTATTATTCCAAGAGTTATTGTCGAATAGCTTTCAAACCGCACCTACTCACTTCCACAGGTTTATTTTATCAGTACTAAAATAAAATACCTTAAAAGGCCGTTTCATGGGGTAGGACCGTAATTGAAAAATCAATCAATAGATTCAACGGAGACATATAACCCTGCTGCGGACTTGATTTTAAACCCTTCCCCTCGGCGTTCACCAAAAGCGCCCTCCGAGTGGAACAGGGCGAGAAGACGACCGTTTGATGATGAGGATGACGTTCAGAGCCCGCGGCACCGGAGAGCCTGAGGCACCCAGTGGCGGCGCGCCACCGAGCCGCAGAAGCCCGGGACCGCGCTGCTCTCGGCCAGCGGGCCCTGCCGTGAGGTGCCTCGGCGACCTAGGGGTAGGATGGGGAGAAGAAGTGCGAAGGGGCGCTGCATTTGCAAGCGTGCAAACATGGCTTTTGCCCCTTTCCTAGGCCCGCCCATACCCTGGGGAAAAGGAAGGAGCAAAGAACCATATAATATTTACTTATTTTAGTTAGCAATTTTATCTTTAGAGTAAAGAAAACTTTCCTGGGCGAAACTCATTCTCTCCGGGGCCAGGGCCAACTATACAAATGGCATGCTGCAAATTTTGCACGCTGAAGTAACGGTAGGGTGGCCGGAGCTCCTTCGTAGTAGAAGCTAAGAAATGAGTACCACCATGTTTTTTCTTGGCACGGGTGGGGAAGCGATCTACCAATCCCTCCGAGGTGATCGAAATCACAACTTTTAGTACTGGCTGGTCAGTCAGGACTCAAAGACTAACGCTATTATTGTTACAGTTTCTGTACTTTATTGTAGAGAGAGAGATCTTTTGTCTTGCAGGTGAAAGATCTAATAAAAAGAAAAAAAAGAAATAAAAGAAACACTTACTGTACTTCCAAACAACACATAACTAAAAACAAACATAACAAAAAGCAAACACAAAACCACACACAAAAAAGAAACCAAACACAAATAAAAGTAGTATTAGAGAGAGAAAGAAGAGTGAGAGCTGGCTTCCTCGCAACACCCGTCGCAGAAACCCTTGCTTAGAGCTCGGGCAGCGACGTGGCTGCGAGTGTTCCTTTTTCTTCTTTCTTTCTTTTCCTTTTTTTTTTTTCTTTTCCTTTTCCCTCTCTTTCTTTTCCTTTCTTTTCCTTTCCTTTTCTTTTTTTTCTTTCTATTTCTTTTCTTCTTCTTTCTTTTCTTCCTTTCTTGCTTTCCTTCTTTTCTTTTCCTGTACGCCGCGTCGCGCAGCTGCGAGCACACCCTGTACCCAATTTTGTTATATACGGTAACCCTGTACTCCTGTCAGCCTCCGCCCGTCTTCCCATCTCACTATACCAGAATGGCGGCGACGGTCAAAATCGAAACGCACGAGGAACTCTTCCGAGCAGAACGCTCTCAGCGCCAGTCATGGGAGGAGCAGATCCTCGACCTTATACGGAGCTTGATGGATGGCTTCTCTGCAGCCGCCGGCCCACTGGCGATCATCCTGCTGTGAAGAGGATTGTCCCTCCGACCGCCCAGTTTGTGGCCCCACGCGACCCCCACGCCGAGGAGTACCCCCTTGGCCGGAAGAGCCCAAGATGGCATGGGAAACTCGTGGACACCAAACCACGTACGGGACGGCGATCGGAAGGCGTGGGCGCACACCCTCCCGAACCTTCCTCATCTTCCGAAGAACCAGGGTCGCAATCGATGCCTACCGCTGAAAAGGACAGCCCACCCCCGCGACCACCCAGAGACCCCCGCAGCACAACACACGATCCCAGGCCCGGTGGAGAGGAGCGAAGCCTTCATGCTTCCCTCCTCCGCTGGAGGACACGGGTGCGACGCCACTCTCCATCGGCCGTTCCGACGGACAAGAGGAAGGCGACGACCCGCTGGATCCTTTCCGGCGATGGGACACACCAAACACTCCAACAAAACGGCCCAGGAGGAGGCGGTGGGCCAAGGCGAGTCAGCCGAACTCAGCAGTGCGCAGCCAACGCTACCTACATCGCACTCCATACCCACCCATCCCCGGGATCAGGGTGCGGTTCGAAGAGGCGGACAGACTAGAGGAGGAGGAACGCGATGCACGAAGGATCCTGCAGGCCCGGTTCTGCGACATCCTTGATGCGGCGGTAGAGGACCTGGCGGCCCACCCCCACATCCGACGGACGAGACGCACACTCGTGCGAGCGGCCCTCCGTATCTCATCCCGACGGAAGGGAGCAGGTGCCACAGGAACCTGACGACACCCCAGAGAGACGGCCGATCAGGAGGCGTCCGCCGCCTTTGGACCGCGTCCGACACGACCGACGTACCACCCTCGAAAGGCAGAGACGGAGAAGGAGGCGCGACGGGCAGCAACGGCCAGCGCAGCCCCTATCCGCCGCTCGCCATCCAGACAGCACAAACGAGATCACTCCTGCGGCCCACGAAACACACCGGAGAATGAGGAAGCCCTGCCGTCACCCCCTCGGCCCTCGGAATACAAACGTCTCAACATCCCGTTGGCGTACTTGCATTGGGATCAAGAGCCTGCCCGTGAACCCACCCAGGGCGTCGAGGAGGAGGAGGCCCACGCACCTCAGCTCTCACCGGAGATCCACGCACCAGACGAAGTGACACAGCGAATGCCCAAAGCTCCCCCGCGCCCCCCCCAGCAACACCACCAGGAGTCCGATGAGGAGCACCAGCATCGCCACCCCGAGCCGCACACAGAGGACGGCCCCATCCTGTACCCACAAACACCGTCCGGTCACCGACCAACAACGCGAGAAGAAGCCAAGTGGGCCTGGACAAACGCCACTTTCTACCCGGTCCACCCTGTACCGGTGGCATCCCTCTGGCACACGGCCCATTGCCCCAAATTGGGGTGGTCACACCTCTCGGACGCAGTCGCATGGTAGACCTCACCACGCACCTTGCCGCACAGCACCCGGGTTTTGGCCTCGACAAAGAACAACTGGTTGACTTTAACCTCTGTCAGTGCCTTCTGTGCCATGAGGTCCTCAGCGGCACATCCGCGGCCCGTACGTCACACCGTCGCCGATGCCACCTACCGCAAGGCCAACTCACGTGCCTGCAAGACTTCGCACAGGGCCCCGCCTCCACCTCCCCTAACTATGGATTTTCCAGCCCTCCGAACAAGACAATGCCGGCTGAGGGTCCGACCACGCACGCTCCGTATCCTTCACCGCTCTGAATTCAGAACCTGGATTCAGAAGATCGGACGGCGCTCACAGGTTACGGGGCGATGGATGAGGCGCACAGACGACGCCCAACTCCGCCTGCTTGACCTACCACGGCTGTATCTCCAACCAGCCGAGAGGCGAAGACGAGAACTCGAGAGAGGCCCCCAGGAGGACGACGCCAGAGACCGCACCGCAACTCCTCGTCATGCCCCACCAGACCGCCCACAGGAAGCGCCGTCCGCAGCCACAAGCGTCACAGGCACGGACGATGACGACGACGAATGGGACGCGGCATCCTCCGTCTCCAGCCTGGGCCCGCAGGCCACCGACAAACAAAAGGCGCGGGAGAAACGACGAACCATCGCAAGGGTGATGCGATCTCTACACGTAGGGGCCCTTGAAAGGCCGCCAGAGCAGGAGAGCAGAAGCAGGCACCGATGCTCCCGCGGCCACCGCCGAGGCTCCGCTGCGCGCACTCCACCCGGAAGAAGACCAAACGGATTTCCCCGCCCCCCCGAAGTCGACACTACCTTACCCTCACACCGGCGGATGTCGCCATCGCCATCCGTCGTCGGATGTCGAGAGAACCCAGGGATTGACGGTTGACGCGTTCATGCCAGTACTGGAACACAAGGACCTCCTAGAGGACCTCACAATTCTGGTACAAGACATCATCAATTGCGGTCTCCCCAGCTTCGCCACACGCATCCGAGCGTCCGCGGTACCCTCTTAAGAAGGACGACGCCGGAAACGTGCGGCCGATCACGCCGGAGAGGTGGATGAAGCTCCCATCAATTGTCGCGTTCCGCGTGGACCTGGCGGCCCGCCGGAAGTTCAAGGACTACCAGCACGGGTCTGGGGAGATGCGGCCGTGGCCGTCAAACAGATCCGGCAAGCGAGGACCTCTGACCCCGAAACGTCGTGGTCGCGCTCGACGGCAAGAACGCTTACAACGCGGTAAGCCGTCGTAAGATACTCGAGGCGACGTTCGCCCGAACACCTCCGGAGGATCTGGGGCATCTCGTGCTCGCCCTGGCACCCCAGGCGTCCTCCATGTCACGATGGGGACACCGCAGCGGTCAAGCTTGAGTCCACGGCAGTCCGCCAGGATGGTACTGGGCCAGTGCTGTTTGCAATAAGCTACACGAGGTGCCGCCCCATCATGGACCGCCACCCCAGGTGAAGCTCGTCGCGTATCTCGACGATCACCCTGGTGGGTCGCGATGCGGACGTTCAGACGCCCTCGATGCTCTGCATCCAGCGCTTCGTAGTTTCGGCTATGAGGTGAACGCGCTCAAGAGCGTCGCGATCCAGCGGCCCGAGGCCCAACAGCTCTTCGTCGGAGGCGAAGCGATTCCGTGGAAATGGGGTCGCAAAGATACTGGGAGCAGCGTTCGTGCGACGACGGTGGACATCACGCCGTGGTTGTTACAGAGGGTCAAGAAACAGGACCCGTTCTTCGACTTCCTGGCGGGACAGGGCTTGTCTGCAGTCGAAGCTCATCCTGCTGCGTGCCTGGGGCTCCTCGCATGCCAACCTCCGCACGCACGACCCCAGCACCTCCTCCCCGCCGCCCTCTCTTCGACGACAAGGTCGAAGAGACACTCCCTGCGCGTGCTCCAGGTCCCGTCCTCCCAGACACGGCAAAGCGCTGAGGGAATTGCCCCTGCGCCACGGTGGCCTAGGGCTGCGGCGGCAGGCCGAGATCGCCTGCTACGCACGTGACGGCGTAGGCCAGGGCGACCACAACACCACGATGAAAGCGGACAAGGACAAGGTTACCTCCTCAATACACTCCTCACGGAGCCTGCGAGGAACCTCGTACGAGTCCACAAGAACCTGGTGCGAACCGAGTGCTGGCCGACCCTAAGGTCGAAATATCAGACGATGCATTCAGGTTCTATCTGAAACACCGCCTGCAGATCGAGGCCTTCCTGGCAACAAGTGTGTCGCGGTGCGCCAGCGACAAATGCCCACGTCCACACGTGCAGCCAGCCATCATCGAAAGCAAGACTTCACCGCCACGACGAGCTAGCGAAGGTTGTGGCGCACTGGGCGCAGAGTCTGGGCTTCGAGGTCCAACGGGAGCCAGCAGCCTCCACATCGAACGCGACGAGGATCGACGTCCTCATCACACGTACGGCCGAGTATTCGGGACGGACGTGCGGGTCACTTACCCCGGGCCACGCGCCAGCGGTTCGGCAGGGGAACGCCGCCTTCGACGAGAAGATGAGGAAGTACGGCGCCACCATGGAGCGCCAAGGGTCCTGTTCACACCCTTATTCTCGAGGCAACAGGCCGCATTCACGATGAGTCACGGAGATGGCTCCGTGCAATCGCGCAGGCCAGACCCGACCAACGGGACTGTGGCATGGACGATCTTATGACAAAGATCGCCCAAACATTGCACGAGACCAACTACCGGCTCGTCAGAGGAGTGGTGGACGGAAACCGTAGTTTCCACGCAGGAGAGGAGTTCCACTAACGGACACAGCCACCCATTCCCAAAGTACTCGAACATCTAACACTTGAGGAGTCCATGAGGCAGTGCCAGCCACAACCGCAACACACCTATACACAACTTTTATACATCTCTCCCACATATCAATAACTTTTCCAAATCTATATAACATAAGGCCATCTTGTTGTGAAAGAACGCCCTGGAGGAAGAGAAAGAACCGAAAGAAAAGAAACACCATACGAAAACGTTACCAAACCTCGTGCCACAAGGAAACAAGGACACACATGAATAGCAACGACATCACCCGCCCCCCGACTCCAAGGCATCCCGACCCAACTCGTAGTTTTCACAGCTCTCACTTTCTACCTTTCCAGAATCCGACACCACATGAAAAGAAATCAAACGCAGGAAATCCCACCGGTAACAAAGCTGAAACAAAACCCAGAAAACGCAATGAAGAAAGTGCCGAAGAAACCAAGGAGCGAAGCAACGAACTCGGAAGTAACGAAGGCACAGGCGCAACTAATCGGGGCTGTTCATGCCTACTGGAAGGAGTCCTCCCTATGACTGCGGCCTCATTAACTATATACCCCACCCAGCTGTTTGATTATATCTCCAGCCAGGCTGACGTGTCTATCTTTCGTTTCTTCCTTTATCCTGCGCCATAAACCACATAACACGACCATCACTGGCGCAGAGGGCCCTTGCCATAGGATGAATCGCAAACAGAAGGCCATACCGAAGTAAGTACCCTGAGTTTAATTCCCCTACCATCATCGCGTTGCAGCATTTGCACGGTCGCCACTCGGTTGATCTCCCGCACAAAAGCAGGGACAAAAAAAAAAAAAAAAAAAAAAAAAAAAAAACAACTCAAAGACTCCCGGGCGATAGGGCCAGCTGAAAGTGTCCCAGGGTACAGTACCCTTTAAATGTGGGGAAGTTAGTTTCGCAGTGGGATCTTTAAACGCGACCCATAGTGGCTAGCAGTTCGGCCTGTTGATGGCTATGGTGGAGCATTGTTTCACACCATCAGAACTACTACACAAGCCACCATTCATACTAAAAAAGCGATGCGGGGTCCCCAGTGCCTGTTTGGCGCCTCCTTGTAGTTGGATATTGCGTCGGGATAGCCTGCGAGGGAACCTCGTAAGAGTCCACAACCCTG
>VFSE01000336.1:0-31965 GCA_010157825.1 Vickermania ingenoplastis | reverse complement strand
TTGTGGTGCAGGGTTTGTATTTAGTTATTTCATGGAATTTGGTTGGGTGGATGGTTGTTATTTTACATTTTGAGTGATTTACATATGATTGGCTTTTGAGGTTGTGGGTTTGCGGGTGCACTGCTTTACGCATTCCTGAGTGTGTTTGCGTGCGATGTGTTTGCCCTAATTTGAATGATTGGCAGCGTGGTGGGTGCACGGTGTTGAGGTTTGCTTGTAGGCTGTGATTTACATTTTGTGGTTGGCTGTAATTGACTTGTTGTGCTTACGTGACCCTGCTGCTGATGGGTGAATTGGCAGTTGTTTTTGTTGTGGGATTTAGATGGCTGGGGTTTAGACTCCCAGTATGCGTTGTGGTGGGTGAAGGTGGTCCCTGGTGAGGGTTGGTTGTGTTTGAATTGTTGCTTTAGGGTTTGAGGTATTTGTGACTACCTTGGCTTGTGTAATTGGCTTGTGTATGGGTTGCTGGTTTTGAGGTTGATGATTGTTACCGGGAGATTCTCCGGCTGGCAGGGTGTTTGCGGTGGTAACGCTAACTACTAGGTTGTAATGTGTGCGTTGTGGGCAGTGCTGCCGTGTGAGAACTGTCTGGTGGAGGATTGATATAATATACAGGTTCTAGGGTTTTATGGTTTCATAATGATGTGGCGCGGATAAACGCCTGTGGTGACTTAGCCTTAGGTGGTTCTCGCTAGTAATGCATATTTTGGTTCTGGCTTTGGAGGTTGTGCTAGCGAGGGTTACTTGCGCTGGGTGCTTTTGCATTGTCATTTGGAGTTGGCAGTTTGTGGGTTTTGCTGGGTTGTAGGAGAATAGTTGGGTTTGCGTTTTGCAGTGCTCCAGTTTTACAACTGCTGGGTGTATGTTTAGCGTATTAGACACTTAGTTGGGTGGGTATTGCTTGGAGTTTGCTGGCGATAGCGGGTGAATTTTAGGGTGGTCGTTATGTTGGCCTACTAAGTTGTGTTTTCTGGGTGTGGATCTGCTTTGCGGGTTGGTTAGAGGCAGCTGGTGTACTATGCATGGGAGCGAGCCGCGCGATTTCGGATTTCGTGTATGTGGGGTATTGTATTGGCTTTAGGTTGAGCGTCCTGGCAGATGTGGATTTCGGTGTTGCCTGCTTTTGTGGCGTGCGCTCGGATGCTTGTTTTAGGTTGGTGGGAGTGATTTGTGGTACTTAGGGTGTGCTGGTAGGCTCCGTTAGGGGTGATTGTTTGAGCGGGTACGCCGTTGTGGCAACACAGATGCTCCGCGTAGTTTAGGTCTCACGGTTTGTGTTACTTACAGGTAGCTACTGATGGGTTTACACCTGATGGCCACGTTGGGAGGCTGTTTGTGCGCCTACAAGGATTTCCTGTGTGAAGGGCTGCCGCGTGAGAAAGTTCTGGAGGAGGTTGATATAATATAGGCATAGTACGTGTAGATGCTTCTGCTGTGGGAGGGTGTTTTGGGGTGTGTTTGCGTTGTTGTGGCCTTCTGTGGTATCGTATTTGGAGGCTTCGGTGTACTTTGCACTGGATTTTGTATTTGACATGATTGCGAGACGTTGGTGCACTTGAATGTTAGGTTTGACGTGTGAGATTAGCTCCTGGAGGTTGGCATGGTGTAGGCCTGGTTGGAGCAGGTACTGTTGCTGTGGGAATTTTGGTGTTTTGGGGTGTGTTTGCGCTGTTTTCCTTTCTGTAGTGGCTATTTTGAATGGTTGCGCGTATTTTGGTGAATTTGTGCTTATGACTTGATTTGGGCTGTAGGTTCATTAGTGGTCTTGATTTGTATATTTGCCTCGGTGAGATTGGCTTCTGGAGGGTTGATATAATATAGACTTTGTGTTGGGCTTTCTGGGGAGGGATACAAACTGGGGTGTTTTGAGGTAATTCTGTGACTTTTGGTGCTGTAAATTTAGTGTGGAGTAGGAGTGGGTTTTGTGCGTTGTGTTCTGATGATAGGTGGTTTGAGGGTAAGGTTGCCTTCTGAGTTGTGTGGAGTTAGTTTGTGTGGTTGGTGATGGTCAGGGGTTTTGTGGATGAGGGTTTGTTTGTCCCTAACGTTTCTTTGGTGTGAACCGGTTTTGGCTTATGCATGGAGCTTCCGCTGGGTGTTCTGGTTTTGAGTGCTCGATGTTGTGTGTGCGTGTTGTTGTTGCAGAACTGGGAGTTGCGTGTCTATGGGATGTTTTGGGTGACTGCTGATTTTGAATACTTGTGGAGGTTTGATGATGGTGAGACTGGCTGGGGTGGGGTTTTGGGTATGCTACCGTTTGAGTGCAAAGGGTTGTATCTGGTTGCCGAGTAGGTCGTCGTTGTGGTTTTGCGTATTGTCGGGGTCTGTTGGCTGTGGATAGGATGTTAAGACTTGGGTTTAGCCCCACAGGTTAGTTGTTTGATTGTTTTTATACTTTACTTTAAAGGTTGGCGTTTTGGAGTTGCTAGGCTTGTGTGCGTTTAAACTACGATTGATTGTGTACCGTTATGTTCAGAGACTTTGGACTTGTTTCGACAGCTTGTAACTTTCGGTAGGGTGTATGATGGGACCTAGTTTATTATTGTGGAGTATTTGGTTTTGGAATGTTTGGGGTGCCGCATGTAAGATCCGCTAGCTGGTAGGTGCGAGTGGTGTCGCGCGGGAGGTGTGATTTTTTTGGATTGCGAGTGTGAGCTGGCGATTTGGTTGTGAATTTTGTGGTGGTGAAACCCCGGCAAAACGTTTCCTACGTACATGGGATTTTGTGAAACGTACTTTGGGATTGCGGGGTTTGGTTGGGTTTTGGTAGTGAGTGATGAACCTGTTGGTTCAGAATAGTGGTGAGGGCCGCTGGATGATGATGGTACACGCTAGGATTGTATTGGTTTCGCTTACTGGTGGGCAACACTGGTATGGTGGTCTGCATATGTCATGGATTGACACTTGCGTGGGTGTTTTGGTGTGGGCAGGTTGGGTCGTGCTTTCTACGGGTAGTGCGTATAGGTTTCACTTGCGGTTTGACACTGTATGTTGCAGATACATTGGTGCAGACGTTTGTGGTGGTTGGTACAGCTAGGTAGTTACAGGCTGGGTGCAGTTGATTGTGAGAATGTTATATGTTTAGGATTGTGATAAATTATAGTTGTTTGATTTGCGATGATGGTGTTTACGATTAACGATTGGTACTGGTATGTTAATGTGCCTAGGTGGTTAACGGTATTGTGTGGATTTGGGTTGCTCGGTAATGATTGTGCAGGGTTATGGTTTACTATTTGGTGAGTTTTGGTGCATTGATGCCTTTTAGTGGTAGCTGTACTAGTAGTGTTGTTAGTGTGAATTTGGCATTTGTTTGTAGTTTACTGCCGTGCATAGGGTGTTTATGGTACAGTACAGGTGCTTGTCTGCTATACATTTTGGGTACTACTTTGTTTACGATGTTGAAGCCATGTGATAGCTGTGTTGTGACGTGATATTTTGCCTGGGGGGTGTCCTGTTTGCTGATAGCATATTAGTGCAGAAGATAACTGGTTGATGCGAGATTTGTAGGAGGTGTTATGGTTGGTGGGTGTGTGCCAGATTGCGTTGGCGAGTTTGTTGTTTGGGTAATGGTTACTTACTTGTGCTGCTGTGTTTCGCGTTTATGTTAGGTTGTGTCAAAACGAGTACCTTTGTGAGGATGCAGTTACGTGGGTGCGTTTAGTTATAAATTGTAACCATTGTTTTATGACCTGTATGTATGTTTAGGTAGTTGGTTGCGGTTGGGGTTGTTGAGCTGGGTTTCCTATCATTTAGTTTTATTTTAATGTTGGGTAACGTTGCACATTGGTTTGTTTATCGCTGGTGTTCTAAGGACCGCTGTGTTGTGTTTGGCGGTTTGGTGTGTAATTTATAAGTGATTTCAGTGTGATAACTTCTCGGCATGCACAATAAGTTGATTGATTGCTTAACATGAGTGTTGGTATTGGATATAGGTTAGTTTGTGAGTACTAAGCTAATTTGTGACTTTGGGTGGTACAGGAGTTTAGCAAGGTGTTTGCTGTTTTGTAGGCAGGTGGGCATGTAGGATACACATGAGTGCTTTAAGGCTGCTACTGATTTGAGTGCTGTTGAATACTTATAATAGGTGAGGTTTAATTAAACTGTTAATTGTTGGTTCGTATTGCTAGTTTACATGGAGCGAAGGTGGTGACCACTAGCCCAGTTATTTGTGTAGGGCTGTATATTGTGGTTGTACTTGTTTGATTTTATTAATAAAGCTTATTGTGTTATTTGGTTATGCTTGTGTTGGTGTACTTGTCCAGTGTAATAATTGCTAAGGGGTTTACTGGAGTACACATGTTGGCGTTATACGTGTATACGTGATTGCAGGGTTTGTTATACGTTTAGGCCTTGTTACGCTAATTTGTAGTTTCTTTATGTGGGTTGTTTTTGTTGCGCAGGGTTTGCTTGAGCTGAGTATAGTAGGTTATATTAGTTGCGTGAGTTTGCTGTTTTGCTTGTAGTATTAATCGCTATGGTGTTTCTGTTGGTTATGTTGACTTGTGATTTACTGCTTTACCTTCAGTTGTTGTGCATGACGATATGCCTTTGAGTTGATAGGTTAGTGTGTGGACTGTAGCACTTTATTAGGAATTGTGTTTGTTACTGTTCGAGGGATTGAACACATTCGGAACCTGCAATTGTGATGAGTTTTGGTGCTTGCTGCTGTGTTGAAGACTTGTTAACCTGTACTGGATAGTTTGGTTTGTAGTTGCATGCATTAGTGTATTTAGGCCGCAACATGGATTGACTGCTTTAACACAAGACAATTGTGAGACAGGTTTCCGGTAGTGGGTTTGTTAGCAGCACTTGTTTGTTGTGGAATGGTAGTGGAGTGTTTGGATCTGCTGAGTGTGGATAATTCTGTGGTTGTTGGGTTACGACGTTGTTGTGTTCGTTATTGATTGGTGGTTTGCATGTTTTGTGACTTGATACAGTTTGCGGATTTGTTTAAGATATGGTGTAATATGGTTGTCTGTATTTATGGATAAAGGTGAATATTGTATGGTTGGTGTGCTTATATTGACCATTACTGGTAATAATTTGTAAAGGTGCTTGTGCTGTGTTTAGCTTTGTAATAACAGAAGATTTGTGTAACTGCAATTAAGCTGTTAGGGAGTTTTCCGGTTGTTACAGTGACGTCGCGGGTATTTGTGTATATTTGTTTGACATGGTGCTACTTGTTTTGGTGTGTTGTGTTCTGTAGATTTTATTTCGTTTGAGGTTTACGGATTTCAGAGGTGACAGGACGCAGTGTTGTTTTAAGATTGCTTATTTGTCACCTTTGAGGTTGGTTTGCTTTGGTGGAGTTGTCCTGTAGGTGAGTGGTTGCACACTGTATTGAGGTTGTAAGCTCGATAGTGCTGATGAGATGGTATTGGTGTTTGCTTTTAGAGCATGTGTTTGGATTGTTCATATTGGATTTAATGTGTGGGATTTAAGTAACTGTGTGTTTACAGGTTTGCGCCGGTATTTTGGTGAGTACTAAGCTATACTTCTAATAGATTGTGTGTGGTTTAGCAGCTTCATAAACTGCTGGTATAGTAGGATGGTATTCGCACAGCTATATGATTTTGTTTGTGCGCTTTTAGTGCGTTTTGTAACTTTATGACTGCTGCGCGCCTCGATGATACTTAAATTAATGAATGGACACACGGTACAGTTGCGTAATGATTTTGGGCTGCTAAGTGAAAAGTAGTGTAGTACTGCTACACGTGTGTTGTTTGGTTTGATACCACTGTACAAAGGGTTTGGGCCTGGCTAGAGGGTTATGATGTTTTCTTTAGGATTTAGGTGCTTGAGTGTGTGGTTTATATGGGTGTTTTAACACATTGTGATCGTGTAGTGTGGTGTTTACACGTGGTGCTTATGGTGTGATGTTGGTTTGGAGTGGGGTCTGGGGATTTGTTATGCTTATGGTTTGTATAATTTCCAATGTGGTGTAAGTGCTGCGCTTGATAATTTTGTTGTGGGTAGGCTTTAGTGTTGTGCAGTTAGTTTAGAAGTTAGTTACTTTGTTTGGTTAAAGGCTTACTTTGCTTACTTACTTTTGATATGAGCTACGAATTGTAAGTTTTGGTTGCTTGAGTTTGACGGGAGTGATGTGTTTGTGTATATTTAAATGACTGTGCATAGCGGGCACTTGTATCCGATGTTGTGTCTTGGTTGTTATGCTGGTAGTTATTATGATTTGCGTTGCGCATGGCTGATGGTTTTGTAGAGTATGCTGTTTGTGTAGTTAAATTGTGTTCTTGTGTGGCTGATTTGTTAAAGGTTGGTTTACTTAGTGGTTGTGCAGACTTGTGTGTTACTAGTTGTTTGCGATGTGTAGTCTGTTTGAGTAAATGCTACTTTGGTTTGATGTTTGTTATGACTTTTAGATAGTGTATTTTGTGATGTAGAATTACTGGTTTGTTGTTTAACCGTGTGAGGATGGTTAGCCGGTGTCAGGTCAGTAATAACACTAGGTAGTTGTTTCTTACGTTGTGTTTATTTGTATTGCCGGAACGTTTTATATATGATGTGCACTTATGACTGTAATAGCATAAAGACATACTCACGTTTATAGTTATTACATGCGCGTATGATTGGTGTTTTATTTGTGTTTGCAATGTTGATTCTTGTGGGATAGTACTTTATTTGATTACTTGAATTGTGGATTGTTGACACAGATTATATTGTAGGTTTAGTGATTATACAAATATCTGTATTTCTGATAGGTTGTTTGCTTGCGGATAGAGGCTTGCTGATTTTACTTGTATAATCCTAATTGTGTTGTGACGCGAGGTGTTTTACTGGTGTTAATACGTTTCTTGTTTAAGTGGTTTAACGTGGGGAAGATTGTGGTGTGCGTCTCTGTGTGCTGATATCTTTAGTGGTATTTTAATATTAATGTGTGATATTTTGCTGCGTCAGATTGGTTGTGGCTTCTACGTGATGATTGTTTTATCGTTTATGACAAGTGGTTTTTGGGTGTAGGGTATGGGTACCGTTACGGTGTGGACAGTTGTATTGGTTGATATATTTGCTTTACCAATTGGGTTTGCGAGAGTGGATGTTGGTGGTTGTGGTGGGTGCTTAATTTGATACTTGGTGTGCTCTGTTTACGCTCGAATGATTGTTTGTATCTTGGGTGTCTTTGGGGTTACTTGTATGGTGATACCTTTTGCGATGGGACACATGTGTTACAGAAAGCATGTTTGGAGGTGTTGTTTCTTGCTATGCAAAACTGTATTATTTGGATTAAGCTTTTGGGCACTTATCGATAAGATTGCGACTGTGTGGTATTTATGTTTCCTTCTGTTGCGGGTTTGACGTTGCCAGGTATTGTGGGCCGATATGCTGAACATTAAGGTTGTGTTGCCTGCGTATTTGCTTTGGTGTAGGCGGGTGTTTGGTGGGACGTGTCGTTTTGATTGAAGGGTTTGACTATGTGAAATTGGTGTAATATTGCTGTGGCATAGTTGATTGTTGTCTTGGGTGTTTGTGGCCATATAGTTTTAGTGTGCTTATTCAGGTTTTGGTTACATTAGCTTGTTGTTTTGGGAAGGTAAACGTTGCTCATTGTTTTGTGAACTGTCGGATTGGGCACTTTGTGGGTAGGTGTGCTTTGTGGTTCGACTTTTCATTTAGTTCCTTTTATTTAACGCAGTTAAGAAACATGCTGTAGGTGCTATTTCGAAATTGATCTGATGTTTGTCTTTAAGCATTGAGATTGATAGTCAACATTGTGGATGAGTGGGAATCCAATTATTTTGTTCCAATAGTTTTGGGCTGCTATGGGTCTTTAATAAGTTCAGTTTTATTTTGATTGCTAAAGCTGTGGCGATGCGTGGCTGGTGGCTTGCTGTTGAGAGGCTTGTACTTGAAGTTTGCTGTTTGGCTACTTAAATAATTCAAGGTTGCAATTAAATTACCTACGGTTGAGGTGGTTTTAGGTATAGTATGGTTATATGTTTTATGCTGTTAGTTTGAGATAGCTTTTGGTACGCTTTATATATTTGGTAGTAGATGGTTTTGCTTATTGGTGTGGGTGGGGTGTTTGTGTGATTTGGATCCGCTGATTCGGGATTTGCTAAGGGCCAATACGTTAGTCGTGATTCAAGGGGAGTCGTATGAGTTCCCACGATTTTGTTATGCTGTTTGGGTGTGATTGGTGGTAACAGCGTAACTTTTGAATTTATGAGCTTGGCTGTTTTACTGTATAGTATCTGCATGTTGTATTGTGTTTGCTGTTGTGGAGGGTGCTTGGCATGCTTTACTTATGATTTGTTTAGGTGCTTGTTTCAATTTTGCTAGAGGCTGTATGTTGACTTTGTGGATTTGCGATGTTGGTGCCCTTACAAGTGATGTACTTCAGCTTACCACAGGATGCTTGGTTGGATTTGCGCTTCTTTCTTGACCAGATTACTCCTGAATTGTTGTAGTTTACAAGTTCCTTGTGTTATGTTGTTTGGATTAAGTGTGGCTTTTATTTGGTTGCTATGGCTTACGGAGCTTTTTGCGTGTTTTATAGAACGGTTGGTATTTATGGTGTTTTTGTGGGTTATATTTGCTGGTAATGGTTTGCATGTTGTGTTTATATTGGCGACATAATTACAGATTTACATGTTATTTGTGCGTATAACCTTCTTTAGTTTGTATTGTGGCGTGTGTTATGATTGATGTGATCCTAAGTGGTGGATTTGCTGGATGGGATTGCAGTCGGTGATTTATTGGTGTAAGGTATTTAGTAGCTATGTATGTTTACAAGGTTTGGCGGGTTGTGATTTGCGTATAGTTTTGATTATTTGTGATGTTTGGGGTTGATGGTGTTTAACTTGCTGTGCGTGAGATGTGTTGTGGTTTATTTTTGGTTAAGCGTTGCAATTATCGCATGACGTTATGTTCGTTGGTTTACGGGGATTATTAGCTGCGTCAAAGACAGCTTGGCATGGTGTAGTTGTGAATTTGGACTTGAGTAGTTTGTTCATTCGAGTTTGTGGGTAACTGTTCTGTTAGATTCTTATTGTTTGTGACTTTTAGGTGATGCTGTGATATTTGTTGTTAAATACTTTATGTAGGAAATCTTTTATGTTTGTATGTTGACAGTAAGTTGTGATGCGTGTGATTGTATTGTTTATTTTATATGACCTGTAGTGTATTGTAATAACGTGATTCTAGTTTTTTGTTTTTTATGTTATTACTTGGCTAGTGTGAATTTTGTGTTTCTTTTGTAGTGCTATAATAGGCTGCTGTGTTGTGGGCTATGTTTGTGATTTGTAGCTTTATGAACTGTCTGTATATACGTTATTTTGGATTTGACGTGTAAGCTGGTGCCTGTTTGTAAGAGTTGCTTTACGTGTCTTGATTGGTGTTGCACTGCATTTGCGCGCCTTTGTTAAGGAGTTGCGTGATATTGTTACTTTATTAGTTTGCATAGCTAATAAACTTGGTGTTTCGTGTACTTATCGCTAGGTTGCTGTTGGTGTGTTGCTGAGGGCTTACGATTGCTTGTTGGGGTTGTTGTAGATGGTGTCTGTTTTGGTGGAGTAGACAGAGGTATGTGATGATTATTTTATGGTGTTTTGTGTGATGCGAGTTTGTGCACTTTCGTAGTAGTTATTTCGTTTAACTTGTGTATGATACCATGACGCTTGTAATAATATTGATTTGTTACGGCGTTGTTTTATTATTACTTGTAGTTATATGGTTAGTTGATATGTGTAATGCAGGTTTTAAGTTGTAGTGGATGGGTAGTTATTGGTTTATGGTATGGATGCATTGTATCTATAGGTGCAGTTGGTATAGTTTTTCACTGTGCGCGAGTGGTGCGTTTGATTGTGTTGTTGTTGATGCTGTTTGCGAGATTTTGTGATGAATATGTGCATTCACGGGACGGTTTCTTCAACTTACTTTTGTTGTTTAGTATGCTTTATTTGTATGTTGTATTACCGTTATTTGTTGCTGTTTCGATTAGGTTGGATGAGACTTATAGTTTTATTTTGGTAGTGTGGAAATGCACTTGATGTGTTTGACTAAACGTTGTGTGAGCTTTATGATAGTCTTTAGTAATTTTGTTGCGCAGGTACTTGTGCTTAAATGCTTAAACGGTTGTTCTGCAGCTTGTGTTAAGTTTATTGTAATATGATTGTTGCGAAAGCGGGTGTAAAGGGTTTGATAGGTGTTGCGGGTGGGATATTTTGGTGCTCAACAGGTTTAAGCTTGAAACTACAGGTGATGGTATGGTTGGTGTATGTAGTTTTATTGTTTACTTGTTTTACTTGGTGACTAGGTGTTATGTTAGAGACTGCTAGGGATCTGATTATTTGTTTAGTGTTTGAGCCCATTAGTTGTGTTTTTTTGTTGGATGCACCCTGTGGACATGCTTTTACATTATTAAGTTATGGTTGTGGGTTTACAAGCAGCCAGTAGGTGTGCGATGGTAGATTTTGGACGTTCATAAATTAGGCATCTTGTTTACGTCACTTTTTGGATTCGGTGAATTTGTGTGCAGGGTTGGTGGTTTCGTTTATAGTTGCTGCTTGTAGTTGGTATTGCTTGGTTTAGTGTTATGATGCCTATTGTGTTAGTATGTTTGCGTGTGTAAGAGCACGGAAGGCTACGCGTAATTACTGATTTGATTTGGAGTTTGCGGCGTTTATTTTGGGCGGTATATTCTTCTCTCGTTAGCGTAGTTTTTGGGGTTGGGCTTTTGAGCTTCTTACGCAGGTTTTAGTTTAGTATGTGTATCAGCAGGCTGTGGGCGACTGTGTGTTTTGCAGGCGGCGTTGTGAATGTAGATGGTTGGTGTGTTACGTTTATGTTAAATTGGGTCAACTGCTAAGGGAGATTGTTATTTACTTGTTATACGTTGGGTGGTAGGCGTGTAATTGGTGCTGTTTTATGGTTGTTAAGATTGCGTATGTATGTTTTATAAAGTTCAGTAGTTTTAGGTTGTAGGAATGTTGGTTAGGCGCGCAAATGATCGAACGGCAGGTGTGTTGTATGTTTGTGCCTCTGCTCGGGGTGCGTTGGTGTTGACTTGTTGGATAGTTTGTTTTACGCGTGAGTCGTGTATGCGTAGCAGTTGGAGATTGATGCTGCTGCGTGAATTGGGTGTTGTTTGAATTAAGGGTGGTTTTAGCGTATAGCCTATATTTGGTGATGACAAGGTTTGAGTTTGTGGGCTATATTTTCCTGGTGATTCCTGTGATTAAAGTGCTAGTTGAGGATGTTTAGCTTGTTGGTTGTTATGTGAATTACTTCCTGGGTGGTTTTGTGCTTTCGGTTTTATTGTGAACCTATACTGATGCTGAGTGATGGGTGGATGTGTTGCTTTTAGCTATTGTTGGGCAGGTCGACTTTCGAGTGTTTTGTATTATTGTAAACGGTGGGATTGGTACGTGTTATGCTGCCGGGGATTTACAGGTGCGGTATTTTCTTAGGTTGGGGTTCTGCAGGTGGCACTTCGACTTACGTGGTTAGCTGCTAGATTGAGTTCTTTTGTAGGATGAAAGTATTATTCAATTTAAGTGCGATGCAGGTATTTCAGCTGTTTGAGGTGTGTTGCTGCTCGAGTTTAGGTTGCTGGGGGTTAAGCTTAAATTTTGTGCTGGGTGATTATACACGATAGATAAGGCTTAGCGTTTGCAGCGGACTGCTAGATTGCGTTGGAGTTTGTTTACGGATGTTTGTTGGTAGACTTTACATGGCATGGAGGATTAATAGGTTTTGCAGGCGACATTTGTAACCTTTTGTTTTGATGGGTGGTGAGGTTTGCTGGCGGGATTCGGATGTTGATGCTTTACGCTGCTGGTTGCGCGAGTTGGGTGAGGGGTCTTGTGGGCAAGGTTTGTGTTCATCTTTTAGGACTGGTGTGTTCTCGTTTCCGGTTGGCTAGACCTTAACTTACTTACGGTTTTACGGGTAATCTGTTTTGTGTGGCATGTTTTCTGGTAGGTGGCTTTGGTGTGTGCACGGAAGTTACAGGTGCGGAACTGGTAGCTTGGAGGTGGTTGCCATGATGCGCAGGCTTGCTCTTCAGGATGTTTTGGATGGCTTTGACTTTGTGTGGATTTGGTATTTTAATACTATCGTGTGTGAAGGCTTGTAGGGTGGTTGGTTTGTGAGCCCTGCATAGGGTTGGGTTGGCTTTACCTACTGTGGAGGTGCAGATGTAAATGGCAGGGAAGCGTTGATTGCCGCGGAGGTTCACTGTGCTGGAGGGTTGATATAATATACCTAGGAATAAGGGCTTTGCCGGGGTGGCATTGTGTGGTGACTTGCGTGGTGGTGTTTGGTTTGGGCAGGCGATTTTGCCCGATGATGCGGGATTTGTGTGCTTCGAGGGTGGTTGCTTTTAGTTTAGGGTGATTATTATGCTGTATATGCTCGGGTTTTTAGAGGGGGTGGGTATGGTTTAGGTGCTTGTTCTATGTGTTTCCTGCAACGCGGTTTAGGTAGGCCTGACCGGTATGCCGCCGATATTGGTTTTAAGCCTGGGTGAGCAGATCGTTGGGTGTGTTGGTATGAGTGCTGAGTTGGGTTGTACTTTGACGGGATTTGGGCAGTTAGTGTGATCGTGCAGGTTTGCGGTGGTGTTGGTTTGGGATGGTGCGTGTTATTGGTTAGATCTTTTGGGCCTGAAACGTGTATTGCAGGGTTTTGTGCCACGGGAGATTTCTTCGCTGGAGGGTTGATATAATATACCTAGGCATATGGGTTTTGGTGGGGCCTCTGTGTGCTACGTGCTGACGGTTGATTTTGGGTGGGTGATTTTGGTCGGGTGGTCAGGATTGTGTGCTTCGAGGGTATTTTGGCTTTTGGTTTAGGACGATTGTTATGATGGATATGCTCAGGGATTTGGTGCGGATGGGTATTGTTTTAGGGTGCTTATGCTGTGCATTTTTTGTTGTGGGTTTAGGTGAACCTGGACGGTGTATTACCAATATTGGGGTACGTGTGTTTAAGCTGGTTGCTGAGGCTATTGGTAGGTGTCCTGTTTGATTGCATTTTGACGGAAATTTGGGTATTCTAGTGATTGTGTGCAGGTTTGTAGGCCACTGGTTTGCGCTAGTGTGCGTTATTAGATGTGGTCGTTGGGCTTAAGGCGCGCATTACTGTGATCTTGTGTGCCGCGGGAAGTGGCTTCGCTGGAGGGTTGATATAATATACCTAGGAATATGTGTTTTGACGGTGACTCTTGGTGCACTCTGATGGGTGGTTTGGGCAGGTGGTTTTGGACGGGTGCAGCGGGAGTTGTGTGCTTCGAGGGTGTTTGCCTTTTTGGTTTGGGTGATTGTTATGGTATATGCTTAGTGATTTTGATGTGGAGAGTTGTTTTAGGCTACTTGTGCTGTACGTTTCATGTCATGGACTTAGGTGGATCTGGTCGGTGTGTCTTCGATATTGGTGTGAGCCTGATTGAGTTTCCGGTGAGGCTATTAGTAGATATGCTGTTTTGGGTTGCGTTTGTCGGGAGTTTGGGTATCCTAGCGGCCATATGTAGGTTTGCAGGGGTATTGTTTGTGGTAGGTGTTATTTAGTGTGGATGTTGGGTCTGAGCTGATTATTGCAGGGCTTGATGTGGCGCGAGGGGTTGGTTTGCTAGAGGGTTGGTATAGTATACCCAGGAATACGGATTTTGGCGGGATGAGTTTGTGAGGGTACATGACGAGGAATGATTTGAGCAGGTAACTTTTGCCGGGTGGAGTAGGCTTACATGATTCATATGGTTGTGTATTATCTTTTAGTTTAGGGAGGGTTGTATGCTGTATGTGCTCAGGGATTTTGGTGTGGAGGTGGTTATGGTTTCAGAATACTTGTTGTGGCATGCATTATGCCAGGGGTTTTAAGTAATTTGGATGACATGCCATCAATATTGGGGAGTTGTGCCTGCTGCACCGAGTGGAGAGGTGTTACTGGCACGATTTTGCACTGTATTGACTGAAACTTGGATATTCTAGTGTGCTTGCACGCAGGTTTGCAATTGTGTTGACTTGCGATATTGGATGTGGATTTAGTGGTTAGGTGTTGTGATTCTGGTTGTGTATTGTATGAAAGGCTCGTTTTGCGTGGGCGACTACTGGAGAGCGCGTATAATATAGGTACTGATGGTTTCAGTAGGGTGTATTTTGTTGGTTTTGGGAACTACAAGGGGTTTGTATAAGCGGTGCGTTGGTGTGACGGGTGCTTGTATGTTTATGTGAATAGGTTGGTAAACATGTATGATTTGGCTGTATGAGGCTAATTTTAGGCGCTATATTTATAGACTCTTGATGGTTTCGACCGTGTAGTTGTGGTTTGTATTTAAGCTTGCGTAGTGTGTATGGTTGTTCCGGTTAAGTGGGTGACTTGGGTGGAAATGTTTATTGTGTATGGGCATGATTTGGAATGTGTAAGTTTGCTGCGAATGTTGCTGTGATTTAGGTTGATGGTGGTTGCGTTTGTGGTACCTCTATTGGTTTGTGAGTGGCTTCAAATCACTGGAGGATGAAGGTTGGTGTTGTTACAGGTTCCTGATAGTGGTATTTGTATTATGTGTACGTGTTTGACCGTAGTTTCTTGTGCTTACATGTGGACGCATTAGGGTAGGTTGCACTGATTAATTGCTAGTTTGATGTTTGTGTGTATGAATTGTTTTAGATTTGGTGTGGTTTGGTACTGACTTAGATTCTGTGTCGCCTACAGAGTCATGATGCGAGTGTTAATTCTTGAATTTGGGTTTTTGGGTGTAGTTTTACGAGGTTTGGACGACGTTTGTTGCGCTGTTAGGGTACGATGTTTATGGATTTATTAGGTGGCTGTGGGATTGTTTACTAGACACTACGAGTGGGTCGTTGGTGGTGTTAGTTTACTTCGATTTCTGTAATTGAGCTGTTTGTTGTAGGGTTATTGAGGGCCGTAAAACGGTTTGCGGGATGATTAAGGTGTTTCAGGTTTGATTTAGTGTAGAATTTTACAGTTTGTGATGGGTGGGACTGCACGCCTGTGGGTTGGACCATGATGGGATCTTAGGTTGCTACATTGTTATGCAATTTTTGTGTTGCTTCGGTGTGGTGTGTGAATTTATTGTTACTAGGATGATGTTATGTGGTTACTTGTAGTTTGTGTTGTGTTCGCTTTAAATGTGGGTTGTCTATTGCTAACGTAGCTCTAATTGTAGAGATGCAGGTTGGTGTTGTGTTGCAGCCGCTTGATGCCACTGTTACGCATATTCGATTTATGTATCTATATGTTTTGCGTTTGGCAGGCGGGTGGGTTCCTGATGCTTTAGTTTTGGCTAGATGCATACTTGGTGCAACGGCTACTGTTTAGGAATTTGGTTTTGGATTGTATGTTAGGTGGCAATTAGCACGTTCAGATCGTAGACTTAGTGAGTGTGGGTTGCGAATAGTTGCAATGTATTTGCTGACTTTATGTGCGGAGCTGTGGAGGTGTTTAGACCCATAAGTTGTTGTTAGTTGTGGGGTGCGGTTTTGACAGATGCGAGTTTGTGATTGCCATGGTGGTTTGTGTATTTGAGGACAACGCTGGGCAACAGGTGGTTGTTTCCGGCTTTGTAGCTTTGTTTTGCATTGAGGCTTGGTGGTTTTAGCACACAGGGCTTAATGTTTTGTGTTGAAGCTCCCTTGAACCTGTATTTGGGCCTTGTTGATTTATATGGATCTGGTGATTTAAAGGATGGGATGGATGTGTGTTGTTAGTTCGGACTGTGGTCGGTTAAAGGGCAGGTTTGGTATCAGGTTTGTGTATTGGTTTCTGTTGCCTCTATGTTGGAGGGCTTTGCACAGTGCGTGCGCTGGGGTATTCAGTTTGTTATAGACTTTGTGTTTTATAGCGGGTGATAACGAGACTTGCGGGATTTACACTAACTGTGTTGCTTTGTTGCTCTAATGCGTTATGTGGTGTGTTTGTTCGCATTTTGATTTGCTTGCAGTGTTCTTCTAGTTGTGGTGCATATGGGTTTGACGTAAGTGGCATGCACACGGGAAACTGTGCAGGTTGTAAGTTTGAGGGTTGCTTTGTGTTACTTATGTGATTGAAGTTAGCTGCGCTGTTTGTACTAAAATCTAGGGTTTTAACGTTTAGTATGATTTACTTCAGATATTGTATATGTTGTGTACATGCAGTTGGAGGACTGTTGGTGATTTGTGTGGGCTGATGGTTTGATGCATGCAAGGGTTTAAAGCGGGAGTTATAGTAGCGTTTATAGGATATTAGTGTGTTGTGGTGGCGGACTTGTGCCGTATGAGTATGTTGGTGGGTAAACGTTGTTGTTATAGTTTTGTAGCATTTTAGCTTGCAGAGAGGTTGTGTATAATCACGCGCAGTCTGGTACTGTTGTATGTGTTCACCTATATTTCTTGCGACTGTCAAGTGTAATTGTTAATGTTGTGTATTTCATTCTATTTGCTAAGTTGATTGTGGGTTGTGGATATTAACTGTGAACTTTTGGGGGTTATGATTACTAAACGTGTGAGCTAGTTTTAGTGGGTCGCGCGAAAACGCAAGTGTTGTAACCATCGTTGGGAGTATTGCTAGGATGTGTTTTTCTTTGTTGGCCGGGGGTAGTATTGAAGTTGTTTGGGCGTTCTATATGTTAGGTTGCGTTGTGGTGTGTTTGTGTGGGTATTTGTGATTTACTCACTTTGACATTGGGGATTTATGATCTGTGTTGTATGCTGTGTTGTAAGGTGGTGTTTCTGAGGTTTGTAGGGGTTGTACTTATTTGATGATTACGGGTTGGTGATACGGTTTTTGCGTTCGGTAGTTGTTAAATGGGACGTTATGGGTTTGGTGTTGCTTATTGGGGATTAGACGTGCATGTTTTGTAGTTCCATGATAGTGGTTTTGTATTTGTACAATGATTTAATGTTTATATATGATGTATGATTGTAATAGTTTTCATTTGCCTCTTTTTGTTTTGATACTATTACAGGTGGTTTAGATTTGTGGTATTTGTTTGTTTACGTTACTTTGCATGTTTGATGTTTATTGCTGGTATTGTCTACTCATTAAAGTGAGACTTGTGTTGTTGCATACTTTGATTGCAGGTGGTAAGTTTTGCTGATGTATGGTTTGCATTGGTTATGGTTGGTTACGTACGTTGGTCGGTTAGGTTTTGTAAGTGTTGATGCAGGTATTCCGATGTGGTTGTATTAGCAGTTTAATGGTGATTGAATCAACCGTGTTTTCCTGGTGCAGGTATCTGACTTTTAGTAGCTGCTAGAGCTTGTTTTCCGAGGTGAAGTTTTCGGGGTGCGTTGTGATTCGGAATTTGCAGGATTGGTGTACATTCTTTGTATGCTGAGGTTTGTGCAGTGTGCTGGCGTTGTGCTACTGTTATGGACGATTTACAATTTGGCTAAAGACTGTTTGTTAGTTGGCTTGATTTATGTGATTAAGTTGATTACGGCGGTTTGAAGGTGAGATGTGTAAGTGCTCGTGAGATTCGGTTTGTACATTGCTTTACGTGGCTTTGTGATGCTTTCGTGTGTTTCTGTGTCACTTTGCGAATTTTGGACGTTTATGGGTGTGTGGTATGGTGCGAGATTTATTTAGTTGATGAGCAATTATATATTCGTTTTACCCAAAGGTTTACTGTGTGGGACCGATTTTGCTTACGATTGGGTGTGCTGATTATTTGCTTTGCGGGAGGTTTGCAGTTACTTGTATGTGCACTTGTGTAGACAATTGCTTGCGTGATTATTTCGAATTGTGTTTACTAGGCATAAGGACAGTTGTTACGTGCATTTCAGGATGGTGATCTTACAACGTGATGTGCAAGTTAGGCCTTGTGGTTTTGTGCGCTGTGTTTTTCGGAGTTTATGTGATTATGGATTACTGATGTGGTTTATTTAGGTGAACATGTTGTTGTGAGTGACTGCAGTGCACATACTGGAGGTGAATGAGGGAATGTGTGGTTTTAGCGCTGATTTAGGGAGGTTTCATTGCAGTTTGATAGTGCTTGGATGACTGCAGAGGTTTACGCGTAGGTGGATTATTTAGTTAGTTTATGTGGGCAATACGTAGAGCATGTAGCTAGAGCTTGATGGATGACTATTCAGTTATTATATTTACGTTGTATTGTAGTGTGCTGCTGTTGGCTGTGTGTGATTGTATTGTATTGACTTTGTTGTTTGTTTTATATAGGGTTTATGGTTTCGATGCTGTTATGTGTTATATTATGCTTCGAGGTTCTGGTATGATAGTTGAGAATTGTGCGAGTGGTGACGTGATAGCTGGTGTTTACTGTGGATTTGTGTGTACGACTTTGTCTTGGTACTTATTTTGAGGTGTGTTATTGTATGCTTGATGTTGGGTTGGGTTTAATGCTGTGTTTTGGTGGGCTACGTGGGCCAATACTTTGGTGTTTGTGGTTACTTGTGAGTGGGTTTATGAAGCTTGTTGTGTTTCTTAGACCGAGATGCTGTGCCTCGTAGTGTATGGTATATTGGATTGTTTGTGTGCTTTGATTTAAGGTGGATTTAACTTGAACTTGCAGGTGTTAACATTGGTGAATGTGTATGTATATAGGTTGCGGTATAAGCAGTGTATGTCATACAGGAGGGTGCTAGAGGGTGTTGTGGGTATTTTTGTTATTAATTTAAGTTGTGAGATTTACTTTCTGGCAAGATGTTTGCGTTGGTTGCGGGCGTTTCAGTTGCGACTGTATTGTGAGCATTGTTTCTTAATGGTTTGTTTCATTGTGTTTGGGTAAGATATTGGTGAGTGAAGGTTTAGAGGTATTGTTGTGCAGGATTGTGGTTGTAGTTCTGATAATCTAACTGCTTTTGTAGGTTTGCTGAGCAATACTAGATATGCTTGCTGTGTTGATTTGAATATCACATGATAGCTGGCTTAATGTGGGTTACTGTTGAACACCTGTCTGGATTAAGTATGTTTATGATGTTGTGTGTATTTTATACTTGATACGTTTTGATGTGTTAGGATTTATGTGATTTTAGGTTGTTGTATTAGGTTTTAAGGTGTTTTAAGACGCATGATTCGGATGCAACAGTCAGGTTTACCTGCTTGCGCTGAGGGTGTTGGTTTCGTTGATTGTGTGCCGTGTATATTTGCGCGTGAATGGGCGTTTGTTGGTTTGTAGGTTTGTAGCTTGTTGTGATTTCTTGTTATGCTTACAGCTGCAAGTTTTTAACTTTGCATGCAGTTGTAGTTCTTGCATTAGATTTACTTTAGTAGCTTTGCAGCTAGGTTATTTCCTTATACAGCGCGGGTTGGTTTAGTTTGCCGACTGGTGGTGTGTTTGTAGTTGCTGATTAACTGTGATTTTCGCTATCACATTGTTTAAACTTCGATGGCGGGTCTGCAATTTTAGCTTGTGTTTACATGGGTATTTGTGATTACAGACTTTAAGTGTATTAGTTATATTGTTTTATAGATTCTACGGGAATTGTAAGCACAGTGATGCAGTTGGGTTTACGGTGTTTTGATGTGTTTTACTATAAATATTTTATTAGATACTGTAATAGCGTGATTTTCTCATTGTTTTTATTGTTGTTATTACGGATAGTGCACTGTGTAGTGTATCTTTGTGTTATTTATGCATCTTGTTTATCTTTAGTTGATTTATGCATGTTGGTTATTGTGTTGTAGTGTTGTGTAGCTTATTTGTAGTGTGGTAGAGAAGATGTTTCCGTTTATGGTAGTCCATTTTGCTACAATATTCTCCTTTAGCTTGGGTTGCTTTAGGGTGTTTTGATCCTTCGTGGCCGCTGCGAGTTGTTGCGCGGATACATGTGTTTCTGTATGGCGGTTTGTTTTGTGTTGCAATATATTAGTTCTTACACCAGCCCTTTTGATTGAACTATGTACACTGCTTGTATTTTTTGGTGAAATAAGGGATTGTAGTGTGTTGGTGTCGTAACAGATGCGTGATTGTTTTGGTTATGGTGATTCAGGTATGCTTGATGTTTTCGTTAATACATTAAGCTTGTAGTTCGTATTTTATTGTATGTTTCTGGTACACTGGGTTTTGTGCGACTGTGCATTTTACATTTGTATTTGGTTTACCTAGTTTTACGAGTAAGGCGTGTAATTTAAGTGTTTTGAATCCGTGTTTTGTGTTGATTTATTGGTTGTGACGTGTGAATGTTGGTAACTCGCAGTTGCGTTCCTTTAACGGTGTAAATGCGCTACATTTTGCGTGATTGTGTAGAATTACTGGCTTCTAGTTTACAGTAGCTTCCACGTAGGTTTTATAGTGGGTTTGTTTGCTAAGGACTATTACTAATGTTGCTCTACTTCATGACTGTTGGAATTGTGTTGACGTGTTTGTTACTTGGAGGTTACTGCTTTCTTTGTATTGCTTTGGGTTGGGTTTTGCTGCGGTGCTTGTGTGCTTTGTTAAATGGTTGGCTTACGGTTATGCATGCTGTCATACGATACCTTCCGGTTTGAATAACTGGAGTTGTGGTACAAGTAAATTGTGGGTTTGTTTTAGTGCGTGCTGATGATTATTCGTTGCGATGTATGTTTTAGTTAGTTATGTCGTGGATGGTGAATGCTTACTGTGATGTTTTGGCTTGTGTGTTTGGTGATAAATTGGAGGCGCTGCAGCATGCGAGGTTGTCTGGTGCACTATGTAGGTTGTTTGACTTGCATGATTTGCTACTTTAGGTTAGATTTTGTGTGGTAGGTGGATGTTACCAACCTACCAGGATTGTTGGCGCGCAACAGATAGTTTGGTGTGGTAGGGATGTGATGTTTGCTTTTGTTAGTGTATCGTATATTGATTGCTTTTGTTACACACTTGTAGGCGGTTTCCGAGGGAGTTGGTAGGTTGCTGTGTTTTAGTGTGACTTTAAGGTGATGACTTGGGATGCATGGTAATGTCTGTTACTGAAGTAGGTGTTTTATAGTGGGGGATGATTATGGTTGACTTGTTGGTATGCGTGTTGGTAGAGGGCTGCTTATTTGGGTTTTGTAGTGCAAATGGGTATGTTGCTGCTGATGTAGTTTCCTGATTGTGTTTCGAGGGTGGTTACTGGGTGTGCTTGCCGTTTTGCGTTGTGTTTAGGGTGTATATTTTCTTGGGTGTTTGTATTTGGTGCGTTTTATTTATGGTGTATTGTTTGGCGTAGTTGTGGTTTTAGGTTTATGGATTCTGTGCTTGGATGTCCTTATCATTTAAATGTGTTTAGGATTGACTTTTTTCTTTAATGTTAACGGGTTTATATTATAGATGTGCTTATTGTGCTAGTGTTTCACGTGCAGTAAGCTTTTAGTTTGGGTATTTACCTATGCTGCTAATTGGCTGATTGTGGGCTTGTGTTTTAGCCGATTAGGTTGTTGTGTGATGCTTGTTAACTTCGTTGGGTTTGATTGCTATGTGTTTGGGCGGATTTCGGGCTGCCACTCGGGTTTGGTTTGTTGTATTGCAATTCGATTTTTCAATGTTGTATTTTACTGGTTGTTTGCTTTGAATTGATGTATCGCTATATTTAGCTGGACGGCATGCGGGTTGGGATTCCGGATTAGTGTGTTTTGTTGGTTTTTGGGTTGCACTGCACATGTGTTGAGTTGTTTATGTACTTAGATGCTTTCTTTGAGTTGTTTTAGTTACGGTTTAATATGTTTTGATTGGTATATACTGTGGGAACCATTAGGCTTGTTGCAGTTTGTTTCTTGAGGATTTGGTTGTGAGTCGGTGGTTTGGGTTACGAGATTTATGGTTATTGTGACCTACTACATTTTTGTTGTTGAGCTGATCATGGGCGTTGCTGGTGTGGGTTTGAGTGTGAACTTGTGCGTTTTGAGTTGTTGGTTTAGGATGTGGTGGATGCCTGCACTTAGTGTTGGCTTGAGTTTGTATGTACCTGTGCAGTGTTGCCTTGCTTCCCGTATAAATTGATTGAACCTATGTTGCAATTAGATGGTAGTTGTTTGTTTGTGTGCGTGGCGGGGTTCTGCATTTACCATGATTTTGAGGTTGGGGGTTTGCTTGACTGTTTGCCATTTGTGTTTAACTGTTGTGTTGCGCGTGAACGCGTTTACTTTGTGTGCTTGCAATGCTTGTTTATTGGTGTGTGATCTAGGGAGTTCGCAATTTTGTTTTGGTATTACGACTGTTGTGAGCAACTGCTGCTCTTTACTGTGTTGATGTTAGGTTCTTGTGGGATTTGGTTTCCTGTGAGTGTGTTGTGCCTTAGTTAGTGGGTTATGACACTGATACTTGTGTGTTTGGTATAGATATATGTTTAGGGCGTTGGTTTTGGGTTGCTGTCGTGTCTTGTATTTCCGTGGTAGCGGGTTCCTGATTGGGACCCCGGGGGTTTATTAGCGCAGAAATTCAGGTGATAGCTGTGTACGATGTGTGTTTGCTTGCGCTTGTAGTTTCTGTTATTTAGAATTAAGTACGCTCCTGTTAGCATGGTTTGCAGCATTCCTGGAAATTTGGTGATTCCGAGTACTTTCTGGGGAATTAGCGTTTTCCTACTAGGGTTTTGGTATTAGATATAATCCGTGAATGTGTGTTAGTTATTAGGTTACGTAGATTGGTTACATCTAGTGTATTGTTTGCATTAGTGCTTTGCGCTATGGGCTGCCTAGTGTTTTATGCTTGATTGATTGCATAGACGCCGGTTTCTTGATGTGGGTCGGGTAGGTGTCACTAACAGGATCAATTTTACGGGCTGGGTCGAGATGTTTAGATTGCGTGTAGGGTTTTCTTTGTGAGTCGTGTGTCTGATTGTAGCGTGGTGATGTTTGCACGAGGCTACAGTGTGAGTTTGTTGGCTTAACTAGTGGGAGTTGAATATCTAGAGACGAATTTGTGTGCTTTGGTAGTATGGTCTGTTATACGAGATTTTCGGCTTTTGATGTTTATATAGTTGGGGTGTATTTATACACGTGTATGGGTAGTTTATGGTTGATGCCAGTTTGGTTCGGTGAATTGGCCGAGTATGTTGTATTGGCAATGTTTTGGGGTTGTGCTTAGTGTACACTTGGTGGTTGCATGGTTGCTGAACGCTGTTAGTACTTTGGTTTGCTGGGTGGTGTGATGACACGGGAGTTGGTTGCTGAGGTGGGTGCGAGCCGTTGTGCTTGACATATGGGTTGACTGTTAGATTTTGGACTTTGTGGCTTACGCTGTATTTAGACGTGTTTTGTTGATGTGGGTTTGATGCGTTAGTTTGGTTTAGTGGCTTAAGGTGTTTTGGGGTTTGATTCGAAGCTTGTGTCGTTTATGGTAATTGGAGGTTGTGGTGCAGGGTTTGTATTTAGTTATTTCATGGAATTTGGTTGGGTGGATGGTTGTTATTTTACATTTTGAGTGATTTACATATGATTGGCTTTTTGAGGTTGTGGGTTTGCGGGTGCACTGCTTTTACGCATTCCTGAGTGTGTTTGCGTGCGATGTGTTTGCCTAATTTGAATGATTGGCAGCGTGGTGGGTACACGGTGTTGAGGTTTGCTTGTAGGCTGTGATTTACAATTTTGTGGTTGGCTGTAATTGACTTGTTGTGCTTACGTGACCCTGCTGCTGATGGGTGAATTGGCAGTTGTTTTTGTTGTGGGATTTAGATGGCTGGGGTTTAGACTCCCAGTATGCGTTGTGGTGGGTGAAGGTGGTCCCTGGTGAGGGTTGGTTGTGTTTGAATTGTTGCTTTAGGGTTTGAGGTATTTGTGACTACCTTGGCTTGTGTAATTGGCTTGTGTATGGGTTGCTGGTTTTGAGGTTGATGATTGTTACCGGGAGATTCTCCGGCTGGCAGGGTGTTTGCGGTGGTAACGCTAACTACTAGGTTGTAATGTGTGCGTTGTGGGCAGTGCTGCCGTGTGAGAACTGTCTGGTGGAGGATTGATATAATATACAGGTTCTAGGGTTTTATGGTTTCATAATGATGTGGCGCGGATAAACGCCTGTGGTGACTTAGCCTTAGGTGGTTCTCGCTAGTAATGCATATTTTGGTTCTGGCTTTGGAGGTTGTGCTAGCGAGGGGTTACTTGCGCTGGGTGCTTTTGCATTGTCATTTGGAGTTGGCAGTTTGTGGGTTTTGCTGGGTTGTAGGAGAATAGTTGGGTTTGCGTTTTGCAGTGCTCCAGTTTTACAACTGCTGGGTGTATGTTTAGCGTATTAGACACTTAGTTGGGTGGGTATTGCTTGGAGTTTGCTGGCGATAGCGGGTGAATTTTAGGGTGGTCGTTATGTTGGCCTACTAAGTTGTGTTTTCTGGGTGTGGATCTGCTTTGCGGGTTGGTTAGAGGCAGCTGGTGTACTATGCATGGGAGCGAGCCGCGCGATTTCGGATTTCGTGTATGTGGGGTATTGTATTGGCTTTAGGTTGAGCGTCCTGGCAGATGTGGATTTCGGTGTTGCCTGCTTTTGTGGCGTGCGCTCGGATGCTTGTTTTAGGTTGGTGGGAGTGATTTGTGGTACTTAGGGTGTGCTGGTAGGCTCCGTTAGGGGTGATTGTTTGAGCGGGTACGCCGTTGTGGCAACACAGACGTGCTCCGCGTGTAGTTTAGGTCTCACGGTTTGTGTTACTTACAGGTAGCTACTGATGGGTTTACACCTGATGGCCACGTTGGGAGGCTGTTTGTGCGCCTACAAGGATTTCCTGTGTGAAGGGCTGCCGCGTGAGAAAGTTCTGGAGGAGGGTTGATATAATATAGGCATAGTACGTGTAGATGCTTCTGCTGTGGGGAGGGGTGTTTTGGGGTGTGTTTGCGTTGTTGTGGCCTTCTGTGGTATCGTATTTGGAGGCTTCGGTGTACTTTGCACTGGATTTTGTATTTGACATGATTGCGAGACGTTGGTGTGCACTTGAATGTTAGGTTTGACGTGTGAGATTAGCTCCTGGAGGTTGGCATGGTGTAGGCCTGGTTGGAGCAGGTACTGTTGCTGTGGGAATTTTGGTGTTTTGGGGTGTGTTTGCGCTGTTTTCCTTTTCTGTAGTGGCTATTTTGAATGGTTGCGCGTATTTTGGTGAATTTGTGCTTATGACTTGATTTGGGCTGTAGGTTCATTAGTGGTCTTGATTTGTATATTTGCCTCGGTGAGATTGGCTTCTGGAGGGTTGATATAATATAGACTTTGTGTTGGGCTTTCTGGGGAGGGATACAAACTGGGGTGTTTTGAGGTAATTCTGTGACTTTTGGTGCTGTAAATTTAGTGTGGAGTAGGAGTGGGTTTTGTGCGTTGTGTTCTGATGATAGGTGGTTTGAGGGTAAGGTTGCCTTCTGAGTTGTGTGGAGTTAGTTTGTGTGGTTGGTGATGGTCAGGGGTTTTGTGGATGAGGGTTTGTTTGTCCCTAACGTTTCTTTGGTGTGAACCGGTTTTGGCTTATGCATGGAGCTTCCGCTGGGTGTTCTGGTTTTGAGTGCTCGATGTTGTGTGTGCGTGTTGTTGTTGCAGAACTGGGAGTTGCGTGTCTATGGGATGTTTTGGGTGACTGCTGATTTTGAATACTTGTGGAGGTTTGATGATGGTGAGACTGGCTGGGGTGGGGTTTTGGGTATGCTACCGTTTGAGTGCAAAGGGTTGTATCTGGTTGCCGAGTAGGTCGTCGTTGTGGTTTTGCGTATTGTCGGGGTCTGTTGGCTGTGGATAGGGATGTTAAGACTTGGGTTTAGCCCCACAGGTTAGTTGTTTGATTGTTTTTATACTTTACTTTAAAGGTTGGCGTTTTGGAGTTGCTAGGCTTGTGTGCGTTTAAACTACGATTGATTGTGTACCGTTATGTTCAGAGACTTTGGACTTGTTTCGACAGCTTGTAACTTTCGGTAGGGTGTATGATGGGACCTAGTTTATTATTGTGGAGTATTTGGTTTTGGAATGTTTGGGGTGCCGCATGTAAGATCCGCTAGCTGGTAGGTGCGAGTGGTGTCGCGCGGGAGGTGTGATTTTGGATTGCGAGTGTGAGCTGGCGATTTGGTTGTGAATTTTGTGGTGGTGAAACCCCGGCAAAACGTTTCCTACGTACATGGGATTTTGTGAAACGTACTTTGGGATTGCGGGGTTTGGTTGGGTTTTGGTAGTGAGTGATGAACCTGTTGGTTCAGAATAGTGGTGAGGGCCGCTGGATGATGATGGTACACGCTAGGATTGTATTGGTTTCGCTTACTGGTGGGCAACACTGGTATGGTGGTCTGCATATGTCATGGATTGACACTTGCGTGGGTGTTTTGGTGTGGGCAGGTTGGGTCGTGCTTTCTACGGGTAGTGCGTATAGGTTTCACTTGCGGTTTGACACTGTATGTTGCAGATACATTGGTGCAGACGTTTGTGGTGGTTGGTACAGCTAGGTAGTTACAGGCTGGGTGCAGTTGATTGTGAGAATGTTATATGTTTAGGATTGTGATAAATTATAGTTGTTTGATTTGCGATGATGGTGTTTACGATTAACGATTGGTACTGGTATGTTAATGTGCCTAGGTGGTTAACGGTATTGTGTGGATTTGGGTTGCTCGGTAATGATTGTGCAGGGTTATGGTTTACTATTTGGTGAGTTTTGGTGCATTGATGCCTTTTAGTGGTAGCTGTACTAGTAGTGTTGTTAGTGTGAATTTGGCATTTGTTTGTAGTTTACTGCCGTGCATAGGGTGTTTATGGTACAGTACAGGTGCTTGTCTGCTATACATTTTGGGTACTACTTTGTTTACGATGTTGAAGCCATGTGATAGCTGTGTTGTGACGTGATATTTTGCCTGCGGGGGGGTGTCCTGTTTGCTGATAGCATATTAGTGCAGAAGATAACTGGTTGATGCGAGATTTGTAGGAGGTGTTATGGTTGGTGGGTGTGTGCCAGATTGCGTTGGCGAGTTTGTTGTTTGGGTAATGGTTACTTACTTGTGCTGCTGTGTTTCGCGTTTATGTTAGGTTGTGTCAAAACGAGTACCTTTGTGAGGATGCAGTTACGTGGGTGCGTTTAGTTATAAATTGTAACCATTGTTTTATGACCTGTATGTATGTTTAGGTAGTTGGTTGCGGTTGGGGTTGTTGAGCTGGGTTTCCTATCATTTAGTTTTATTTTAATGTTGGGTAACGTTGCACATTGGTTTGTTTATCGCTGGTGTTCTAAGGACCGCTGTGTTGTGTTTGGCGGTTTGGTGTGTAATTTATAAGTGATTTCAGTGTGATAACTTCTCGGCATGCACAATAAGTTGATTGATTGCTTAACATGAGTGTTGGTATTGGATATAGGTTAGTTTGTGAGTACTAAGCTAATTTGTGACTTTGGGTGGTACAGGAGTTTAGCAAGGTGTTTGCTGTTTTGTAGGCAGGTGGGCATGTAGGATACACATGAGTGCTTTAAGGCTGCTACTGATTTGAGTGCTGTTGAATACTTATAATAGGTGAGGTTTAATTAAACTGTTAATTGTTGGTTCGTATTGCTAGTTTACATGGAGCGAAGGTGGTGACCACTAGCCCAGTTATTTGTGTAGGGCTGTATATTGTGGTTGTACTTGTTTGATTTTATTAATAAAGCTTATTGTGTTATTTGGTTATGCTTGTGTTGGTGTACTTGTCCAGTGTAATAATTGCTAAGGGGTTTACTGGAGTACACATGTTGGCGTTATACGTGTACACGTGATTGCAGGGTTTGTTATACGTTTAGGCCTTGTTACGCTAATTTGTAGTTTCTTTATGTGGGTTGTTTTTGTTGCGCAGGGTTTGCTTGAGCTGAGTATAGTAGGTTATATTAGTTGCGTGAGTTTGCTGTTTTGCTTGTAGTATTAATCGCTATGGTGTTTCTGTTGGTTATGTTGACTTGTGATTTACTGCTTTACCTTCAGTTGTTGTGCATGACGATATGCCTTTGAGTTGATAGGTTAGTGTGTGGACTGTAGCACTTTATTAGGAATTGTGTTTGTTACTGTTCGAGGGATTGAACACATTCGGAACCTACAATTGTGATGAGTTTTGGTGCTTGCTGCTGTGTTGAAGACTTGTTAACCTGTACTGGATAGTTTGGTTTGTAGTTGCATGCATTAGTGTATTTAGGCCGCAACATGGATTGACTGCTTTAACACAAGACAATTGTGAGACAGGTTTCCGGTAGTGGGTTTGTTAGCAGCACTTGTTTGTTGTGGAATGGTAGTGGAGTGTTTGGATCTGCTGAGTGTGGATAATTCTGTGGTTGTTGGGTTACGACGTTGTTGTGTTCGTTATTGATTGGTGGTTTGCATGTTTTGTGACTTGATACAGTTTGCGGATTTGTTTAAGATATGGTGTAATATGGTTGTCTGTATTTATGGATAAAGGTGAATATTGTATGGTTGGTGTGCTTATATTGACCATTACTGGTAATAATTTGTAAAGGTGCTTGTGCTGTGTTTAGCTTTGTAATAACAGAAGATTTGTGTAACTGCAATTAAGCTGTTAGGGAGTTTTCCGGTTGTTACAGTGACGTCGCGGGTATTTGTGTATATTTGTTTGACATGGTGCTACTTGTTTTGGTGTGTTGTGTTCTGTAGATTTTATTTCGTTTGAGGTTTACGGATTTCAGAGGTGACAGGACGCAGTGTTGTTTTAAGATTGCTTATTTGTCACCTTTGAGGTTGGTTTGCTTTGGTGGAGTTGTCCTGTAGGTGAGTGGTTGCACACTGTATTGAGGTTGTAAGCTCGATAGTGCTGATGAGATGGTATTGGTGTTTGCTTTTAGAGCATGTGTTTGGATTGTTCATATTGGATTTAATGTGTGGGATTTAAGTAACTGTGTGTTTACAGGTTTGCGCCGGTATTTTGGTGAGTACTAAGCTATACTTCTAATAGATTGTGTGTGGTTTAGCAGCTTCATAAACTGCTGGTATAGTAGGATGGTATTCGCACAGCTATATGATTTTGTTTGTGCGCTTTTAGTGCGTTTTGTAACTTTATGACTGCTGCGCGCCTCGATGATACTTAAATTAATGAATGGACACACGGTACAGTTGCGTAATGATTTTGGGCTGCTAAGTGAAAAAGTAGTGTAGTACTGCTACACGTGTGTTGTTTGGTTTGATACCACTGTACAAAGGGTTTGGGCCTGGCTAGAGGGTTATGATGTTTTCTTTAGGATTTAGGTGCTTGAGTGTGTGGTTTATATGGGTGTTTTAACACATTGTGATCGTGTAGTGTGGTGTTTACACGTGGTGCTTATGGTGTGATGTTGGTTTGGAGTGGGGTCTGGGGATTTGTTATGCTTATGGTTTGTATAATTTCCAATGTGGTGTAAGTGCTGCGCTTGATAATTTTGTTGTGGGTAGGCTTTAGTGTTGTGCAGTTAGTTTAGAAGTTAGTTACTTTGTTTGGTTAAAGGCTTACTTTGCTTACTTACTTTTGATATGAGCTACGAATTGTAAGTTTTGGTTGCTTGAGTTTGACGGGAGTGATGTGTTTGTGTATATTTAAATGACTGTGCATAGCGGGCACTTGTATCCGATGTTGTGTCTTGGTTGTTATGCTGGTAGTTATTATGATTTGCGTTGCGCATGGCTGATGGTTTTGTAGAGTATGCTGTTTGTGTAGTTAAATTGTGTTCTTGTGTGGCTGATTTGTTAAAGGTTGGTTTACTTAGTGGTTGTGCAGACTTGTGTGTTACTAGTTGTTTGCGATGTGTAGTCTGTTTGAGTAAATGCTACTTTGGTTTGATGTTTGTTATGACTTTTAGATAGTGTATTTTGTGATGTAGAATTACTGGTTTGTTGTTTAACCGTGTGAGGATGGTTAGCCGGTGTCAGGTCAGTAATAACACTAGGTAGTTGTTTCTTACGTTGTGTTTATTTGTATTGCCGGAACGTTTTATATATGATGTGCACTTATGACTGTAATAGCATAAAGACATACTCACGTTTATAGTTATTACATGCGCGTATGATTGGTGTTTTATTTGTGTTTGCAATGTTGATTCTTGTGGGATAGTACTTTATTTGATTACTTGAATTGTGGATTGTTGACACAGATTATATTGTAGGTTTAGTGATTATACAAATATCTGTATTTCTGATAGGTTGTTTGCTTGCGGATAGAGGCTTGCTGATTTTACTTGTATAATCCTAATTGTGTTGTGACGCGAGGTGTTTTACTGGTGTTAATACGTTTCTTGTTTAAGTGGTTTAACGTGGGGAAGATTGTGGTGTGCGTCTCTGTGTGCTGATATCTTTAGTGGTATTTTAATATTAATGTGTGATATTTTGCTGCGTCAGATTGGTTGTGGCTTCTACGTGATGATTGTTTTATCGTTTATGACAAGTGGTTTTTGGGTGTAGGGTATGGGTACCGTTACGGTGTGGACAGTTGTATTGGTTGATATATTTGCTTTACCAATTGGGTTTGCGAGAGTGGATGTTGGTGGTTGTGGTGGGTGCTTAATTTGATACTTGGTGTGCTCTGTTTACGCTCGAATGATTGTTTGTATCTTGGGTGTCTTTGGGGTTACTTGTATGGTGATACCTTTTGCGATGGGACACATGTGTTACAGAAAGCATGTTTGGAGGTGTTGTTTCTTGCTATGCAAAACTGTATTATTTGGATTAAGCTTTTGGGCACTTATCGATAAGATTGCGACTGTGTGGTATTTATGTTTCCTTCTGTTGCGGGTTTGACGTTGCCAGGTATTGTGGGCCGATATGCTGAACATTAAGGTTGTGTTGCCTGCGTATTTGCTTTGGTGTAGGCGGGTGTTTGGTGGGACGTGTCGTTTTGATTGAAGGGTTTGACTATGTGAAATTGGTGTAATATTGCTGTGGCATAGTTGATTGTTGTCTTGGGTGTTTGTGGCCATATAGTTTTAGTGTGCTTATTCAGGTTTTGGTTACATTAGCTTGTTGTTTTTTGGGGAAGGTAAACGTTGCTCATTGTTTTGTGAACTGTCGGATTGGGCACTTTGTGGGTAGGTGTGCTTTGTGGTTCGACTTTTTCATTTAGTTCCTTTTATTTAACGCAGTTAAGAAACATGCTGTAGGTGCTATTTCGAAATTGATCTGATGTTTGTCTTTAAGCATTGAGATTGATAGTCAACATTGTGGATGAGTGGGAATCCCAATTATTTTGTTCCAATAGTTTTGGGCTGCTATGGGTCTTTAATAAGTTCAGTTTTATTTTGATTGCTAAAGCTGTGGCGATGCGTGGCTGGTGGCTTGCTGTTGAGAGGCTTGTACTTGAAGTTTGCTGTTTGGCTACTTAAATAATTCAAGGTTGCAATTAAATTACCTACGGTTGAGGTGGTTTTAGGTATAGTATGGTTATATGTTTTATGCTGTTAGTTTGAGATAGCTTTTGGTACGCTTTATATATTTGGTAGTAGATGGTTTTGCTTATTGGTGTGGGTGGGGTGTTTGTGTGATTTGGATCCGCTGATTCGGGATTTGCTAAGGGCCAATACGTTAGTCGTGATTCAAGGGAGTCGTATGAGTTCCCACGATTTTGTTATGCTGTTTGGGTGTGATTGGTGGTAACAGCGTAACTTTTGAATTTATGAGCTTGGCTGTTTTACTGTATAGTATCTGCATGTTGTATTGTGTTTGCTGTTGTGGAGGGTGCTTGGCATGCTTTACTTATGATTTGTTTAGGTGCTTGTTTCAATTTTGCTAGAGGCTGTTGACTTTGTGGATTTGCGATGTTGGTGCCCTTACAAGTGATGTACTTCAGCTTACCACAGGGATTTGCGCTTTTTCTTGACCAGATTACTCCTGAATTGTTGTAGTTTACAAGTTCCTTGTGTTATGTTGTTTGGATTAAGTGTGGCTTTTATTTGGTTGCTATGGCTTACGGAGCTTTTTGCGTGTTTTATAGAACGGTTGGTATTTATGGTGTTTTTGTGGGTTATATTTGCTGGTAATGGTTTGCATGTTGTGTTTATATTGGCGACATAATTACAGATTTACATGTTATTTGTGCGTATAACCTTCTTTAGTTTGTATTGTGGCGTGTGTTATGATTGATGTGATCCTAAGTGGTGGATTTGCTGGATGGGATTGCAGTCGGTGATTTATTGGTGTGGTATTTAGTAGCTATGTATGTTTACAAGGTTT